>VZRQ01000144.1:128593-166642 GCA_013397975.1 Machaerirhynchus nigripectus | reverse complement strand
CACCTTCACCAGCCCTGGGCCTGCCTGTCACCTTCACCAGCCCTGGGCCAGCCTGTCACCCTTACCAGCCCTGGGCCAGCCTGCCACCTTCACCAGCCCTGGGCCTGCCTGTCATCTTCATCAGCCTCTCAATGGCTGCCATGGGTGACTCAGCTGGAGCTAACCTGGGTGCAGTAGGAAGCCATGAGATCTTTGAGGAGAGAAGCCAAACATGAGCACTTTGCTTTCTTGCAGATGCCAGCTTCATCCTGGAATGGTCCTCAGGCAGTGGGAGAGCTCTGCTGGCTCTTGTTCATCTGTAGTTTCTTCCAGTTCCTGAAGGCCTCTTTCTGCAGAGAGGCTCCTGAGCGCTGCTGTGCCCATCCCAGTTGTATTTGTTTTCTCCCTGCTCCCGTTTTCTCCATGGCACTTTGCTGCTGCCTGGCCATATCTTGCCACCTCCATACTGCCCAGCCAAAAATGACCTTCAGTGTCTCACTTCTCGTGGAACACTGGGGGAGGAGTTGGAGTGGAGCTAATGGCCATCTCTAGCATCCCTGCATCTTCCTCTTCTCTCAGAATTTATGGGACATATTTTATTTCCCTGGAGCAAGGAGATCAGCATAGCTTTTTTACACATGGAGGAGGATGTGCACTGCCTTTCTGTGCCCTTATGAAATGTAATTTGGGGGTTTTTTCCCAAGAAGCTTCATGTTTGAGTCACACCAGGTGAGGTTGTTTACTGGCAGTTAATTGGAATCTGTGTGGGTCCAATAACTAACTCTTTATGGTGTCTGTTTTCCTGCTAACCCAAATTCAGGATACATCCCCTGGCAGAAGTGGAATGGGCTATTGGAGGATCTAGTCCAATTAGTCTAAGTGGCATGGGCTCTCCTTTGCATCACTCTTCAAATCCTGTAGAGCTGAGCTTTGCAGGAGAGAGGGAATTTGGCCACATGCCTGTCATGTGGTGCCAATTTGGATGAATTGATATTTGATGTACGTAGGTAGCACCACCAAGTCAACTCAAGTGGACAAAGTTCAAGTGTGCACTGTAGGCAATTATCCATTAGTATAAAAGCTCCTTGGGATAATATTTATACATTGAAATGCAAGAAAAACTGGACATGATGATAGCTTTTGCAGCACTGTATAATTCATACATTAGATCTCTGCTTTGCATGTTCAGTATTTCAGAAATAAGGGAACCCATTTTTGTCAGGAAATGCAACATGTGAAATGCAGTGGGTGTAAGTGAAGCAGCAATATCCAGTGCTTGCTGTAAACCTTTTCCTGCCTTTCTAAATGTCCTTGGATGTTAGATGGAAGAAAGCCTCTGAAAGGGTAACCCTGAGATGTCCAGTTGGTAGAAATCTCTGCAGCTCACGTGGAGTTGTGGAACTGTGTGCCTGTAAGAGGCAGGGACAGAGTTCCCCTGCACTGCTGGGAGAGCAGGATTTCTCCTGCAGTCTCTACTGTCAGGCTTCAGTGACTTCCCTGTCAATTATGTCTATGGTACCTGGAAAATCCAATTTACAGCTGAAGGGATTAATAACTGGCTATTATCAGGCATTACCTGAGAAAACAAGTCTGTCTTTTGTGTGTTAAACAAATGGTTCTCTGGCATCAGTGTGCTTGGTGCTTGTGAAATTCTCCCCGAGGATTCTGTGGTGCTTGTGGTTAATATGCTTTTTTCCATCAGAGGCAGTAATTTGGGACATACCCATCTAGAAGCTTACATGTTCAGGTGTTCCACACCTCTAGAAACTTTGAGTCTTTGGGACTTCAACCTCTACCTCCAATTTCCTTGAAATCGACAGGTTTTTTTACAATTATCAGGATGATACTGTAAAGGTTCATCCTCATCCTATATCTTGACCCATGGACAAATTAGGGGAAATTAATTTTTTAAATGTATGCTCTCCCTGATCCACCTTAGAGCTGTGGTCTGTGGCTGGCTGATTTACCTTCATGTGACTGTGTCCCAGCTGCCTTAAGAACCACTGTTAAAGCATGTGAATAATCACAGCAGTCCCGGAGCTCCAGCTTTGTGAATAAGGAAGCCAAAAAGCACACTGGACCATCTGGGACCCCGTGTGTGGAATCCCTGTGTTCTGGTGCAGCCATGGAGACTGTTGTCATCTCAGGTAGGATTCACCTCCTCTAATCTACAAGTCTGATCCTCGTATTTCTCATTAAAGTTCAGTTCCTGAAGTTATCTGAGCACATCAGAATATCAGATTTCAGTTTTTCCTGTGAAAGTAGTAATTTGCATTAAAAAGTTGCAAGCAATAAATCCTAAATGTTAGGAAACACTGGGAACATGCAGTAATTCTGGGAATGAGATTTTAAATTGTGTCTGCTCTTCAAACCAGTTTCATGACTGTTGGGGACTGTGGTGTTTGGTGAGGGTGTAGTGAGAAATTTTGGATACGGAGAAAAATTTTCACTGCTCTGGGAGTATAAAAAATGATGTAGTGTGAGAATTAGCTTTTCCAGGCTCTAATAGCTATCAGAGTGTTTACTGGTCGATCTATGATCCTTCCATCATCTTTGGAAAGTTAAGGACCCTGATAAAATATCCATTAAAGTCAGAGTTGTTTTGTACACCTCCCCAGGCACTGGATGAGATCCAGCCTAAATACCCAATCTACATTTTCATGAGTCATTGCAGGAGCAGGGAACACACCACCACAGGTATAACTGCCAGTTTCAGTGGGAATTTTCCTGCCTCCCCTCTGACTCCAGCCTGGTCAATCTACATTTCCATTATGGACAAGGCTAATCTCATATTCTTATATTCCTTTGGCACACTGCTCAAAATATGTGGACACAGAGTCGTCATAAACCATTTTCCAATGACTCAAGCCCTAATATTAAAGCATGTATGGTTCATGCATCTGCTCTCTTGTAAATGTGCTGGTGCTTCCACACAGCCTGCATGAGGAGCAGGGAAGAGACAGGAACATCTGTTTGGAGTTTCAAGCAGCTTGTTAGATGAATTCAGCACCTGGGTTTCCTGCTTTAAGTCAGCTCTGCTCTCCTCTCCTCAGCATGGATGAAAGATGGAGAAACACAACACTCCTTGGGATCCCTGTTCTCCTGGCTCCTGGCGGATTGCTCGAGGTAATTCCTGCTGCTGCGAGTGGGAACTGCCTGTGCAAAACTCCCAAAAGTAAACATGGGACTAGCATTCTGAGGGCTCTCAGTTTACTCTGCTAAATCTGCTAAATCCTACAGGTAATCTGCAGAGGAACTGTTTACATGGGTATGGAGTGACAGAACAAGGGGGAATGGCCTCAAACTGACAGAGAGTAGGTTTAGATGATTAGGAAGAAATTGTTCCCTCTGAGAGTGGGGAGGCTCTGGTACAGGGTGCCCAGAGCAGCTGTGGCTGCCCCTGGATCCCTGGCAGTGCCCAAGGCCAGGTTGGACAGGGCTTGGAGCACCCTGGGATAGTGGAAGGTGTCCCTGCCCATGGCAGGGGGTGGGAATGATCTTTAAGGTCCTTTCAAACCCAGACCATTCTGTGATTTCTATGATTTCCGTGATTGCTACGATTTCTGTGATTGTGGTGCTGCTACACACAGGTTGTGGTGTTTCCATCTCACTTCATCCCAGGTAATTCCTTGGCAGTACCCACTACTGTGCAGTCGTTCTGAAAAAAATCACTGTGTCTGGTTAGGAAGTCCCAGTCCTGAACCAGTTTTCTTTCTTTTCCCTTTCTCCCCCTCCCCATAATTGGAAAGGATCTGTTTGGTTTTGGTGACCATTACACAGCGAGATGGAAATCTCATTTTGCTGGGAGCTCCTGGCCAGGCGGTGAAAAAGGGACTCTGCTCTGGCAGGGAGGTGCAGAGCAGCTGCATGGTGACAAGTTCCTGCTGTTTGGTAACCCTCTCTTTTCCTGCCTGTCTTGGGATGACTTTATGATGCTGTATCCCCTCTCACCTGCTCTATGCCAGACATGAATCCTGTGCCTTTCCTAGGTCTGGGAGAGGCAGGGAGAGAAGCTGAGCGAATCCTTCAGAGCAGTTTTGTGTTCAAGGGCACACACACTCCCCTGCGTTCTCACTGCTGCGGAGCCGTGGAAGCACCTTCCTGCTTTTAGCCAGCTCTTGGCTCTGTTTCTCAGGAGAGAGAGACAGAGAATTAAAATTCTTTGCTTTTTAGCTAGCCTTCTAGCTGAGGCAAGAAACTGTTTTCTCCCCCGGGACTGTGGTTTTTTTCCTCTTCTTCTGGAACTGTTCAGCAACACCAGAACATCAGAACATCACTGGGAGGCCCACGCCGAACACCAGCCCTGGAGATGCATCACCTACACCCTGGCAGAGCCATCACCTACAAAGAACTCTGAATCTACCCAGGTCTTCTCCACAGCAAGAGGTTTTATTATTTAACATTATTCATTCTTTTTTTTGGTGCCCACGTGCACCCTGCTTGGTAAATAAATACATTTTTTCACTTTCCTCCAAAGAATTGCTTTTCAAAAGAAAGACCCACCTAGCTGCTGAAATCTGCCTTCTATTAGAGGATACATTCATTTTGGATGTTTTTCCTCCAAATTTGTCTCAAACCAGGACATTGCCTGTGTATAAGGTGTCAGACATGAGTCAATATCAAGGGCTATTTTGGCACAGCCAGGAGAATTTCCGTTTAAGTAAATTCATTTTTAGCCTACTCAGGGGACCCAGGAGCACATCCCCTCTGCCTGCTCGTGTTTGTGAGCAGAAGGAATGGGCTCGTGAGACAAACCGTTTGGTTGCAATATCATTTTGTTCCTTGCAGCTCTAGATTCAGGTTGCTTAAACAGGGTGTTTGTGTCATGACCACAGAAGCAGAATCTTTGCCTGAAGTTTTGGCTGTGCCCAAAGCACGCTGCATGCCCCTCTGAGGCCAGCGTGCAGCAGACTGGCTCATGGCCCAGTGCAGAGCCCGTGGACTCCTCAGGAGCCCCCAGTTTTAATCCCTTATGGCCTGAAGTTCTTGTATCCCTTTGGGCTCATCCATTACAAAATTGAGGGAGGAAAAGAACTGTGATTGTCTGGTGCCTCCCCATCCCACATGAACAGCACTGGCCTGTGGTAACCTGGACATAATATGTTTTGTCTGATGTAGTTACAATGATCACTGAGCTATTTCTCTCTCTTTTCTGAGTGATTTTGATTATTATGTATAACAGCACATGGTTTCCAGTGGATAAAAGCCTCTAATTCTATTTTATCCAACTCAGAGAGCAATCTCAGCAACTGGCTGTTGCCCGTATTATTCAGCAGCAGCTATGGCATGTATTATTGCTCATGATATGAAGGATTTTGTAATAAATATTTAGTGTTCCTTTAATCTGTCTGTTCTTATATCATGTCCTGCAGATAATCCCCCACTCCACCATGTACTATTTAATAATTCTTCTTCTGCCAATCTGCTCTTCTCCCTCATCCAGGCACACGTACCCACCTGCCCCGGGATGTGCTTTCCACTGGTCTCTTCTGAGCAGTCTTCAAAGTCCTGGGTTACCAGGACTGTGTCATTAACAGGAAGAACATTTGTTGCTTGTGTGGATTTGTGAGTAACAATAAATTGTCTTGTGCTTAGACCCCAGCCTTTTGGCACACAATAATTATTTTTTTCCTGAATGGAGGCCAAAGGCCTTTGGGAGACACCGAGGTCTGGCGGTAGCACGGGATTGGTGATGTTTGTGTTTGCTGCTGGCTCTTTTATCTGATCCCAGTTACTTTGTGCCTCTTCTTTCTTCTCAACCACTGCATGGTTGGAGCCCTTCAAGGAAGGGGCTTTCCTAGGTGGGAACCTGAGCTTGGGGCACCAGGCATCTTTGGAGTGCAGGGACCATGGGGTTCAGCTCTCCTGTGGGTCTGTCTTCGACACGGCCACTTTGCAAGGGCTGAGCAGAAGTAGAGCTGGGAGCTGGGGAGTGTTTTGTGGCATGGCCAAGGGGAGAGAGACAAGGCCTTGTGAACACCAACTGCTCTGAGTCTGCCCCAGCTCTGAGACCAGTGCCAGAACCTGAGGGAAGGGCTGGAGCTGGGTCAGGGGAGGTTTAGGCTGGGTATTAGGAAAGGGTTCTTCTTGCAGAGGGTGCTGGGGCATTGAACAGGCTCCCCAGGGAATGGTCACAGCCCCAAGGCTGCCAGAGCTCAAGAAATGCCCAGACAGTGCTCTCAGATACAGGGTGGGATTGTTTGGCCTGTCCTGTGCAGAGCCAGGGGTTGGATTGGATGATCCCTGTGGGTCTCTTCCAACTCAGGATATTCTACAATTCTTTGAAAAGATGTCTCCAGACCACCATGGCTGACATGCAGCTAAAGTCTGTTAACTGACCTTTTCCCTCTCTGAGCCCAAGTATAACCATCAGCTTTCTAATACCTGTGGTAACGAGATCCAAGTTTAAAATAATCCAGGGCTTCTAACTTGAGTTTTCCTTGGAGCAAAGACCACGTGAAGAGGCAGATGGTCATATACCAGGACATGCATTTTCCCCCAGCTAGGCCTGACTTGGAAAGTCAGATGTACCCACATCATGCTCTCTCTGCTACCATAAACTGGGGCTGTTAACCCCCAAGAAACAGAGCACTAGAGATGGGAAGAGGATGTCATGATGAAAAGGACAGTGAAGGGACCCAGAGTGACAAGTAGCATGTCTGCAATGGTACCCTGTTTCACTGCTTCAAAGTTAGTTATACTGCAAGTCATGATTTATTATAACTATTCTATAAACTCTACTAATGAAATCATGCTGGTTTTTGTTAAAGCAGGCAGTAATGCTGAACCAGAGAAGACATGAAAAGAGTTCTAATTGTCTATTAATAGTGTTGCAGTCCTGTTTTGAAAAGATCCCCAAATTTGTGTGTGGTGGCATTAAATACTAACCTCCTTAAAGAACACTTAGTGCACCTTAGTAGTATCTATTATAGTATATGGGATTTTAATTGCTTTATTATAAAAGAAAGCAATATTCACCCTTTTATGAATTTTGATTTAATGACTTTAGCACATTCATTATTAGTTCATTATGGTTCTATGGAACTGAGGCCTCCTGAGTTAAAAGGATGTCCCCACACTAAGCTGGCCTCAATTAAATTGTAATCATATTGTGGTTAATCTCAAGGACTTGCTCTGTGAGTGCAGGGGTATGAGAGAGAGAGAGGCAGTGGGGAGCACAAGGAAGAAACAGGAATGCAAAGAAGCAGGATTTGTGCTGATGAAAAGCAGTTTACGTCCACCTCTGACAATGTCCTGGGCTAGAATCTGAAATGGCTTCCTTAGCTTGACCCACAATATTACATACTTAAAGCCACAGCTAGAACTTAAAATAACTAAAACAGCACTGGTCTTTGGCAATAGACTTCCTATTTATGGAGGTTTGGCCAGTTCCTCCTCAAGTCCTGGAGCCAGCAAAGGTCCATGAGAACAGGCCACTGACAGTCCAACAGATATCAGTGGGACTGGAGAGGACTGGAGATACATTCTTACACAAATTCATTACTTGACTGGGACCATTTGTGTGCAAATGGGAAGAAAAGGGAAGCCCCTTGCAGAGGAAAATGCCAGTGTTGGAGATGCTGCAGGAAACAGGGCTGTGTGGCCAGGAGTGGGACAGCAGCATCGAGGGGAAGGACAGCTGCAGCAGTTCTGCTTCTGGGCCCGTGTAGCCAGGCTGGGTGCACAAGAAAGGCCTCTCCTGTTGAGCCTTCCCCTGACGTGCTTGGCCACAGGACCACATTATGGAAACCAGCTAGCTGGGATGATCTGGAAGAAGATGAGAAATTCAGCTCACAAGTAATTTGGTTGAAATATTCCCTCTTTGATGTTGTGCCATACTGAACAGTATAATAACTCTTCCAGAAGAACACTCCAAACAGAGCTATTTTGGGATTACATTTTTCCTTTAGCTTTTATCCTGTGGTTTTCCTGAATCTTCTTTTTATCTCCCACATTTCACTGAAAACGTCTCAAGCTCTCACCATCTATTTCTGATGTTTCAAGATCCCTTCGAGCTTAGATCCTGGGTATAAGTAAGAGTTCTTGTTAGTAAAGCTGGAGTGATTTGCAATGACTGTTTGAAGGGCTTTGTGTTGTATTTTTTTGCTCTACTGTGGAGCCAAATCTGGAATCCACGGGGCCCAGAACTGAGGAGAACGGGGAAAGGCCAGATTCCTGTGTGTTGCAAAGCAAACATTTGTAGTGCTGGGGTCAGGGAAGATTTCCACAATAACTTCCCATTTAGAAAGCCAGATCCTCAACAAGTACAGAATTGAGCACAATCTTCAATTTCAGTTCATTAATTGATGTAATTTGAGCTAGAAAAATAGTGAAAAGGAAAAAAGCTAAGCCCCAGAGAAACTAGAATCCTGCTTTCACATAATGTCCTTGTTAATATAAAGCCCGGTGAAAATTGTGAAGAACAGCAACTTTTAGGCTCTAAAAGATGTTTGCCTCTGTAAGAGCAAAAAGTAAATTGTCTGTAAGGTTAGTTATCAGGAACAAGCCTCGCCAGATTTCGTGCCATGTTGTTTAATTATTATGAATGATAATTACTGTGGGAATATCAGTAACACTGATAATGTCAATATTTAATAAAGTTTTTCCAGATTTCAGGAATAATTGGAAAGCGTTGTGTTTCATGAAGTAACAAAAGCTGTTTGGGGAAAATGATGTTTTTATGGCAGTGACTTAAGCGTGGAGATTTACAGCATCTTTTCAGTCCGGACTTTTCTCTTCATCAGCTCACAGCTGCAGTGAGCCTTTTGTTTCCCAAACTTCACAAGTCTCTTTAAATTTCTGTTACATGTTGCTGATGATCAAAGGCCAGGCCAGACCCTTCAGCTTTGCTGGAGGAAACTCCACTCTCAGCAACCCTGACTCTGTACTCAGAGAACTGGAGAGTTCCCTAAACTGAGGCACATCTGCTTGCCATGACAATTTGCCTTTTTTTTAGTTTTCTTATGCCATTTAGGTCATTAACTTGCAGGTGATCTGTCACAAAAGGCCCAGCCACTGAGTTCTTGCACAGAAAATACCCAGCACTGACAAAACAAGGTCCAGGGAGAAAACAGCTTAAGGAATTTCTTCATGACTGTGAAAATACATCCACATTGCTCAGAGGAGCTGGCTCTGGCACCTCTGCAGTGCAAGCTGTAACCTCGGGAGCAATTCAGCAGCAAGCAATGAATGAGAAGTGCTGCGTGATGTAAAACACCTCAGAGGGCAGGAACACAGCAGTTCCTTCCAAGTGCTCTGCTTTAGGGGGTTTTGGGGTAAGTTCAGCCTGTGACACGTGGGACAATGCAAAGCAAATCTCTGCATGTAACTCACTGCTGCTTCTGTGTCAGGGCATAACTTACTGTTCACATCAACACAACCTGGTTGTCATTGACATGTTTGGGCTCTGAACTGATGTAGAGACAGATACCTGCTTCAGAGTGCAAGTGTGCTGGGAGTGGCCTGAATATTTCTCTCATTTGTTCAGCTTTTGCCTGATGATTCTGTCTCTCTGTCTGTGGTTTCTGAGATGTCTGTTCAGACCTCCATTGTCTGATGCTTCTCCCTGCATGTGCATGTACGTGTATGACTTATCCTTCTTTTCTCTCCCTGAAAATACTCTTGCGGAACAAATTTGGGCTGCATGAATTCTGGTGGGAAGACACCAAGTTTAACAAAAGCTTCTAGAGAAGCTTCATAAATATTGAAAAAAAAGAGATGCATTTGCCTTGTACTGTGTGCTTTCCTGGTACAGATGGATATGCTACTCAGAGCTCCCACAGTGCAGGAGAAGGCAGCAGAGCTGTCTGGTGCTGCCTGGCACCTGGGAACCAAAGCGTGGAGGTGTTTGCAGAGCACAGCTCCCCATGGCACACTTCTGATCCAGAGAACAGCCAGACCAGCCCCCTTCCCCTCTGCCCTGGCATCCCGTGGGAGCTGCAGCAGGGCACCACGGGCCTGTGGCTGTGCTGGCACCAGGGCTTGGGGCCACAGCTGTGTCCTGCCTTCCAGGCCATGCAGGCTTGCAGGTACTGCACGTCCACGAACTGATCAGCCTGATCCAGTGGGTGGCATCCCTGCCCATGCCACGGGCTTGGAACTAGCTGGTCTTTAAGGCCCCTTCCAACCCAAACTATGCTGTGATTCTATGGATCTGTGGATTATGTGATTTGTTTCAGTGGAGGCCAGCACCTTCCGTGTGCCGCTGAGTGATCACCAAAGGCCTCCAAAGAGAAATAAATGAGTGTCTCACACTCTGTGTGGGGGGTAGGTACAGAGTGAGCCTCCTGTGT
Organism: Machaerirhynchus nigripectus; assembly: GCA_013397975.1. Classification (NCBI taxonomy): domain Eukaryota; kingdom Metazoa; phylum Chordata; class Aves; order Passeriformes; family Dicruridae; genus Machaerirhynchus; species Machaerirhynchus nigripectus. Next base: position 156,371 of record VZRQ01000144.1, on the reverse strand, counting down.
GCGATGGGCTTAGAGGAGCAGGTAGAGAAGAGAGTGCTGGTGAGACATGAACACTGTCAAGCACTATCTCTGCTTTTGATTAATTTGCAAAGATCAGTAATTAAATCCCAACAACCTTCCTTCAAAAGATGAAGAAGTCATCTTCATCTTTTGTCTTTCCCTGGGCTTCCCTTCCCAAGTATACACAGACCTGAGTTTTGGTCAGGAGGGGACAGCCTGTAAAGTAATTTCTAGAGAGAGATTGTACTGCCTTTTCCCTCAGTAAGCTTGAGAAAGGTAAAAATTATCGTATTATGGGTGCTTTGGTCATGATGAGAAAATGATGCTGGATGTGAAGAGAAAGAAGTTCCTCTTATCCCCGGGAATTTTTAAGCATTAAATTAATTCCCCTATCTCTTGGTGTGTTAATGGGAAGGCTTTCAGCTCTGTGTTAGGCAGAGGCCCGCATTTGCATTTAGATGGAGCTATTTTAAGGATTGTAGTATATACATAGGGGCCTGTATCCCATTTACAATAGAATCTGTAAGATAAAATTAATATCTAGTAAGTGGTTGTTTTTGCAGTTTTGTTATAATCTGAACCCGTAACTGAAGTGCCGTAATCTGCCATGATAAATACCAGAGTTGTTCACTTGAGAGAGATCTTATCCACCCACAGGAGGAATACACACCTTAACCAGTGGAGTGGGTATTATTTTTTCCCTTTCACAAGATAACCATGCAGTGCTGCATCCAGGGCGATTCCTGACAGTGACACCCACATGACTTTTCCTTTTGCTTGTGTGAAACAATGTTCTGCCTTGGGAGGAGAAATGTTTTCCCCCACCACCCGGGCCAGCATAGCAGGGTGGTGGTGGCTGTGAGGGGGGCACAGTGCAGGGACTTCAAATCCTGCTGTTTATCTCTGTTTACCTCTGAGAGAGACTCTCTCAGGAATTTCTCACACATGCTGGGGGCTCTGCTGGCCGTTGCCGCTGGGTTTGCAAACTGCTGGTTTCCAGAAACACCTTGGAACTTTGGTTTTGGTAGAACTCTGCCCTTGTGATATCCCACCCAGAGTACTGCATCCTGGTCTGGGGTCTTCAGCACAAGAGAGAAATGGGCCTGTTGGAGAGAGTCCAGAGGAGGCCGTGGAGATGCTGCAAGGACTGGAGCCCCTCTGCTCTGGAGCCAGGCTGGGAGACCTGGGCATGTTCACCTGGAGAAGACTTGACAGAGACCTTAGAGCCTCTCCCACTGCCTAAAGGGGCTCCAGGAGAGGTGGAGAGGGACTTGGGACAAGGGTCTGGAGTGCCAGGGCAGGGGGGAATGGCTTCCCACTGCCAGACAATGGGTTTAGGATGGACATTAGGAAGAAATTCTTCCCTCTGAGGGTGGGGAGGCCCTGGCACAGGTTGCCCAGAGAAACTGTGGCTGCCCCATCCCTGCAAGTGTTCCAGGCCAGGTTGGACAGGACTTGGAGCACCCTGGGATAGTGGAAGATGTCCCTGCCCATGGCAGGGGGATTGGAACTGGTTGAGTTTGAGGCCCCTTCCAACCCAAACCATTCTGGGATCCTATGGCTTAGACGAAAGCTCGGTGCTGCTCTGAGATGCTGCCAAGTGGGTCTGTGGCAGGGGGATGTATGAAACCCTGGTTTGGGCTTTCAGCCTGATTTGCACCACCCTAAACCTGGGATTTCTATGGCAGCTGCCAGCAAGTCTGAAGGAGAGCCCTGGCACACGTGGAGTAAAGGCTCTGCCTCGTTCCCCTGCCCAGAGAGGACTGAGCAGCCCCGGGTTCACTTGCCCTGGATTCATTCTGGTGGCAGGGATTGAAGTGGTGATGGAAAATCAATGGCATTTGTTTCAAATCCAATCTGCTTTCACTGACACAAACTGGTCATCAGCAGAAAGACTCTGCATCCAGTGACAAAGCATGGCCCCAAGATAATCCACCCCTGCAGCTGGAGCCATGCAAAGCAACGGGTCATTTGATGGAGCAAGCACCCCAGGTGAGAAATCTGCTCAGGTGCTCCTGAAGAGCTCTTCAGAGGGGTGTTTAAATGATTTTTCCTGAAATTGTCCCATTGATCTAAAAGGAAAATTTTGCTGATTTTGCCTCTTTTCTTAGGCAAAACTCAGGCAGTTTCACACTAAAGGTGCTGCTCCTTGCTGCTCCTTGTCAAAGATGGAAGCGGTGCTGGTCACTTAAAGTCACTTCCAAGGCTTGTAGTAAAGGGATTTTTGTACTTTATAGGGAATTACTAGAAGCTCCTTTTATCCTCATGTAAAAAAATTTGAACAAAAATTTATTGGGAAATGACAGTCCCAATCCCTCTAAACTAAACCCATGTTTCAAATAGATTAAAACACTTTTCTTTAAAAAGCTGAAATATCTTCTGTTGGTGTGACTCTATTTCTTAGGCTAAGTTATATCTCATAATGGCTGTGCAAGGAGAATATTTTTAAGGAATTTGTTCCAATATTACATGTTTCTATAATATTGAAAGCTCTTTTGACTTTTCTCTAAAAATTAATTTCAGTTAAAGTTACAAAATTGGTGCAAGAAATTCCCCATACAGCAAGCGAGCATTGCCTTTGTGGAAGATCCTTGTGGGAAAGATCTGGAGTGTTGTGGGGCTCTGTGCTCTCTCTCACCAAATTTTACTCAGCCGATGGGGAGAAATAAAAATTTATCTCCCAAGAGCACATTATCAGCATTCCCAGGAGCTGCACCTGGCAGAGGCCTGCTTGTCAGCTCCTGTTGTTCCTTCTCATGCTGACAGCTATGAGAGGGCTTCTATTTTAGGGAGGAGCAAGCTCTCCTGTTTCCCAGCCCTTCCAGCTGCCCTCTGCCTGCCTGCTGCCTGCTCAGCCCCTGATGAGTGTCTGTGGCCCCAGAGACCAGGTCTGAGATTGAAATTTAGATCAAAAGCCTATTTATTTTTTTTCAAGTGAATCCCTATCTATTAAGAATTGGACTAGTGAGCAGTAATCCTCAAGTCTTACATGAAAGATCAAATGAATGGATGGGAACAGAAAGATAACAGGGGAAAAGCTTGATTTGGACTAGTTTCCCTAACAAGAATGGAAGAATAGTGAGACATGTCAATTTGACTTCTACAGAGCAGGTTAATGCCAGATATTTGTTTATCCTTGGAGATTCCTCAAATCCAGCAGATTTCAGCACTGCCTAATGAAAGCTTAGGGAAGAGCAGGAAATGGAGCATGTACAGTTCAGAGGAGGGGAAGATGCAGATGAAAACAAATGCAAAGTCTCTCCCCTTCATGTTTCAAGTGCCAAATTATGCTTGACATTTCAATTTCCCCAAGGCGCGCTTCTGTAAAATCGTCTTGAACTCTCCTCCAAGTGTTAAGGCTTCCATCAGCTCCCCCCGTGGCATCAGCCAGGTCAGACTGAGCTCTGTCTGGGGTGTGAAATGCAATCAACCCAATCACTGCCACAGCACTGCACCACTGGCATGCAGGAGAGCCGTGGATGGGCTTCCCAGTCAGCATTGCAGCAGGGCACGGTGCAAACCCTGTGGCCAACCCATCAGCTGGTGACAGAACCCAGCCACAGGAGCTGCTTTGCTTTGGTGACTCACATGTGGGTCGTTTTGTACCAGTTCTGGGAATTCTGGATGTTTACCACTTGCCCGTGGGCTGTTTCACACGAGGATCTCTGTACTGTGTGCCCACATTTTTCCATGGAGCCATAAGGCCATTTCCAGAGCCATAAGGTCTCAAGTCCTTTGGAGATCTGTAGGAGAAATCTGTAACCACTAAAATTCTCATTAGTTCTCAATGTTCCAACAGTTTTAGGAAGCTTGGAAGCTTGAATTTTTGAAGTGTTTTGACCATGTCCCCCGTGAAAAATACCACGGCTAGAGAAATGGCAGAAACACTGTGTTTTTCCCAATCTGTTCTATTGATGTGTTTTGTTTTTCTATAGCTTGTTTTCTTCTAAAGCTCAGTGAAATTTTCAGTTGCATAAATTTTATTGACTTTGCTCATTTCAGTCAGGCTTGTGAGGGAGATGCTGAGACTCTGTGCACTGTCAGTGCCAGGAAGTCAGAAGAAACCCTCCTCCCACGTGAGTGGGAATAATGGTGACCCAGCTTTTGAGAGACCTCACTGAATGGAATTCTTTGAAAAATATACCCTTGGGCTGTGGTTGCTGAGCACTTGAGAACACATATGATTGATGACATGGTCATTACAGGCCTGATTAAGAGCAGCCAGGATTTACATTTACCACCTTGGCCTTTTCCAGTGTCTGCTAAGCCGTGGTCTTGGGACCACCACTGCTGTGCACAGAATGCCTGTGTGTGAGCAGGGGGAACAGGGGAGCTGTGATTAATTCAGCTGGCAACATGATGCTGGCTCTCTTCTTTGATTGCAGCTGATGAATAGTATTTTAAAAGCTAAGAATACATTAAGCACTTTGCTATAGCTCTATACAGTGTGGGGGCCAGAACCACAGCTGTGCTCCCTTTACAGTGGGTGCAGCTGAAGAACCAAGAGGAAGGGAGACAGCTTTGAGCTTGACTTGAGCTATAGATTCTGTGTCTCTTGGGAAGTGGCTGGTGGCACAGGCACAGGGGGGAGGGGGTTGCTGATGGGGTTTTGGGCCCAAGCAGGACTCACATTCAGTTCTGGCTGCTTTGGTATGTTAAAATAACAGGCTGCTGCTTGAGCAGGTAATTGTGTTCCCTGCCCTCCCTCACAATTTGCTATTGCCTCTGTGCCTGGAAGGCCTTTTCCCTCCTTGCACAGCTGGAAGCTCCCTGTGCTGGCAGCGTGTCCCTGCTGGCATTTGGGGGTGCCAGCCCCTGCAGGGTGGGCAGGCTGAGCTCTCTGGCCCCAGGCACAGCAGGCACCCTGGGCTGATCACGGTGCCAACTGTGCAGGGATCCTCTGGGGATCTTTCCATTATCCTGATTCTCCCAAAACTTGCACAAGCTTCATATTTAACTCCTGTCTTTGCCAAATTTGGTGGAGATTGGCTGTCTGGCTGAAACTTTTGGGGGAAGAAGCAGCAAAGGAGGGTGGGATGGAAACTCACACTCACGTGCCCCGTGTCCTTCGGAATCCGAGTCGTGCTGGGGTGGGGAAGCAGCAGCTCCACAGGCACGGGGAGCAGGGTGAGCACCCATCAAATCACCTGGGTAGAGGAGTGAGCAGTGAGTGGACCCCTTTTTGTTTAACACAGCAACACTTCTCTAACATCCATTTTTCAATTCATAGTACTGACTGTTAATAACAACTAAAACTTTCCTCCCAGGACCCCTGACTCAGTGTTCATGCCAGGACAATTGCCCTGATTTGATGGCAGCTATTGAAGGAAATAAAAATGACAGCTTTGGAGCAGTCTTGTCAGGCAGCATGATGACTCTTGGCAGCAGGAGAACCATTTTCCTTTCTGGAAACTGCTGGTCAGGCCCAGGGTCTCAACAGGCAAGGTACCAAGTATCTCTTTTCCCTCACAGCTGGGTTAAGGGGGGCTGCCAGGGCCTCGTGGGAAGGGTCACCACAGGTGACAGACTCCATCCTCATGGCAGGAGTTCTGATGGCACTGCCAGCTGGTCGCCAGCTGAGTCCCAAGGCTGCCCTGCTTGCTCATTTCCACCACGAAATCAGAGGGAAGTTTGTGCGTGTTCCCCACAGTGTGGGACACAGGGAATTTGCTGCCTGCAGGCAAGTGTGGGATATTGCTTCCACTGCTTCCCACCTACCCACCCTCCATGACTTTTCAGCTGCAGCGCCCTTTGCTCCCTCCAGCCACCCCTTCTGCTCCCCAAGGGTTTCTCTGGACAGGTTGGCTTGGCACAGGGCAGCCATGACAAATCGTTAAACTATGGTGATAAATTATGCTCCATTGCCCAGTCCTTCTGCAAAGAGAATTTAATGTGGATTAAAATAAAAGAGGTTTGATAGATGCTGGAAATGTCTCCCTTTGGCTGTTAAGAAAAAAATCTGAATGCCTGTAATATTTCTGCCGAGAATTACAATAATTGGTATTTAACTAGTATTCTGAGCAGAGCTGCAATTGCCTAGGAAAGCCAACCCCAGGAGCAAGATCTGTTGTCTTTAAGAGCTCAGCCAGGCTTGGTAACTTAAAAAGAAACTTGAATTATTGGGAATTTAAAACATGCCCTTGCTTTGGCTTGAATGCAACATCAAAGCAGGAGCCTGTGTGTTCCTGAAAAAAATGTTTCCTTCCCCTCCCAGCTGCTAAATGCTGTTTCTCCACTGATTTTATTAGCACCACTATCTCAGCATCATCTTCATCTACAAATGCCTTTTTAATGTGCTCACAGGAGGGAGTCAATTTTGCCCTCTCAGAGGAAGAATTGCCCACAGCCCAAATGAGTAGTGCCAGTAGCTAAAGAAGGCTGGTGATCTTATGGACAGCTCTGTTCCCTTTGGAAGTGGTGGGCACAGTGTTGAGAGGGCCTCTGGCATCCAAGGATGTGTTAAATCCATCACACACCTTGTGGTCACCCTGGATCCCATCACCGTGCTGGTGCTTGTACTCAGGAGCCACTGCCCAAGCTCTGTCGGCCTCCCCCAGGACACAGCAGTTTCAGGTGGATGGTGCTTCTTCCTCCAACTTCTGCTTTCACCTGGTCTTCAATGCTCAGAAAGCCAGTGCACATCTGGGACCTCCACCTCACAAAGGCCAAATCACTGTTTCATGTGACTGAAAGTCACACAAAATTTGTTTTATACTGACAAGGTTTCTTTTGAGACCAGCCCCACTACATGTGTATCTGTAAGATGCTGCTGCTGTCTGTCCTGCTCCTCCCCAAATCCAACATCTTTGAACTGTGCACCATCCCACCTTTTTCCCATGTAGATCTAGTATTTAAGTCCCTGCAAATCAAACCTCTTAGAATACTGCTATTTCCACATGGCTTCTTTTATAATCCCTCAGCTCTCCCACCAAGCATTGGTGACCCCACAGATGACCCCACTAATGGGAACACATCACTTCCAAATGCCACCAGCAAGCTCTGCCTCAGACAAGCTGAGCGTGTTATTCACAAGTTTCAGACCAACACAGTTCACTGACACTGCTTGTCTCATATTTTGTCTCTTCCTTCCAAAACCTCCATTGCCTGTACAAGATCTGAGATTTAAACTCGTATTACTATATTTTTGTTATATAATTTAATTAATAGAAAACCCAGGTAGGTGTGTGAGGATCCCACAGCATGTGACAGTGTGGACATTCCCAAACTGATGTGAGATGAAGGGGTGCAGGCACAGCTGGGAGCTGTCACCGTGGCCCAGCACTGCTGTGACACTCCTGGTCCGTGTGCAGCACTGGATGTGGGGTGTGGCCAGAGCTGAGGTTTCTAATGGCAGCAATAACTGCTGGGAAATGTCTCTCTCCCTTTGCCTTGAAATCCTTACAGCTTTATGGGGCAGCAGCTTTAGTCCCCAGCTGAGATTAGAAGTCCATTAAGTGCTGGAAATGGTGTGAGGGTGTGCACTCCTGAGCAGCTAACCCTGCTAGCTCTGTCCCACCCCAGTGTCCCTCCGCCTCCAGGTACCCACCTGGACAGACAGGGACCTCTCCAGAGGAGGATTTGCTCAGGGTAGTAGATACTTGGGCTACTCCAATTTCCAGGTTCTGTTTGCATCCCCTAATTTTAAAGAGCATTTAAAAGTGAGAGGAAAAGAAAAGTGCTTAACCTCATAGAGGTTAATGTATATATCAAGGACAGAGGATAATATATATTGAATATATATTATACATTATTTATGGATTAAACCTAGTAATTACAAGTTAAATTCATTACTAGTTCAAATGGAAAATAATTTGACTGAAGACAGTGGAAATAATTAACTCAGGGAAGTAGTTAGTTATCTAACATTTCCTCTTTAAGGAATAAAGAAATAAACCTCATTTCTCCTGTGCCATCCATTGCTTTTCCCCCAGTGTAATTCCAGTGATTTCTGCAGGGTTATTTCTGGGACTGAAACACTGGAAATGCACAAATGCTCCATTCATGGTGAAGTGGTTTGTATAAACTCAGACTAGAGGGAAAAAAAAGATAAATAGTCCTGAAGAGGAAATGTCAGTGAAGAGGTTTGTGAAAGCAGGAGCACAAGGCTTTCCAAGCCATTCAGTTGCAGGAGATGCTTCAGTTTCTGTGAGTGGTGAATTGACCAGAGCCAGGGGCTGCTGGGTCAGTTCCTCACTGCCTGCTGAAGGTTAAACACAATCAGGTGTTTGCAGGTCACAGCCAGGGAAAAAAATCAAGAGCAGGAATGTTTCCTGGAACTGGTCAGCAGCTCAGTTGGAGGTGGGATTGTCGTGGAGGAATGGCAATGGCACTGTGCTTAAAAATACGAGCAGATCTCTTTTAAAATCTGAATGATTATTGCATGGTATTTCACCATGCACAGCCAGGGGATTAGTTGATCCCGACCTGATTGAGATCCCTAATTCTCACCTAGAGAAATGTATTTGCATGCCAATGAGATTCCCAGATTTGGTTCTTAATAACTAAATACTGTATTTTTAGATTTTTGGTAGTCTCAGAGAGTTACGTCTCCATAGCTGCATCTGCAGCTTGGGAAATTGAATCCCAGAGCCTTGATGAAACTTTTTGGAGTCGTCACATTAGCCAGCCCAAGTGGGTGTGGAGACCCCAGGCAGTCTGATTCCAGCCCTGTCCTTCCCCTCGTGGCACATCTCGCAATATCTGATGGCTTCAAGCTCCTGAAATGTTGACATGACCTTTTGCAGGGGGCATCCACGGTGGCCATGGGCTCTTATTAACTCAGGTCTCTCCTGTCTCCAATGCAGAGCATCCTTGTCACAGGACACCAAGCAAAAAGAGGCAGAACCCCCCTGCCACCAGCCCCCTGCCCTGTCCTGAGTGCACTGCCGTGCCCCAGAGCCAAAATCTGTGACCCTAAGAGGCTTTGGATGCTGGCAGAGCAGGAGGGATCATTCCAAGTGAATAGAGCCATACACAGAGGTGGAAAGATCCTCTTAGCACTCATTAATTGTAATTTTCAGGATTAATGCAAAAGATTTGGCAGCTTGACAGAAGAGAGTTTTAGCACAGATAATTTGCTGCGTCTGCGTGGAGCAAGGGAAGGGCCAGCAGCTCCCCCAGCCCCACAAGGGACAGGTGAGGAGAGGGACAGGAGTAACCAGACAGGGAACAGGGATATAAAGAACCTGAGAGGTGACAAGATGCCTTTTACACAAGGCAGTGTAAATATTCATGCAGTTTATGAGAGTAGCAGACTTTTCATTGATGATTTTATTGAATGGAGCGTTACTTAGAAGTTGAGGGGATCAATACAGCAGCTAGGAGTCAAAGCAACAGAGAGAAAAGTGTATTTTGCAGTGCCTCCTTCTGTGTGAAGTGCTTTCACTGCCCCTTACACCTCAGAGTGAGCTTCACCATATAGATCCATATCTGTATATACAGTGCTGGGCATCCTTCCAGAGACTCCAGCCCCTTCCAGGGCTGTGCAGGGAGCCCCACCTCGGACAGGCTGCTGGGCACTTGAATGGCTCTGGTGGAGGGGAAGGCCAGTCCTGCACAGAGCACCAGACCAAGCCTTGTAGATGTTCTGTCAGAGACCCAGCTGTGGGCTGGATCATGATTTAAGCTCAAATCACCAGCTTCAGTGCCATCCTTAGCAGCCAGGTTTTCGGCAGGTAGGGATCAGAGGGCAGGGTGGATGTCAGAAGCACCACAGCCTTTGGGAGCAAGGCTGAGGTCTCCAGGTCTGCTAAACCCAGCTGGTGTAAGTGGGGACTTGTCCTGCTTTTGGCTGGCATAGAATTCATTTTTCCTCCTAGATACAGTGCTGTGTTTTGGGCTCGGTGTGAGAATAATGCTGATCACACACTGATGTTTGTGTTGTTGCTGAGCTGTGCTTCCCCTAAATCAAGGGCTTGTCAGTGTCTCATGCTCTCTGTCATGTCTCTGCCAATGAGAAGATGCACAAGAAACCAGGAGGGAGCATGGCCAGGACAGCTGGCCCAAACTGGCCAGAGGACTGTTCCATACCAGGAAGTGTCATGCCCCGTAGAGACTGGGGGGAGTTTCCTGGGAGACACAGATGCTGCAGGGGAGGGGCTGGGCCTTGGGCAGCAGGTGTATTGGGAATCACTTCTTTCTCTTGGGTTTTATCTCTCTCTCTATTGTTTAAATCACAATTATTATTATTATTATTATTGTAATTATTAGTATTACTTCTACTATTTTATTTTTCTTTGTTTCAATTATCAAAGTGTTCTTATCTCAACCAGTAAGTTTTACCTTTTTCCCCCTGATTCTCCTCCCTGTCCCGCTGGGGAGGAAGTGAGAGCACAGTTGCACAGTCCTTAATTTCTGGCTGGGGTTAAACCATGACAGGACCATATATATCTTCCCTGACCCATCCCACCCCTGCCTGCACCTTGGAGCCTGGGGAAGATCCGAGAATCATAAAATGGTTTGTGCTGGAAGCAACCTTAAAGGCCATCTCATTCCAACAAGGTCTGTGACAAAGGCTTTATAAATGTGTTGTCTTTGTGATGGGGAGCAAAAAGAGACAAGGAAAATGACTCCTTGTGTGAAACAGGTTATTCTGAAGAACATCAGGAACTTCTCACCTCTGTCTAGCCACTGTCCATCTTGTGAGTGGTTCTAAGCGTTGGGTTTTACTCCCTATCACTTTTTATTACATTTATTCCTTCAGAAGAAAAATAACTCAAATGTTACTCTAATCTTTTTAGCATGGAATTTTAGATTTTAATGGGTTTGTTTTAATTTGCACATATTCTTGTTAATAACGAAATCTGTTTAACAGGACTTATACCAAAAAGCCTATAATGGTAATTCAAAACATAAAACTCCAGTGCCTTTCCTTAAGAATTCCCTGTTAATATTCTTAAGGCTTTTTATTGGGTATTTTAAGCAGGCCTTGGTATTAGCAGAAACATCACACAAATTAAAATTAGGCTCTTCGTGAATATTTTAAAATGAATATTCACAGACTCTTCAGCATGAAATTAAATCTAGTTACATGAGATGCTGCTGGTGTGTTTTAAGGAAGTATACTTGACTGAAAAAAGATTGTGTTGCCTGTGAACTTATTACTGATAGTTCATTTAATTTATTACAGGCCGTTGAATGTAACAATCAAATTTTATATAGCATAGCCTTAGGAGCCAGTGTGAGGCTTTAAATCTGTGGAGATGGAACCTGAGCCAGTAAATCACTGATGGAATCAGGAGCAGGGACTTCCCGCTCTGGCCAGCACTCTCGTGTCCCTTGGCTGGGTGCTAAACCTGCCCACGGCACTCAGGGCGCTCTGCAATGGGAAATCTGACCTCAGGGGCTTGGGGCTGCCCTGCAATTGGGCCTCTAAGAAATCTTAGATTTCCCCCCTCTGTTTTTCCTAGTTTAAAGCCAGCACTTTGCAGTGGCTCACCTGTTTCACAAGCGCCTTTGGACCTTGCAGAGGTTCGTGGCTTATTGCAGCTCCCTCTTTGTGCTTTGTCACTGGCTCTGCTTCACCTGCTGCTGAGGGCTACACTACAGCTTCATGCCTCTTGCTTAACCTGTGCTGGAATCAGCTCCTCTGATGCCAGGGGATGTATAAAGCATCAGTGAGTGGGCAATTGTGTCCTTTCTTCATGTATCTTGGCTGCTCTTTGCTGAATTATTTCCCCATTCTACTTTTTTCTGACCATACAGAACTAAGCTCAGCCGTATAAAATTCAGATTATCGCCCCCAGCTAGCATGGCATCAAAGCAGGTGCTTAAAATTAAACGTGCAAATCCACTGGAAGTCCAGTGGTGTGAAGTGTATGGTAAAATTCAAGCAAAAGGTGAATTCTGAACTGCTAGCTTTAGGAACATGCTTTTGGGCTGAACTGATAAAGCGATGAGGGAACATCCCAATCTACCACAAGCAAATGCCTCCGTGACCCCCTGCCTGTTGCTATCATCACAGGGTAGTCAGATTCAAGGTCTGCCCCAGTTTTTCTCTTTTATTTTGACAGTTACACCTTGTGCCTGCCTCTGGGTCCCAGGAATCAGACAGCACTTTCCATGATGTATCTTGGAGCCGTGAAGACACAAAAGTAGAATGTCATCTTTCTGCTGGTGTACACCACAAGAACCTGTCATTCCCGTGATACAGTACAGTGGGAGAATGGTCCCTCTTCAAAATACATCACTTGGGATAGAGGCATTTTGAGTTACACAGTGCCAGGATGGCAAGTGTTTGAACTATTCACAAATGTAGACAGGACAGGGTCAAAATATGTCTCTAGTTTTCATGTGGGCAGCTGGACTATCTGAAGTGATAAAAACCACATTAATGTCATTGCCATTTAGTGGACAGCAAGGAAGTGAAGTTGGATTGAAGCTCCTGAGTGGTTTGGGTTCCTAATTCCCATTTGCAGTAGTTCCCAGCAGATGCAGAGCGCCTGAGGAGGGCACAACTGCCCACCTGCCCCTGCAGATAGAGGCTGGCCAGGAGCTCCTGGCAGAGCAGGAGGAGTTGCACACCCAGGTGTGCTGGAGGATCAAACCCACCAGGAAGGCAGTGGACTCTGTGTGAATCCATTGCCTGTTTTTCTGCTGCTAGGACCCTGCTGATTGCACCTCTGGCCTGCCTGGACCTGAAGAATGTGCTGCCCATACTGCACGTTCCCATATTATTAAAAAACAAATGGTGAAAATCTTTGCTCTGTAAGGTCTCAGCCTCCAAAGCACTGTGTCCCCTGTGTCCCCTGTGTCCCCTGTGTCCCCTGATGCCATCGCTCCTGCGAGTGCTCACTGGTGCCAAGAGCACGGCCTGTAACAGCACCAGTGCTTAAAGATTTGTAGGATGACTGTCTCAGTTGGCATTTTGTCAAAACTAGCTCCATGAAGAACTTGTGGACCAGTGCAGGGCCAGCTCTTCAACCAGCATGAGCCAATGTGGTTCTCCGGGAGCTAAATAGAGGATCTGCTCTTCCTTGTTGTCTGCATTAGCTATGCAAGGAAAAGGAACAATTCTGGCAACTGGATGAACAGTTCTGTGATGAATTGGTGAATTTTTTTATTTATTTTATTGACGTTGCTCTATTCTACTGCTAGGAAATTATGCAAATTCTACTTGTACAGGAAAAGAATACTGATAATTAAGAAATGTGCAGCTTGGATTTAAGATAATCTCATAAATCCACACTAGTGTTCTCACACAGTAGAACACTGGCTGTGGCAAGTGCTGTCTGACACCCAGGACTGGCTCCTCAGCCCTCCAGGAGGTCACTTCACACACTGTAGATGGGAATGGGGTGCTTACATGAGAGGAACAAAGCAGTGGAAAAGAGGGCAGGGCTGGAAAGCAGAAGGACCTGGCCTCCTTTCAGACCAAGCTCTGCAGGTGTAGTTAAGCAGCCTTGTCTGTTTGGGGTTCACACTGCTCTCAGCACCCTGACTGAAGGGCAGTGCAGCACGTGGAGGGGACAAAGTCAGGGCTCCCCAGCTGGAGTTCTTGCTGCAGTATTGCACATGGGAACAAATTCCCAAGTTCCTCAGCCCTTCCCAAGCTGGGTGTTAGGGCAGGATGAGGTTGAGCCTGTGGTGCCCAGGGAGATGTGTGGGCTACAGCACAAACCTCAGCCTTAAAACTGGCTGAGTGTAGAATCAGCTGCTCTTATTTCCAGATACTGCAATTTCAACCCAAGGGAAAAAAAAGAGGAATCTTAAGTAGCCTGTTACATGGAATAAAAGAATGATCTACTGATTTAGGAGTGACATTTTGAGGGTTAATTGTTGGGTGGTCAGTAAAATTCCTCCTGCGTGCACAGGGCTGCCCAAAGAGCCCAGCCACGCTGGTCTGAAGGTCTTTTGAAAATCTAGCTGTTCCTGACAGCTGAAAATCCAGCCCTAGTTATGGAAGTGGAGTAGGTCACCCCTTAGCCCCAGACAGAATTAGCACAAGGATAGGTTATTTTCAAATACAGCAGACCAGCTCATTTGCATAGTCTCCACACAATTTATTGAAATTTCCCAGAATCTCAACCAGGAGTCACATTAGCAGAAGGAATATTAACCTGAGAACCTCCACAAAAAACTTTACCATGACTTTCTTCTACCTATATATTTTTCTCTCAATACAGCACTGTCACTGGGCAATTTAATTCTCTTCTGGGCACAACTGTCAACCTGTTTTCCAGAAGGAACGCATGCCTCAGGATTTATTTTATTCTGTTTAAGTAGCTATGAGCAGTTGTCATAAATTGAGGAGTGGAAACTGCTCATTCCCTAAGGCTCGCTAATGAATGAGATCAGAAGTCCAATGAATGCATCTTGCAAAGCTTTTCAGTTCAATTACAGATGTCCGTGTGCAACTGGTAATGCCACGATCAGTTCAAATAGTATCATTGCAGGTGTGAAAGACCTGCAAATTGAAGTCTGTTTCACATCAGTATCCAACATGTGAATGGAAAGATTAAAAGGAAAATTTTCAAGGGACAAAGGATGAACAATTAATGAGCCCTGGAGTGGCTCTGAAACAGGTAGCAAAGCAAAACAACCTTAAAGGGAGAAGCCGTCAGAAATGAGCAGTTTGGTGCCAAGTTTCAGGGGGAGATTAGAGGAGAGTTTCACTGGATCCATTAGTGTTTGCAAAGTACTTGTAGACTGGATCAATGAGCATCACAGAAACTCCCAGGAGGAAGTGAATTAAAAGCTTTTTCTCTTTTTTTATACAGTGGGAAGCAAATAAAGCAGAGCTCACACACCAGCTGAGACTAAGACAAGGCACTGCATGGACCTGTGGTCGAGTGAGTGCTGCCTGTGCCTGCCTGGGACAGGGTGAGGTCAGGAGGAGTATGTGGCCATGATAAAATGTAGCAGTGGCCAGTAGAGGCTGGACCAGAGGTTTTTAAGTGACCTTAAGTCAATCTCTTTTGAGCTTTGGGTTTTTGATCTTCAGTTCTGAGCATTTGGTGGGAGGTGGCCATTTGTAGGTGGGCAATAAACCCTGTGACTTGGTTTTAGTGGAAACAGTAAGAAGGCACTAAAATCCTGAGAGCCACCTTAAAGATGCAGCACCAGAGCTTCAAATGATTACGCCAGCAGAGCACCACTGAAGCTTCCCAAGTGCTGTTGATTTACACCAGTGGAACATCTGGCCCATATGCTTTGTATTATTAAATACTTCTGCGATTATTATGTGAACAATTAAGATTCATGGAAATGAAAAAGCAGGCTATGAACTGTGCCTTCCCTGCAATTTGGGAGTAGGAATCGCTATGGGAATGCTCTGCTCTGCCTTTTACTGTAGCTGTGCAGTTTATCTGTGGGTTTTTCTAGAAACCAGAAGGTGAATGGGACCTTGGGAGATTTTCCAGGTTACCTTCTTCCTCCAGGGCAGTGTCATTACAGAATGGTTTGGGTTGGGTTGGAAGAGACCTTAAAGCTCCTCTAGTCCAACCCCTGCTCTATAGGCATGACACCTTCCACTATCCCAGGTCGCTCCAAGGCCCCTCCAACCTGGCCTTGAACACTTCCAAGGATGGATAAGCTTCAGCCCTGTCGTATTTGCTCAAGATGTTCTTAAGACTCTGCCACTTGAGACCCTGCAGTGTATCCTCAGTGCTGATGTAAGAATCTTTTCCCCAGTCCAACTTACCTCTCTCCCTGGCTGTGCTCGAGCTCTCCCACTTCTTGTCCTGTCCACCTCTGCCCTGGAGCAGAGCACAGTCCCTTCCCCTGCCCAGCAGTCCTTTGTACACAAAGCTTGTCAGCTGGTTTTGAAAAACATTCAATCTGGTCAATCATGTCAGAATTCAAAGCTGAGGAAGTCCAGACAAGCCCAAGTAAATGTTAACACTGCAAATTCTTTATTATTTCTTTCCATAAGCCTGATTCCCTTTCATGGTTTGCTGCTGAAGTGTATAAGTACATCCAGCCATAAGAGAAAAAGATCCATCTTTCAGCATCAGGAGATTAAAGGAATAGAGTGAGATAACGTTTTGCAAACCTGAAAGGATTTGAAAATCCCTCTCCTGCTATTTCTGGAAAAAAGTCAATTGCAGGGCAAGATTATCTTCATTAATAGTGTGAGAATGAGTGTTGGCTGTAAGTTTTGTTTAACCTGAAAAGCAGCATTCAGCAGCTGGGTTTCCACATCTAAAATAATATCCGGAGGATCAAAAATTCTTTGCCACACATGAAATCATCCTTTGGTTGTGTAATGGAGCTCAGCAGTGCAATGTGCAGGAGAGCAGGATAACCTTTTAACATCCCCACAATCCCCAGGGACTGGCACGTTGCTGATTAACAGATGCTTGGTGACTCCAAGTTCCCCAAGTTAAAGCTTTGTATGTATTGCACAAGTCCCTGGTTTTATTGAGAGCTTGGGAAAGACATAATTTTTGGCTTTCATCCTACTTTTCAGGCGTGGCATGATGTAAGTGACTGCTCTGAAGTGAAAGCAACTGTTCAGAGAGAGAGGGAGCTGAAGCAGTGTTGTGGGAACTGCTCTGCAGGGCCCAGCCCATGGTGCCCTGCCTCTGATGGGAGCCATGGACACCCTCAGGAGGTGTTTGGGGGGCTCCCCTCAGCAGCAGGAAGCACAAGGAGACACGCCCTTCCCAAAGCACACCTCTTTCTTTAGGAATTCACAGAACCATGGAATGGGTGTGGTTGGAAGGGACCACGGAGGTCACCCAGTCCACCTTCCCTGCTCAGGGATGGAGTTCAGCATGTCTGGAGTGCAGAGTTGCTACCTGGGGTTTGTGTTCACTGGTTCCATCTGGGCTTTGGGCCATGGACTCAGTGTGTAACCTCTGCTTCTTTGTCCTCACTGATACTGGCTCAAGGGAAAAACACCCATTTCTGTGCTAAAGACGAGGCTGCAGGTAACTCAGTTAACCAAAGTACTGTGGTTCAGTGGCAAAATTAGGAAAAGGACACAGAAACTGCCAGAGACACCCCTCACAAAGACTGAGACCTTCTCTTGAGGCCATGTAAGGTTTTTTTCCCACTGACTCTTTGGATTCAGCAGGTCTCTCTGGAGGACTTGCATTTATGTCTGGAAGCCAGGCAGCTCTTATCTGTTCTCCTCCTGAAGGCATCCAACCTTTGGTCGATCACTCCCCCCCTGCCACAGGAGCACTTGGAGAGCCAGGGCTCTGTGCAGGAAGAAGGTCTAATTAACAAAATCTCCACTCCAAGAATTCGCTATTTTCAGGGCACTCCTCCACCTGCCAAGCTGTGCTAAGGTTAGCAGTGCATGGCGAGAGGAGCTTTAAAACTTGTGCTGGAAAAATCCCAAACCCTGTCCCTGAACAAAATGCCACCAGCTCCCAAAAGACTTGTATGACAGACAGAGAGCCCTGTAGCTGTCAGCTCTTCATGCCTTTGGGGGTCTGCTTATTATTTTTGAATACTTTCTGGTGGTTCTTCCAGCACTGTTGCCTGTACAAGCAAAAAATAAGGCTCTGAGCAGAGCTATCCATGATATTTGATATAAATAGGATAACTCTAACTTCTGCTGTCGTTACAAAGATAATAATAACCTGCATTTTATTTGCACTTTGTAGGAACAGAAGAGGTGCACCTTGGAAGAAAGATGTGTGGTTGGTCTCAGCGTGTGCCCCAGCGAGGTGAGCAGATACAGGCTGGGGCCTCTGCCAGAGCAGCAGAGAGGTGAAAGCACTGGGAACCAAGCAGAGGCAGAGCGAGGGCTGCAGCACAGCCCTGCCCTCCCCAGCTTTGTCAGCTCAGATCAGTGACATTTCATGTGCGAAGGGCAAATAAACACAGGAAAATTATGTGGAGATGGGAGATCAGGGAGGTGTGGAGAACGAAGGATTGGGTGAGTGAAGGTTTTGTGAGGAGATTCAGTGGCTGGGACTGCTTGACAGAATTATACTTCATTACTGACGCTTCACAGCCTTGATTTTCATATTTATTTGTGACTCTGCTTTTTTTAAACCATGGGCTCTTTTGACATGAGAGTCATGCTGTGTAAAGCACTATTGATTAGAGTTTCTAATTTCATGCCATTACAGCATGACCATTGGGGAATGAAATGTATTTTATTTTTTCCACCACAGCTATGCCAGCAGTGTTTGGGACGCAGCCATGGCACAGACTGTCAGCAGCAGGCATTTTCAGCTCAAGATCTTTGCTGTTTGAGCCAAAAGGCGAATTTGCCCAAGGTCTAAGCCTCAGCTCAGTGTGTTTTTCCTGGAATTAAAACACATCAGTTACAAAGTGTATTTTGAGGCCAGAGGTTTCCAAAAAGGATGGCTGACTTGGGAACTTTCCATTTTTCAGTCGTGGCTGCAAAAGGCCATTTCCACCCCCCAGCCCCCCATTTTTTCCCCATTTTCAGTCATACCTTCTGTCTTTCCACAGTCTCTGGTTTGGTGCTCAAAAAAGTGAAGGGAATTGCTAAAGGTATGTGACCACAGCAGCTGATGTGATCATACAATGTACATAATTCCCATAAGATACACTCTGCAAGAAGGAACGGACTGTAAACCTGAGGAAGACCTGGAGCAGCCTTGTTAAAAATAGTTTTCTCCTCTCACTTGCCAGATTTGGACCCTTCTGGGATTTCCTAAGGAAAGAGTTCATGCTCAGACAGGGGAGTTGGTGCATTAATAACATCTCATCCTGTTGGTGCTGCCTGGGGGCATCTTCCCCTTCCCTCGTCCTCCTGGTATCCTCCAAAACCCCTGTGCTTTTTGGTCTGTCCCAAAACAAACTCTAAGATCCTTCTTTTAGCAAAAAAAAAAAAAAAAAAAAATCACCTTTTTTCTTCTTTTTTTCTCAAAGGCTTGTGTGAGGTAAAGACACCAGGAAGATAAGAAGTCTGTAGCTGAGCTGGGCTGAAATGAGTTTCCCTCATGCTGTAACTAACGTGGTTTGTGTTCCCCCCTGCTCTTCCCTCTGAACAGCAGTTGTGCACGGGGTGTCCTGAACTAATGAAGCTTTCCAGCAGTGCAGACAAGCTCTAACGGAGCGGCCACGGACGTGTGACCCCCTTACAAATGGCCAGAGGAAAGAAGAGTGAATGCTTGAGATCTGTGAGAGGGCAACCAGCAGAGAAAGTTCTCTGACTTCTGCTGTTTTGCAGGAGCTCCTGACACCCACCGGTGGGTGAAGAATTAGTGCAGCACAGCTGGAGCTGCTCTCGGGCTGCAGATGTGAATCCCAGAGCTGTTCCTATGTGTACTTGAGCACTGGAGGTTTTGAGGCCAATTTTGGGTTTCCCTTGCAAAAAGACATCAATGTACTGGGACAAGAATGAGAAAAACTGGAGTTTCAAGGAGGGAAAGGGGACACCTTACTGCTGCTGCTGACCTTAAGAGGAGAGTGTGCAAAAGGCAGAGTCAGACTGTGCTTGGAGGTGCAGTGACAGGACAAGGGGCAAGAGGCACAAACTGCAGCATGGGAAGTTCTGAAGAGATATGGTGCCAAAAGTGTCCACCCTGAGGATGGTCAAATGCCAGATGAGAGGCCAGAGAGCCTGTAGGATCTCCAGTTTTGGAGATGTTCAGAACTCACCTGGACAAGGCAAGCTGGTTAGTTGGCCCTGATTCGGTGTGGAGCCACCTGCTTCCCAGTGGGCATCTCCTGATTTCATCACACTGTGGGATGTCTCCTGATTTCCGTATGGGGTGTGGTGAGATATTCAGTGTCCCTCACCCCCATGGGGTGATTAGCCAGCACCCTTTAGGGCACAGAGCTGGACAGCCCCTGGGAATGGCTGTCAGGCAGTCAGCCTGGATGGGTCACATCAGTGCCATGCTGGTTCTACCCTTGTGTTTCCAGGTTCCCCAACTGACAGCTGTATTTTAAAATTCAAAAATCCATGTGCCTTCAGGCAGTGAGCAAAAGGCTTTTTGGCCTCAGCCTGCTCTGTAACATTTCAGAGCCTCAATTAGATGTGGATGCCTCATCCCTGGAAGTGTTCCAGGCCAGGTTGGATGGATGGGGCTTGGAGCAACCTGGGATAGTGGAAGGTGTCCCTGCCCATGGCAGGGGGTTGGAACTAGTTAATTTTTTAATGACTTTAAGTTCCCTCAATGATTTTTTAAAAGTCATTTTTTAATGACTTTAAGTTCCAACTCAAACCATTCTATGATTCCATGATGATTCTATGATCCTTGTAACGTTCTCATCACATCACCTATATAGCCCTGCTCCAGTTTTCACTGCGACACAGAGGCTTCAGACAAGGATCTGTCCCTCTCTCCTGCACAGCCTTGGCTTCGTGCACCCCCCGCACACCTCAGACACTGCTGGAGGTGATGTGGGAGATGCCATCCCTCACTGTGCTCTCCTGCCACTGCCACTGCCCGGTGTCAGGCTCCCTGAGGAGCAGCAGCCTGCAGCGCAGCCCAGGAGCCGCGGGAGGGGAGCGCTTGGCCCTCTCCCAGCACTGGGGTTTCAGTGTAACCCAGCCCGGTGAGCTCCACACCTGCCTGCAGACTCCTCGGGGCCTGCGCCGGCCTGCTGACATTTATACACATTGCTAAATATCAGGGAAGCATTGCTGGGAGAGGGAGCTGAGCAGTGAGTGACACCGGCTCGCGGCGGCAAAGGGAAGAAGGAAGTCGAGAGCTGGATCGTAGTGACCGTGCTGAATCCCCCGAGGAACGCAGCCTCCTGCGGGAGCAGAGCCTTTCCCAGCAGATGAAATGAACTCCTTCAGCATCAGCCCTGAGTAAACGCTGGTCCAGCTCATAAAACATCCTGGAGTGCAGAACTGTTTACAGACTTTATTTGTCTTGAGCCTCGTGCTTTGTGAGATCAGAGGCGTTTTTATTACCCAGCTTTGTGCAATATCATTGCAGAAACAAATGCCATGTGGATGTTTACCATAATGAGGGAATACATTACAGCCTGAATGGATGGCAGTGTCTAATAGAAATATACTTCTGGAGCACCTGAGGCCAATCCCAAGGATGGGCTTTTCCTTGCTTCTCTTTATCCTCTTTACTCTGGTTTTTACTCTCCCTGCAGCTGGATGAACCCCACGCACAGGGCAAAGAGGCAGGACCAAGGCTTCCCTCCCAGCTGAAGGGCTTTGGTTTTGGGGAGCAGTTCCTGGTAATGGGCTTTGGTTTTGGGGAGCAGTTCCCCACAGAGAATTAGAGGCATGGCTGGAGGGGGCAGCAGCAGCAGCGCACACTCAGCCACCTTGAGCTGTACATGAAATGGAACTTGGTCAGCTTCCAGTACTGGAATTTAGCTTTTTGTTTTCCAAGGAAGATGCAAGCAGTTTGTCCTTATAGGATGCTATAAAGGCACTTTCAAGAATATTATACGGTCTGCTAATGCTACAGAGAACCTCTTAAAAACTTAATTGCCTGTGACACCGAAGAGAGGAGTTCCTTGAAAGATCCTGTGTTTTGAAACCACACAGCCAGTTCTGAACACTTTCAAATGGTACAAACCTCTTTCCTCCTGCTGACATTAAGACTAATAGCTGAGCACAGGATAAGGGAGACTGCCTGAAATGTTTCAGCACTGTTTTCTCATTCCATGTTTTTTCACAATGCCAAAAGGCAGAGGCATTCTTGGTCTCTGACCAAACACAAGATGTGGAGACAGAGACCTCAATAACAAAGTGACTCCTCTAAAAGCCTGGGAACATCTCTGCTCCCATATCCAATTCCGTTTGCCCTCCTTCCTTGTCAGCTATTCGCAATCTGCTGATGTTTTAGTGAGAAAGGAGGGAAAAACATCCAAAAACCAAACTCTACCACCCATGCTTTGGAAAAAAATTGGCTTTGTCAGGCACAGCTGCTGTAGAAGAGAGGTCCTGGAGCTGAGAAACTGTCACTGGAGCCCAGGTAGCTTTGACTGAGTGATGCCTCCCAGTTTGGCTCCTGGCACGTGCCATAGACCCAGCCTTGGCTCCTGCTACAGGTCTGCTGCCCACGAGGGTGACAGAGAGGGGCTTTCCTCGTGTCATTTACTCATTGCACTGACTGACCACCACCTCTGTTAATTCTGGGGAACAGGAAGCCTCAAGCGTTTCAGTCTGATCACCCACCCATCGCTTTTATTTTGGCCATAATATTTAGCACACAGGATTCTCTGGTCTCAGCCTGGCTGGAGCTAGCACAGGTGTCTGCTCTCGCTGTGTTTATCCATTAAGGACCTGTCCCAATCTCCTCATTTCCCTGTGTGGCCCATGACACAGGATAGGACGAGACAACAACACCCACTGTAACATGATGTGACATCTGAAACCTCAAAGGACACACAGACACAGGCTCATACTGACTGAACTGTTGATATGTTTCCTTTGCACCTGTTCTGAAAGCAGGGAAAAATTGGGTGTGATCTATAGCTTTGGCAATTTATTTTTTTAATGTATATAAGCATCTCAGGGTTTGGGTTTTTTTTTGTTTGGATTTTTTTTGGTGGACAAGCAGATCCACAAAGCACAGCAGATGTCTCAGACTTCAAGATACAAGGGAACATTTCTCTTCGGTCCTCAGATGAAATGGACTGGGCTTTGCTCCAGAAAAGAAAAACGATTAATCCATCACTGAGCATGAACTTAAATGAGCTAATATTGGGTATTTTAGTTCTGATGTATGTGCTAAATGAAGTAATCATTCAGGGTGTAAAAGTAATGGCTTTGGGAAAATGTTATAAAACACGGTGGCTGAGGCACGTGGGGCTGCAGCAGGAGCTGGGGCAGGCACTGGCACGGCCACTGCTCCCACACCAGTGCAGTGCCAGAGCTGCAGCAATCCCAGACTGCTGGAATGGTCTGGATTGAAAAGGACCTTAAAGCTCATCCCGTTCCACCTCCTGCCACGGGCAGGGACACCTTCCACTATCCCAGGGCGCTCCAAGCCCCAGTGTCCAACCTGGCCTTGGACACTTCCAGGGATGGGGCAGTCACAGCTTCTCTGGGCACCCTGTGCCAGGGCCTCGCCACCCTCACAGTCAGAGGAAGGTGAGTGCACCAGGACTGAGCCACACAAGGCTACTCTGAGTATCCTCTGAGCACAGGATGAGTAAATACTACTTAGGGGAGGCAGTTTCCAAAAGCAGTGCCAGTGTCCGGGCACATTCTGCCTGCTCTGGCCCCTGCCTCAGCAGCCTTGAGCTGAAGGTGCCCCTGCCTTGTGCTGTACATGCCACCTCCCATTATCTTCCAGCCTGGATTCTTTGCTCCTCAAGTGCCACTAGCCACAATTATACCCTTGAGCAAGGGACAGCAATTGATGTTTTATCATTGGGATTTTTCACCGTGACTTTTATACCCACCTGGAGTGAACAAACTGTTACAAGTTTCATCCAATTACATTAAGTGCAGTGGGACACATGGTGCCGAGCACAGTCTCCATTCAGTGGGAGTGAGGGACAGTCCCTTATCAGCTCGAGGCACCATCCTTCATTAAAACATCATTTGCCTCTCACCAGTGGAGCCGGAGCATAAATCTATAGGATGTCATAATGAGGTGTGCTAATGAAAGATAGGCAGAGCAGGATTAACAAAAGGGCCCTCTCCACACTGTACCTGCCTCTTACTACTTTGCTCAGTCCCCATCTTTTATGATCCCCTAGAAACATTTCAAGGGGTGCCGGAATTGAGGCCCACAGATCCAATTAATTGCTGGTGTGGTGTGTGCCCAGAATTGCCATGCACCGCTTACAGAAATGCCCGAGTGCAGCAGAGGAGAAAAAGGAAAGTATTGGGCACACAGGACTGTAAAGGAGTCTCCCACCCATCCCAGCCTGTTGTTCTTGCTCTGGGCTAAGAAAAGTTTTGGTAATTGGTTTAGCACCTTTGCTCTCATGAGCTGGTTTGACCACCTCTGCCCTTTCAAACAGACCAGTCAGGATCTTATTTTTACTTGAATTACTTGGTCGATGTGCCAGAGGCCAAGTGGGGAAAAGAGCCCACTTGCTTCCCAGGGTCGCAGCTCCTTGGGCTCAGGCATGCAGGACTCACTGCTGCTTACGTGGTCATCCCTCCTGCAGCAAGCCCTGGGGAAGTGATGGCACTGCCCTCCGTGCTCCAGCCCCACTCTGAGCATGTCTGGGGAGGACAGACAGAGTTAAAGCTTGTCTTGACCTAATCAAGGTGCCACTGGGATTCAACAAAGTGTCTTCATGACACAATGCTTCTTGGACTGGTTGTCTGAGGGCTGAACCCTACACTTTGTCCACCTACAAATCAGACTGTCCGTGACCTTTGAAACTGCCCGAGTGTGAGCAGCTCAAATGTTTTCCAAGTGTAAAGAGAAGATGTTTCAGAGACTATCAATTTTGCAATGTATATACAATTACAGGTCTTTGTAAGGGAGGAGGGAAGGACCTGCTTTTACCAGCAGAGCTCTACATGCATGCACTTGCCCCAGTATGCCAGCATGCCACCCCAGTAAACAGACTGTGACTGTGACACAGGCACAGCAATACTGGTATGAAGGTGCTTTTGTCAGCACCGCACTATTCACACATGGGGGCAAAGCTGGGGGGCCTCTGAAACCCCAAAACCCAGGGCACGGAGCTGGGCTGGACTGGAAAAATGCCACCTACACGTTCTCCCTGAAGCACCAGAGAAACCCAGTGGTGGCAGTTTCTAGAACCAGGTTTCAGAAGTCCCTCCATTCATGGAGGAGAAGGGAGTTAGGGCACTGACAATGATTTTGTGCTTCTGCCAAAATTTCACATCTAATTCTGTCTGTAGTAAAGCTTTTGTAAGTATAGAAACGTCATAAAAATTCACATCTTAAATCACTTTGCTGTGGCCTGGCCATAGTCTGTCCCACAGGTTACTTGTAGCAGGTGATGGCCAAGGCCCATGGTCCTCCCAGAGTATAGGACGTAGCACTGGAGAAGAGCTGAACCAGGTGGCTCCTCCTGTTTTTAAATCCAGGTCCAAATGTGGCAGCAGCGAGTCTGGGAGGGAAAGTCTCCATTTCTGTACCGCTGTCAAAATGGGCACACCTGGACCACATGGACGTGTGAGGCAGGTCCAGCTGCCTGTCCTCCTGCCCCAGGACTGGGACTTGCCAGCATGGTGGCAGCAGGGAGGCGTGCAGCACCCCCACCTCTGCTCACAGGGAGCAGCCACGTGCTGATGGGCTGGAACGGGCACGGGAACAACATGAACTCACAACTTGTGCAAATTACTGCTCATGCAGGTGTCTTCCCTGCCTCGTGTGCCTGTGGAGTGTAAATACATGCATCACCTTTAGCCTACTCTTTGCAATTTCTGCTTTCCAGAGAGCAACCACTACCTGTGGCACTGGAGACCCAAAGTGCAGCTGAGAACCAGCTACTCTAATAACTCACCTGCAGAATGCTACACAATACACCCTGGAGGGAGTGAGCCAGGTGCCTGAATGCATGGGGGAATCTTGCTTCTATTTCTTTTCTGCTTTTATCCAGTTATCTGGATTTTTACCACCTATAATGTGTTTTTCTTCCCAGCATGCCCAGAAGAAGTCCTACACCGAATTGCCCAAAAGAGAATTGCTGTGGAGACAGATGAGGTGACATGGCTAAGGTCACCCAAGGGCTGTGTCTAAGAAAGGAGCTGAACCTGGGGTGCTCCTAGCAGGGACTGAGTACAGCTCTGGATGTACCTGAATGCCATTGAAGGACAAAGATTTCACAGCTGGAAAGGCACCCACTGTAAGTCCTGTCCCACCTCTGAAGCCAGTGAGACCAGCAGGTCAGCAGAAGATACTAATATTTTCTAATATTTTCCTTTTTCAGGTCATGTGCAGAGCTTACTGGGAAAGGCACAGCATGCCCACAGCTGGGCCAGATGTGCAGCTGATCCCTTCATTTGCCTTTTTGGTTCCTATTCTCATGTTGATACACATCAGTCCAGCTCTGCAAAACTGACTTTTCGTTTTTACTACTCCCAGAAATACAATTTTGCAACGATTTTTCCATTTCTAGAGTGGGTCAGATTGTCATGGTCAGTGTCCCTGTCGTGGTGTCTAAGTGGATTAGGGAGGTGGCACGGGGCTGAAGCAGAATGGCATGGCCAGAGCTCTGCCACCAGCACCAGAAACTTCGAGGGTGTTCCCCTGAAGGCTCCTCGGGGAGTAGGAACCCAAGCAGATTCTTAAGTAAATGTTCCCATGAGAAACTCTTCTAGAAAAGCTGAAACTGAACTTGAACCAAAAGTGCAGGAGATGACCACAGGATCCCAGAATGGTTTAGGCTTGAAGGGACCTTACAGACCATCTAGTTCACCCCCCCTGCCACGGGCAGGCACACCTGCCACTACACCAGGTTACTCAAACACTTGACCTTGCTTCAAACACTGCTGGAAGAAAGTCTCTGTGGCTGAAGTCTAGCAATATCCCTGCACTCCAGTAAACCTGGCTGCTGTCTCCCTCCTGGAGATGATTTCATTCTACGAGGTTCCTCAGCCCAGGCTCTCTGTGCCTCAAAAGCAATTGTTTGTGCTGTCGTTGGGAAATGTGTATCATCACAGTTGCCTTTTTCCCCACTGCAGAGTAATTAATCGATATTTCTCATGGAGGGCAGTCAATTCTCATTACTCTGGGCTTTCACAAAGCTGGTTTGTTTGGGCTTTTTCACACAAATGGAATATCCAAGAGACACTTCGTGCTAAGGCTGAAGTCTCTGTGTCACAATCACTCTTTTTGGGCTCTGACAGTGTGAAGGCAGCACTCAGAGGCAAACCGAAGGCAAATTCAATGTTCAGGGAGGCAGCCACAGGTTCAGAACTCTCTGCTGGTGTAAAATTAATGGAGGTTTTACTGCTAACTTTTCCATGCAGCGCTGTGTCAGCTGCTGTGAGCCTGTGAGACAGTGCCAAGGGCTGGGGCAGGAGCATGGCAGAGTGGAGGCTGCAAGGCACCAGCTTTTTGTTAATGCAAGATCATGGAATCCTGGAATGGTTTGGGTTGGAAAGGACCTTAAAGACCATCTCATTCCATGCCCTGCCTTGAAGGTTCAGGGACACCTTCCTGTGAGTCCTGTCCAACCTGGTCTTGCACACAGCTTCTCTGGGCAGCCTGTGCCAGGGCCTCACCATCCTCAGCATAAATACCTTCTTCCTAATATCTAATCTAAATCAACCCTCTGTTCGTGCCAAACCATCACCCCTTGTACTACCACAACAGGCCCTGCTAAAAAGTTTGTCCCCCTCTTTTTCACAGACACCTTTCAGTACAGAAAGCCACAATAAGTTCTCCCTGGACCCTTCTCTTTTCCAGTCCAAGCAATCCCAGTTTCCACAACCCTGTGCCAGGGGTTAGCATGGCACGTTCATGCCAGCATGGGGCTGCCAAGGATCACAGTCCCAGCAGCACTGCCTGCTCCAGTGCTCCCTATAAACACCTGATCCATCCCCATCCAGTGGTGTGGGCAAGGGCTGGGCACTCTGCTCCCTGCACAGGTGCAGCACGGGGCAGCCAAGTGCTGAGCAGCACCAACAGAACGGGGTTGGAGTCTTCCAGCGGGCTCCCCAGTTCCTCCCTGACTCCGTGTATTTTACTGCACAATACAGCACTGGAAGTCATTATTGTTACAAAGAATCACTAATTCAATCAGGCCACTACCCTGCAGGAATAACAGCCACACAATATTAATGCATTTCCCCCCTCGTATTCATGGCAGAACACAAAAGCTGTTCACAGAATGCAAGAGGACTGGAAGCGAGGACACCATTAGTGCTGCCATGCATTGCTCACCCCCAGTCGAAGGGCTGGAAATCATGACTGCAAACCACATTTCTGAATGCCATTCACAAATACAAAAAAAAAAAAAAAAAAAAAAAAAAAAAAAATTCCAA
>VZRQ01000144.1:116349-128587 GCA_013397975.1 Machaerirhynchus nigripectus | reverse complement strand
AAAAAAAAAAAAGTTGCTAAAAGTTAAAACTTCAAATAAAAGTAGGAAAGCTGCCTGGCATTGCACGATAACGCAGCACTTTATTATTCCTCTTCAATTGTTTGACGTTTATGCCTCTGTTTAGCAAGTCTGTTCGTTATCATTCTCCAATTAACAGAGACTTTTTTCAGATTATTTTTATGAAATTCTCATTTAATTAGCAATACAGCTGAATCTCAAATGGCAGTTTTAAAAATATCCTTCTACTGATCAAGCAGCCAAATGGTCTTTCTGAGATATTTGCAGAATTGCAAACCTTCATTTGTCTGCTAATTATGCCCCCTGCTTAGATGATGGGAATGGGAACACCTGACAGTCAGGGGTTATTCACTGGACACTTTCATTGAGCATGGTGTGGAAAAATACAGATTTCACTTATTAAAACCTTCTCAGGGGCTTTTTTAAAAGTAGAGAATGGGATTTATCAGATGATTTTCAGAATCCGCACAATAGATGGGGAATTAAAATAAAAGGACAAATAATAGAAAACAGGTGTGATAGGAGACGTCAGGCATTCTACGAGCACAAAGCAAAATGAGAGGAAATACACTGATAATACAATAAGGAAAAAAAAAGAAACTGAACAGTAAAATGTCAGTGAATGGGCCCTCCTGCTATACAGCTGGAGACCATTATGGTATTTAGCAACGCATACTCAAATAAGCTTAAAATGCATATTTGCCATATATTGGTGGGTGTATGTAGTTTGGGAGGGAAAGAAAAATCCTTTAATCTTCCACTGAACCACTTCCACATTTGCAGGGGAATGTGGCAGCTTTCCAGGTCCCTGCTAGTCAGCCCTCCCTTTGCTCTGTGGTGCTGCCCTTCTTCAGCTCTTCGAGGTGGGTGAGCACAGGGAATCCTGTGCTCCACTGCCTGCCCCCAGCACCACGGGGGTGTTTGTTAGTGGGATAAGGGGAAAACTCAGGGTTTCCTAGCACAGGGCTACAGGGCAAAACACTGAATTTGAGGCTAAAGGAGGCAGAGTCATGGAATGGTTTGGGCTGGTAGAGAGCTTAAAGATCATCTTTGGGTCCAACCCTCTGCCACGGGCAGGGACAACATTTTCTGTTTCAGGTTTTAAGCCTAATTCTAGCAGGACATCAGGAGACTTCTGGCCACGCCAGAGGTGAGTTTTGGATGCTGTTGGTGCTACGTACATTCTGCCACTATGGCTTTGCTGTGCTCCTGCTCTCATTTATATCCCAACAGTGCTCTGAAGCCCAGAGGTAGGAGGAAGGCAAATGAATACCAGTGTGGCCATTTCCGTGGCTGGAATGGACACAGGACTTCCAAGACCCCACAGCCATCCTCACCAAGTCCCACAAGCTCCAAAAACATCTTCCAATTCAGTGGTTGGGGGTCAGGAGAGAAGGCAGGAACACCTCCATCCAGGCATTAAAGGGGAGTAATGGAGCAGTCTGCTGCTGCCAGATGAGTGGAGAGGATTCCTCCGAGAGTCACTCCGGATCTCCAGCTGCAGTAATACATTGTTATGAATCTCTATCGGTGCACTTGTAGTGCAGCTGGAGAGTATGTCTGACATTGCCTCCAGTGACCTTTTCAATATAGTCCAAGTGCTGCAGAGCTGGTCTTTCAAGAGGAATTCAAATCGAATTTACTCAGGCAGAAAGGATTGGCCTGAGGATAGCCCTGCTACTCACTTCGCATTTCTCCTTGTCATTCTCATGGAAATTGCGGTTCTTTATGCATGGTGCTTCTTCCTACGAACTGCAAATGTCTCCCTTCAAACAACAGGGACAGCCACCGTTCCAAGGGAGGGTTTGGAGTGGCCCGGTAGTGGTGACAGCGCCGTGTCAGGCATTGCAGGGCTGCTGGCGGCAGCAGCAGTGGGAGGATGGAGGTGTGAACGTGAACACCACCTGTTGAAAGGTGAGGATGTGACCGTGTGCGCTGGCACACCAAATTAGCTGCTGCGTGTCAGGCACCCACCTTCGCGTTAAAAAATGCAGCTCATTGCCATGGGATGGAATAGCTGAGATCTGGGTAATCTTCGGGTGCAGGGAGAGAAATTGATGGGAGAGAAATTCATCGACGGCTCTGCAAGGTGAGACAGCCAAGGAGCAACCTCTGGTGCTAACACTAATGGCCCTTGGGTGAGGTCTCTGCCCTTCTTGGGGCAAAGTGTGTGTGTTTGGGAGGGGGAAATGTTGGTGTTTTCATGTGCTTTCCTGGCACAGTATGATAATTCCATACGTCTGTCTGAGGTGCTTTAAAATGTAATTTCTTTGATTAATTTGGTGTCTATATTTTCAGTGTTTTGTTCGCTCCAATTTATGACAAAATTGAACAAAGTGGGTAACAAAATATAGCCCTGTCAGGCTCCTGTCTTCACGGATATAAAGAAAAATGTGAAACTGTCAGGCACACAAATGTGCCAAACCCCAAGGAAAATTATTACATTCTGCTTGACATTTACTTTAATTTTACAAAATTCCGTAATACCATTATAAATAATAATAATAAAAAGCAGCATGGAAATATTTTTAAGTGTATTTATTTTCATTTGCTAGCTCGGTGATTTATGGGTTTGTTTTATTTTCTTTTTTTTTTTTTTCCCCTCTCTGCATCAGAAGAGAGAATGAGCACCTTGAGCTCGAGTGCTGCTGCCTGGCCAACTGTGGGGTGCCTGGAGTGGGGTCCCCAAAGAAATGTGCCTGCTCACAAGAAGGGGGCAAAGTAACAGGGGACGTGTCTGCATCCAAAAGTTCTGCAAGGCTGTTGCTGAGCCCCTGTAAAGTTCTCTCTAAGGGACGGGTCACTGGGTCAGGTCAGTGACTGCCAAGGCCAGTCCAAGAAATCCAGCTGGTTTGTGCCAGCTGAGGGTCTAAAGGGGGGCTGACCCAGCACTGCTGTGTGGCAATGGGAAACAGACACCCAAATAGGTGTGGGAAGTGAGCAGTCTAATCCAAAGGCTGGTAATGAAAGTCGAGAAAGAGCTGAGAAGAAAGGTGAGAGGGTGGAAGCCTGCAGCACTCAGCATTCAAGAACGGGATGAGCGAAGGCTCTTTGAATAAATGCACGTGGGTGATGCTGAGGGTCCAATCCTGCCCCTCCTGCTGACGTGAGCACCATGTTCTACCCTTCCCTGGAGACCAGGCCTGGCTCCTTAGGCCACCCCAGCCTTGAGGCTCCTGTGCAGAGGCACAGGTGCTGTGGACTGTAGCAGTTTTTAATCGAGAGGCGGCTGTTGTGTCTGGCTCTTTGGGGGAGCTGGAAAGGCCATCAACTCCCTTCATTCTCTCAGCTCACTTTCTTCTGAAGATCCTGTTCTCCTCCCCACCAAGCCTCAAAGCAGAGTCACACACCCCTTAGGAAATGGGAGAGGAAAACCACTTCAAGACATCAAGGTGACTGTTCCTCTGACAGCTGAAGGCAAAGAAAAGTGTATGAAAATAATTGATGGGATGTAACAAACGGGGCTGGCATCATTCACATACTGAACTGACAGCATGTGCCATTCACAGGCCCTTGCCACTGTAAATAATGCCATACAGTGACACAGAAAGTTAAAAAATCTCCGAAGTTAAAAAGGCACCATCTGAGTGGACAGCCAGCTTCTGGACTCCTCAAGAAAATGTTTATATAGAAGTTGCATTAGATAAAGATATATAACCTGGCTGATATGGGCAAGGCTCTGTCAGTCAGTGAACTCCAGGGATTTCCAGCCCACACCCATGATCCCTGCGCTCACCCCAAGGGCTGATGCATTGCCTGGGACACAGCTCTAACACACTGAAGTCTGAAAACCTCAAAAGTGGTCAATATTTGTTACCTTTTACCCTTGTCATCCCCATAGTCTCTTATTGCCAAGGTGCTTGGGTTTCCTTAAGAGCCTCCAGCTGTGCTGCATTTGGGGCTGAGTGCTCCAGCTGCTCCCCAGTGCCCTCCCTGCTGCTCTCAGAAATCCACCTGGTTTGCTTAGAGGAAGCTCAGTGTAAGGAGCTGTGCTTGGGTAATCTGCCTTGTTTTGGCAAGAGCGGGTCAGAGAGTGTTCTCTGGGTTGGGATATCTGGGGGGCTGATGGCCTTTGCTGCTGAGCAAGTCCTTGCACAGCTTCCACCCACCTGAACCTGATGGAGGGTGCACCCTGGCCATGACATTGCATGGGAATGTGTCACAGCGTTGGTCCTCTAAGCCCTGGCTAAGCCCTGATGTCCTTGGATTGCTCAGCTGGTGGGAACAGGCTTTGCTGAGGAGTGGGATGCTTTTAGAGGAAAAGGCTTTCCTGCTGGGTGAAAGGTTTTGGTGAGCTCATCTCTTCCAGCTTGTAAGGTTTTATTTGTTTTCATCTGTGAGGGGTGGCTGCTGTTGGGAGCTAAACCCTGGGGAAGCAGTGAGGCTCCATCATCCCAAATAAGCCAGGAAGCTCATTCCTGGTGGTCCCAGCAGCACCCCTGTCACGCTGGCTTAATGGCCAGCAAGCCTGGACCCCCTCCACGCTGTACTCAAGTGAGTAGAGCTGCTCCTGTGCAAACCCCAACCACCTGCTCTCCCTCTGTGGCCACCTCAGCCCCTCGGGGCTGTGCTGTGCCAGCCAGCAGGTCTCCACTCAACCTCTCCTTTATAGAGCCCTTCTGGGATGTGAAATGTGCTGCTGCTCAGGAGAAGGCGTTATAATGGGCAGGTACCTGTGGGGGAAGACGGATCACTGAGTCAGGAATCAATCGAGGGCTTGTGATGGCATCATAAATCAGGGGATGCTGAGCGTTAAAGAAACCCAACACTTGATTTATAACTTGGCACAAGCCATTTGTCGCCAGCCAAGATTTTCAGAAAGAGAAACATTTTTGTAAGCTTAATTTAACATTATTTTTTTCCACTGTGCTAAGTGTTTCTGTAGGGTTTATTTCCCCCCACCCCCCACAGATAAAACTCAATTTGCAGATAAAAGCAGCCAAATGACATCTGAAAATTTTGTTTCCCTTTGAAATGCTTGATGGGTTCGTGCTCTCTTTACCCTAATCCATGGTCATTCTTCTCTCAGCCCAGACTCCTTCCTGATGTCTTTTAATATTGAGTCTCACTGGGAGTAGGAGGCTTTTGCTGGTGCAAACGGCCTGTGCAAATCCAGCTCATGCTGCTGAGAAGTATTATCAGTTAATCACTGCTCTGCTGCTGATGTGGAGCTCATTTTGGTGGCAGCAGCAGCAGGTAGGCAGCTGCCTCACCTCAACCTGCCCTGTTAGCTGCGTGTCTGGGTGGCTGCAGGAGAGGCTGAGCAATGGCTCCAGTGGCCGTGGGATTTACCCTGAGCTGCAGTGGCTCGGGAGGGGGCAGTGGGTGCTGAGACTGGGAGCCTGCAGTGCCTGATGCATCAGAGTGGCTTATCTGTCCCTGCACCTCAGCATCTCCAGGGGGGCATCTTCTCTCTTATGCTGCCAGGTGATGTGTCATTAATATATACATATATATATATATGTGGGTTTTTTAAATGAGGAGTTAAAGTATTGTTCTGGTGTAAGGGGTTTTTATTTTTTGAGAATTTAAAATTAAGCATCTGTTAATTCTAAGGCGCTCTGAGCATCAGGCTTGATGGACAATGCTGTTCCTGAGTAGTTACCTTTTATATGCCATTTTATAATTAGTTGGGTTTTGGACTTGATTTCTTTGGGTACCTTAAACCAGGTCGGGG
This sequence comes from Machaerirhynchus nigripectus, assembly GCA_013397975.1. NCBI lineage: Eukaryota > Metazoa > Chordata > Aves > Passeriformes > Dicruridae > Machaerirhynchus > Machaerirhynchus nigripectus. Next base: position 122,892 of record VZRQ01000144.1, on the reverse strand, counting down.
AAGCACAAAGGAGAGCTATTCTGGAGTTTTCTGTTTGCCCTGGGGACACTGTGTGTGTAACATGTACACAGTGCATGGGCACAGGAACAGCCTCCCCGGGGTCTTGGTCACAGCACCGAGCCTGCCTGAGCTCCACAAGTGTTTGGACAATGCCTTCAGGCACAGGATGGGATTCTTGGGGATGTCTTGGAGATGTGCTGAGCTAAGAGTTGGACTTGAGGATCCTGTGGGTCCCTTCCAACCCAGAATATCCCGTGGTTCTGAGATAATTGTGCTTCTTAGTTGTAAGTATTTGTCAGTGCAAAGCCTCGTGCACGAGGTCAGGGTGGGAGTGTGCTCAGTTTGCAGCTTGTCTCAGACCCACGCGTGGTGCTGGCAGATCTGTTCCAGACCAAAAAAGATAAGAAGCAAGAAGAAATAAAAAAAAGTATGGAACTCAAATATCCTCCACTTACAAATGGTGCCTATGGTCCATTTAGCTTCATATACACAAAGTAATATTGTTCATAGGCAAAAATCCCGTGAGCTTCCTGGAACAGAGAGGATCCGTGTTGCTTAGTTACCAGTGGTACGCTGGCGTGCTGAGATAAATCAATACAGCTCCAGATATTAAAGCCTTTAAAACAAAATCAAAAGCTGTGTCCATAGTCCCCAAAGCTTCCTCTTTACCTTGGAGCAAACAGGACCCTGGAGCTGTGCAGGAGCCATGGACACAGTGACAGCACAGGCTGCTGCTCTGCCTTTCGCTTCTTTCCTGGAACTGAAAGTGAGAATAGGCTGAGCCACCCCAAAGGAGAGAGCAGGGTGGAGGGGGTGGGCAGCAGAGCTGTGTGTGGATGTGGAGGTGACTTCTGGCTGCTCTGCAGCTGCTCCGAGCCCGTCCCTCCCGCGGGAGCGAGCGTCCGGCCTTGCGCAGACACGCGGCGGCAGCTCTTGGCTTCTGGGGCCTGGTCAGCTTCGCCCTGGGAGAGATGCTCTGAGCTCGGCCTGAAAGGACCACAGAGCCCTGGGCAGAGTCATGGCATGTCCTGACAGCGTCTGCTGAGAAATGGGGAGAGGGGAGATCTCTATGAAAAATGCCAGAGCAGCTTGGTTCCCCGGGAAATTGCCTCGGCTGCCAAGATGCCAGGTCCCTCTTCACCCTGGGGTGGATGTGCGGGTGGGACAGGATTGTCCTTGGAGAGGAGGGAGGTAACTTTAAATGTTTGAGTCCTGCTCCAAATTAAATAAGTGAGGAAATCATATCCCACAGATTGAATGAGAACCAGCAAAGCACAGAAGGGAAGTAACCCTCTTTGGCTCATTTACTAGAGTGAATAAAATTGGTGGTGATTGACCTAACTTGCCTGTATAAATACAATTTATATAATTTGCTGAGACTGATTTTTCTAGAGATGAAGAATGGTACGGGAAGATCTTGCTCTGGAGTCCAATGGCAGCAATGCCCTGCACCCACAGGCATGGAGTAGGACGCCTGGATCAGGTCTCTGGGCTTGGAAATCCCAGGAGACAGGAGCTCAGGTTCTGAAATGCAAATGTAAAACAATCAGAGACCCTGGTGCACGGGTGCAGTGCTGAGATAAGTCACTTGCTGGTGCCTGAGAGTGGGTTAAGCTGTCTATATAGACACAGCCCTTGGAATTTGTGTGACAGTAATACCTAGAGAAATCTACCAGGATTAGATCACTTATATTAGATTTGGTAGATATGCATGTACAGCCTCTTCTCCCAAAAGATTGTAATGTAAGTAGACAAGTCAAAATAGTGGTGAGAAAAAAAGGCTGTAACTTTACTCCAGCTTATAGATGGCAAACTAGAGCACAGCAAGGCTCAGTCACTTGCCCACAGGGACAAAAAAAATGTGCAATTGAGCTGGGAACTGAACCCAGCTTTTGTTAATTCCAGCTCCAGCAAGTCCTGGAAGTGCCAGGACAGGTTGAGGATGCCGCGCTGATCCTTTGCTGGCACAGATCCCTCGGTCCCTGTGGCTGCTGGGCTGGGGCAGCTCGGGACAAAGGGCCAGCCCTGGCAGCGTGTCAGGACCCGTGCTCAGCAGCCCCTGGGATGTGCTGGAGCCGGTGCTGTTCTCTGGCAGCTCCGTGGTGCCAGCGAGGAGGTGGCACCTCCACACCGCTGCCTGGGGGAGGAGCGGCAAGGCCCGGCTCCTCTGCAGCCCCCTGCCCACCCCCGCTGGCAGAGGGGGTATTTGTGAGGGTTGGTGGTGACGTGGGAAGGGCAAACACCCCTGGTGGGGCAAGAGGCAAGGCTGGAGGATGGTTTGGAGGCATCTGGCACCGTTCCTGCACCAAGATGTCCTTCACAGGAGTCAGTCTCACCCCACTGCTGGAAGCAGGGGCTGGAGAGCAGGAACTCCCCAGCCTGGCCATGCACCTGCTGTGCCATGGTGGCCCAGCAGGGATGGGTGGTGGGCTGGGCTGGTGGGGTGCTCTGGAGTGAGCAGAGCTCCTGAGGAGCTGCTGGAAGCCAGGATCTGGCAGATTTCCAGGCTCGCTGGGAAAGCTCATCCTTTCGCTGCTCCTTTCCTCCTCCCGGGGCCCTGGGAGATCACAGAACTTCAGGAGAGCCTTAGCAGGAGATGAAGAGCCATGAATGAGACTTCTTCTTTCCCTACTGAGCATCAGAGTCTCCCTGCACTTTGCTTGCAGCAAACAGCCCAGCAGTACCTCCAGCCATGAGGTATCTCCATCCATCTGAAAGGGATACTGGGACTTCTCTTGGAGAGCTTTCATTACAGGGCCAGTAACAGGAGAGTGAGGAATGAGGCTCTGGGAAGCCTTGGTTCAGTGGGCTGTTCCCTTGCTCCTCAACATCCCTGTCCTTCATTTGTCTTCCCTCTGTGAGAAAGAATATTCCAGAACTGCCAAATTCTTGAGGTTTTCACCAGCCCTATGGCTGCTTGGGGAGCATGGCTTTCTCTTTTCTTTTCTTTTTTTTTTTTTAAGAGGTTCTCAAAAACAATCTCCTCTTTGTTTTCCTTCCTACTAGAAAGCTGGAATATTAGCAGTCTCTGGCTGTAATCCACACCCGCTGACATTTTGTGGATAAACTTTGTCCTTCCACCTTTTCCCTGTGCTGAACAGAGCAGCACACACCTCTTGGAAGAAACCAGGTCATTATAATACAGCTTGTGTGGCACGAAGAGGAGAGGAGAAGCAATAAAATGTGCAGGTGTGCACAGCTGGCCAGGCTGTGATACTTGTTCCAAGAGAAGGAAATGTCCAAACCAGGTTGGGTGGGGCTTGGAGCGAGATGGACTAGAGGAAAGTGTCCCTGCCCATGGCAGGGGGTTGGAGTGAGATGATCCTGAAGGTTCCTTCCATTCCAAATCTTTCTGTGATTCTTATTTATAATTTTAATTGATTTGGTTGAGTAATGGTTAAGTCTCCAGGGACCTCTCCCTTCTCGTCTTTACCTGCTCCATGAGAAGCTACTCTGGAGGCCTCTGGAGAGAAATGCCAGGCAGAATTCAGGTGATTGTTGTCCAAGCTCAGGTAAGAAAACACATTTTCCTGGAGAGCAGCCAGCGAGGATTAGCAGGCATGGAGTGGGATGCAGGTAGAGAAATGATTACAGGTTGATAAAGACAGATATAAGACATAAACTGCTAAAAATTGGTTTAAATATTTACAAGAACCCAGGGGTCTCTTACAAATGTTGTATTTGGGACGGAGCTGGAGTGATTTATAGCTGCTCTTTGCACTGCTCACTCTGCTTTCATCGCTCCGTGGTCTGAGCTAACCTGGGTGTCCCACGCTTGAGGGAACTTCAGGTCACACAGGCATTGCACAGTGCACAGTGCTGTCCTGGAGGGGCCTTGTGTGAGCATTCCTGAGCCCCCGGCTCCAGCAGAAGGTGCTCCAAGGGCTGGAGCTCCTCTGCTCTGGAGCCAGGCTGGGAGAGCTGGGGGTGCTCACCTGCGAGAGGAGAAGACTCTGGGGAGACCTCAGAGCCCCCTACAGTGCCTAAAGGGGCTCCAGGAGAGGTGGAGAGGGACTGGGGACAAGGCATGGAGGGACAGGACACAGGCAATGGTTTCACCCTGACAGAGGGAGGGTTTAGGTTTTATATTGGGAAGGAATTGTTCCCTGGGAGGGTGGGCAGGCCCTGGCACAGGGTGCCCAGAGCAGCTATGGCTGCCCCTGGATCCCTGACAGTGTCCAAGGCCAGGCTGGATGGGGCTGGGAGCAGCCTGGGACAGTGGGAGGGGTCCCTGCCATGGCAGGGGGGGGAATGAGATGAGATTTGAGGTCCCTTCCAGGCCAAACCATCCTGTGGTTCTATGGTCCCTCTGCTGCACATCCAGCACAGAGAAATTGTGCTTCAGCAGAAAGGAGCAAAGGTGGTGCTGGTGGGAGAGACTTGGAGGACAAAGCAGCTGGGGAAGGACAGGACTGGGCTCCCCAAGCCAGGCATGGAGAGCAGGAGGACCAGAAGCTGGCAGGAGATGGGTCTGGTGGGAGTGAGGACGTGCTCGTTCCTGCGATCCAGTGCCTGCCTCACGCGGCATTTGTACTGGAAATGCCACCCTGCTGGAGGTGACACCCACTGACAGCAGCTGGGCACAGCTTTGTCCCCACACACACCTCGGTGGGTGCAGAGTGCCCCCTTTCAGGCTGTACCCCTGGGCAAGTGTGGGGTGTGACCTCCAAAGACAAACGCTCCTGCTCACTAAGCAGAGGAGAAAGAGCGGCTGCTATTAATTATTAATGAAATCTCACACACAGCATTGAAGACACGGGCAATTCTTTCTGGCAAGTGTAATGAAAAAATTAATTGAATAATCATTCCATGTAAATAGATTTAGATAAGCTTCTCGTCTTTCTTTTTCAATTTTTTTTTTCCTTCCCCTCCTTCTCTCTCCCCACTCACACCTTCCACTTTTCAGTAGAGAAACACTGTGATTTATTGCTTGGAATATTGTTTTAATTCAGAGCATCCTGTGGTGAGCAGTGGCTGCACCGGCTGGGGCCACCAAGTCCCTTGGGTCCAGACAGTCTTACTTAGGGGATGCAGAGTAGCATGAGGGAAGAAAAGGCTGTTAAAATTTACTGCTATTAGGAACACTTCAAAAGAAACTGAAATGCCTGATTTATAGGGTGTTGTTTTGTTAATGGCTTAGAGAGCCTGATCCTGTTCATGTCTATGAGTCCTTCCAGTTTTTAGGGGGTTGTTGGAACCGGATCCAGGCCCCACGTGCTTTAGGGACCATGTGGTGGGGACCATCCCCTGCCCTGCTGCAGTGACCTGGTGTTAGTGAGATGCTGTTACTGTTCCCCGAGGTTCCTGTCAGCTTCACGCCTTAAACTTCCCTGGGGGAGTGGGAGGAAGCATGACAAGCCTTCTAATTTTACTTTTCTCTTTTCCCTTTAGGGAGTTGTTAATGTTTCCCAGTGAATGAGCCTACACGTGACCCTTGGGAACCCCTGTAAGTTCCTTGGGGGCTGCACTGCCGAGAGCTGTGGGAGGGATGTGGAGCAGCCAGGCCAGGGCAGCCCTTCCCAGCAAGGAACTGAACCCCAAACAGACCAGGACCAGAGCGCTGAATTCCTCCCAAATGCCAGAGCCTGGGGCTTGGCTGTCTCCTGTGAAAAAAGGAAGAAACCCCTTGTCATGCTGTGCTCTGGTTCCCACCTCCCATCAGAAGCAGTCTGGCTTTTTCTCTCGTGCGTGTTTTAGTGAAAAATACTTTCCATTAAATTTTATCTCAGAGAATCTTCTTTGGGGTCTCCAGCTCTCATTCCCTAACACAGAATATTTGTAAAGATAGAAACCTCTTTTACCTTTACCCATGAAACTTCTCAATTCTCACTACTCTGCAAAGTGCCGTAAATTTAAGGAAGAGCCAGAAGAGAGTATCTTTTCATAGGAATTTCTTATGGCTTTTAAAATTAACCATCAAAAATACACACCAAAATAACCAACCCCCCAAACCACCTTTCTCCCCTCCTGTGTAGGGCCCTGAATTCTCACAGATGCTCAGCAGAACCACAGGGAAGGTATTCAGGACCAGATTGTGGTGACCCTGTTCAGCATCAGCACAGGCTCAGCAGGACACATGTGTCGGATAAAGCTGTAGTACTTAGGAAAGTGAAACCAACACCATTTTTGCATAAATATCATCAAGGCCGTGGAGGCTAAGGCTGTTTGCTTCCTGTATTAAGGTAATTGCCAGTTCCACACTCATCTGTTGACCTGCCCAGGTCCCTGAGAGATTTGGATTCCTGTCCGTGGGGGCTCCAGTCCTGCAGCGATGTCCTTCAGGCCGTCTCTCCCCGTCCGTCTGCAAGGCAGGAGGGAAGAGGCCGTCAGCCACCCCAAATCCCAGCTTCCCACAGCCCCACCGGGCTCTGTCCCCGCTGTCCCAGTGCCACCCCAGCTGTAACACAGCCCGGGAGCTGTGCTGGCTGGCTGTAACTTGGGCACAGCTCAGGATCCCGAGCAGCAGCACCCCGTGGCGGGGCTGAACCTCCAGCAGCATCACCCCGTGGCAGGGCTGAACCTCCAGCAGCATCACCCCGTGGC
>VZRQ01000144.1:105171-116128 GCA_013397975.1 Machaerirhynchus nigripectus | reverse complement strand
AGGCAGGAAGGGTCCTCGTGTGGAATTCCACGGCACAGGCAGGAAGGGTCCTCGTGTGGAATTCCACGGCACAGGTTTATTCCAGCCCCGCGCCCCACCAGGGACCAAAGACCCTGAACAATGGAAAGTTCCAGCTTATATACGGGGGTGGGGAAAGCATCAGGGATGGGGTGGGACAGAGGCAGGGCCTTGAGATATGAGGGGAAAAAGGGGCAGGGAAATCAATGGGGCAGTCAGGGAACAGAACTGGGGTGCATTGGCGTGGTGGAACAAAGCGTCTTGGGAGGCCTCACCCCAACCCTGGGAGATCTCTCGGGGTCTGTCCCTTTCACTGGCTCCCACACACATCCACTTGCTATAGTTTGGAGTTAAAAATGGCCAAATTTCTCGAGCTGTGATCTGCCTCATATTTAAGACAATGTAGACAAATATTAACTCTAACTCTGCAGACTTTCCAGGAATATTATGCTAGCATTTCCTGAAGACATATTGCCATTTGACCCTGCGTCTTTTTCAGCTCCCCATCTCACCTGACAGCAAATTTCCAGCTTTCTTGTTCCATATAGTTACAATCATGTTCAAACAGTGTCTTACCATTCAACCTACACTGAACCAGGCAGTTGCCTGAAAGAGAGACTGCTCTTATGGCTTTTCACACTTACTCAGCTGCTGCCTCACTCTGTCTGCAAAACAAAACAAAAAGAGGGAGAAATAGAAACTGAAATGCTGAAATGAAGCAACTGCTTTGTTGATGCTCGTAGTGCCTGCAGTTTCCATGAGTTTCCATGCCTGGAGTTTCTGAATTTCTTTTGCTTTAAATGACAGCTGAGTGTGTAACTGTCCCCTGAAATGACAGAAGAGCCCAGTTTATTTCTACCTTGGGACCTAACCAAGCTGCACTTTGTGGACCATGGACCCAAGGCAGCTCAGTTGGGTGTTGGAGATGAGAAACAGGAGCTGGCTCTTCCACAGGCTTGTCTCACAGGTCTGGCTGAATACCTGTAACTCTTCTCTGGGGTATTTATTTCAACAGCCAGATACGTGTACAATTGTAACATTCCTGATGTGAGCCAAACTGAAACAAGTAAGATTGCACCTCGTTTGTGCAGGCGCACGCACGGAGCCCTGCCCGCCCCTACGGCCTCTGCCCGGCTGGGAAGAAGTTGCTTGGAGAGCTGGAGCAGCCCAGTTGCTCAGTAGGAGTTAAGGAGCAGTTCCCTTTCTCAGTGATTTTATAACCTGGCTCTTCGAATTCCCGGTGGGCAGAAGCTGTGTGTGCCATTGTCTGGTGTGATTCAGTACAAAATCAGCAAAACTCAGTTGCTGGAGGCTTTTTCCCCTGCTCTGAATACCCCCAGTGTCCAGGCCCTACTGAGGCCATCTAAGACTCCTCACCTGCTGGGGTTTGGCTCAGATGCCTGTGGAAGGGGTTAAAAGTCCCTGGCCCACAGCAAAACCACATTATCTGCTGGGGCTGGTGCTCAGCAGTGCCCAAGCATGATCCTCTTCCCACAGTCAAAGCCTTGGGACTCATTTGTTCCAATTACACCAGTAACTCCAGATGAAAACCAGCAAAACCACACCAGTATAAAACAGGGTCAAAGGTGAGATGACAGTCTGCTCCTACTGACACTGCTGTTCTTTTTCCACTGGTGTTTTATTGCCCTCTGGTATAAATCAGGCCTTTCACGGTTTTTAAGGTTTGGTTCCATGTGACTGCCCTCTGCTAAAGTGTCCGTTCTCAGGTTTCAGGGCTCTGTTTTAACCTTTAATTTAAAAAAAGAGTGAGTAATCTATAAACAATGTAACATTGTTATTTTTATTTTTCCTTTCTTTTCTTTCTTTTTTTTCCCCTCTCCCCTCCTCCCTGCAAAAGAACCAACTGAGCCTAATCCTATCTTCTGTAGGACCTGGCAGCCTTTCAGGGCTGCTTTTACTGGATTTATGTGGAATTGTGTCACCTGTGGCTTCAGGCAGCCCAAATCTGCCAGGATGTGCAGGACAGGTGAGGGAGGGCCAGGCACTGGTGGATCCCACCCACAGGAGAGCGATGCCTTTGAGAATCAACTCTTGCCCATCCCCAGGGAAGGACAGTGGGAAAGGAGCACTCTGGGGGGAAAGGGAAAGCCTCAAAAGTTGGCTGCTGGGCAAAGCCTTCTTGTCATGGTAGGAGTGACCCTCACCACGCTGGCGTTGTTCCTGCCTGCCTCAGCTGTCCCCATGGACAACCCCTGAAATCCAGACAATCTTCCCAAAAGCACTCGGCTCCTGCCTGCACTGCAGTGAGGGCTCTTTTGTTTGGAAAGAGGTTATTGAGGCTGTCCTCACCTGGATGTGGCCGGGAGGGCTTGGGGGTTGCTTGAACATCCAGGTTTCACCTGGTCAGAGTCCTGCAAAACGAGCTCAAGGTCCTGTTAAAAAATGCCAGAGTGGGATCATATCCACATCTTTTTAGGGATCTGGGCTAGGTGAATTTTGCTTTCTCCCAGTATTGCCAGTCCTCAAGCTGATCTGCAGCAAACACCATGTCTCAAATGCAAGTTGCTAAATAATTTGCTTACCCTCTGTGTTTCTGTTCTTTCTCTCTGTTGTAGAATAGGTATATTAGCCCATCTCATGGGATTGTACTGTGGAAGATTGATTAAAAGCTTCACACAAAAAGCATGAGACTTGTGCAAACTGTTTCTGTGAATGCCGGAGGAACCTCGTCCTTACCTGCCCAAAAGGCTCTTTTGCTTTGTTGGAGTCAGTGGATTTGCCACTTAAAAAAAAAACCAAACAAACCAACTAAACAAAACCAAAAAACAAACAAACAAAAAACGCAAAAAAAACCCAAAAAACCCAACCCAAACCAAACCAAACCAACAAACAAACAAAACAAACAAAAAAAAAACCAAAAAAAAAACAAAAAAACAAAAAACAAAAAAACCCAGAAAAAACCAAAAAAGAGCCAAGTCTCAGATGAGCATGAGGATCTCTTGCAATAAGCAGGGAAGAGTGCAGGAGCAGGAGCTGCTCCCCTCCTTGGTGCTGCCCAGTGCCCAGAGCCCGGTGCCGTGAGCCACACATTCCCAGGAGCCTGCAAGGTGAGGCAGAGGACGCTGCAGCTGAAGTGCCACATCATCTCCCCAAGGCTGTTTATTCATCAGACATCTGCCTCTGATGTCACTAATGTCACCCTCCGCCCGTGCTCCCGCAGAGGAAGGGGCTCGGTCACACGCCAGGGAAGCTGCGACTCCGAAGTCTCAGCACATGGGAGGGAATGAGGAAATGAGGGGTCTCTCCTCCCGTGCTTTGTGGGGTTTGTGGGGGATGCTGAGCTCCATGGACGGCCTTGTCCCCCACAGATGATGCTGTTGTCTTCTCGTGGGAGTGTCCCAGAGGTGACTGACAGCTCATGGTGGGAAGTGAATGCAGACGCTGCTCCAAGAGAAATGCTGGAAAAGTCCATCTCAGTGAGGACGAGGAGGGCCTGGGATCACCTTGCACTGACTGTGCTGTAGCTCCAGTCGTCTCCAGAGCCCCTCTGTGATTTTGTGTAAAAGAAACCAGGATGGGCTCAGTACAGATATGAAATGTTGGTACCAGGGACATGGGAAACCTGAGCTGCTGCTGCTGGTGGCCCCGGCCAAGGAACGGTGCTGTGGTGGTGAGCTGCCCATGGCAGGAGGGGCTGCAGGCTCATGGTCCTACAGCCTGGTCCCAAGGAGGCTTGTGAGACCTGGGGGTAACTGTGATGCGTTTAGAAGTGGAACTCAAGAGCCAAAAGTGGCTGTGGTGGTTCTGGCAGTGGCCTAGATCAGCGTTACGGACTGAGAGATGAGGGAGAAGGGAAAACACCAAAGCTGCGCTTGCCTGGTGCATCCCTGTCTCCTCTCTCTGGTTTGGTTGCAGTTTCTAGCAGCTCTGTACTGAATTTGGCAGAACTTTCCTCATTCACCCCTGCACGGTCAGCTGGGAAGTTTGCCAGTTTATTTTCTGTTTTCCTTTGGGGATTTGCACTTTGCGCCTGGGGCTTCCCAGGGTCAGTCCTTGCTTGCAGGGATGCAGGGCAGGTGGTATCGTGCTAGCACAGCACACAGACCCTCACAGCTGTTCCTGGGCAGAGCTGCTGGGCGCAGCAGGAGGGCAAGATGCAGGTGTGTGGCTCAGGGGTGTCTGCTGGGAGGAGGGACACAGTATTTCATCAGCATTGATTCCTGGAGGGCCATCTCCCTGACACTGATGGGAGAGGTTTAGCTTCAAATTAATCTGAACTTTGGATCAATGAGATCAATGAGTTCAGGATAAACCATCCTGTAACAGCTACAAGCTGGTTCATTGCACAGCAAGATGAGCTTGTTTCAGCTGCCAGAGGTGTGAGAATATGGGAGGCTCTGTGGATTTGGGGATGGCCATAGAGGGGTCCCCCTAGATCTGGCCTGGAGAGTTGGACCAAAGAGCTCTCCCAGATGGGGCTGGTTTTCATAGCCATAGAAGAGTTTGGGTTGGAAGGGACTTTAAAAACCATCTTGTTCTACCCCTCCCTGCCATGGGCAGGGACACCTTCCACTAGACCTGGTTGCTCCAAGTCTCATCCAGTCTGTCCTTGAACACTTCCAGGGATGTGTTCCTGTTTTACACGAGGCCTCGCACTGAGGCTCCACAGTTGGCATCGGGTGCCCAAGAGCAGATCTCCAGTGTGAACGTCCTTCCTGGAGGTATTTCTGCAGATGGGGAAGAAGGACCCAACCCAGTTTATTGTGGGGGATTATAGCTACTCATGTAGGTTGCCATGGTGAGAAATTAAAATCTTCCCACACGCCCCGCACCTGCACCGCAGCAGGTGCCCTGCTCAGCAGATGTTGTGCACACCGCAGGCATGGGAGCAGCTTCTGAGCACAGGAGAAACCCACAACATGCTTTCACCTCTACTTGTCTTGGTCAGTGAAATGGTCCCTGGCTGGAGCTGAAATAATGCTTTTAATGCTGCTTTGCACAACACAGAGGAGCTGCAGCGTACAGGTTGTAATCCACGGATGCTCGCTGTCTTTGAGAGTGTCAGATATTGTTCATAACTGTTGTAAAATGCACCAGATAATGGCATTAAAGAAATAAAACCTCTGAGGGTGGCTGTGTGCCTTGCCTGGTACCAAGCAGAGGTCAGGAGCTGTCGGTTCTGCAGTGTAGCCTCGGTTACCTGAGTAGGCGTTTAACAGATGTCAGCTCCCAGGGCCTGCAGACTTCCAGCCTCGGTGCTGGGTCTGTCCTGTAACACTGGAGCATAAAATGCATTAAGATTTCCTTCTTCTGCTTTGGAATGTCTGTGGGAAGCCCTGTGATGAGAGGCATTGAGGTCAGAGCTCTGTGTGCTGGAGCACAGAGCTGCTCTTGGGTCCATCACCTGCGCGGGTCCAATGGCATTGTTTGTAGTGGATACAGGACATCCCGGCCAAGCCAGAGCTGAGAGAGGATCAGCTCACCCCCAAAGAGAAAACACAACGTCTGTCATGCCCCAGTTTTGGCTTTACTGTGACTCATCAGACTGCTTCTTGCTGGGCTTCTCCATTTCAACCCTGAAAAAAATCAAAACTCTGTCTGGCTTTGCTTTTCCACTTTGCTTTTCTCCTCCCTGGATTTCTTTGCAGCTCCTCTATTGTAATTGTTTAAAGGGGTTAGGAGGAAGCATGAACAATGTCTCCAGTGCTTCTCGAGGGAAATCTTTGTGCCGAAGTTTGTGCAGCCTCTCCTCCTTCCTTGTGCCTCTCTGAAGATCAGATTGCAAGCCCAGCTTTGGTTGGAAAGCTGGAAATCCACCTCCAGTGGGTTGGTTACTGGTGCAGCAGCCAGTGATCCGAGAATTTAGAGAGGAGGGAGCTGGTGGGACCCAGGGGAGAAAGCCAATGTCCCTTTACTCCAGCACACCCATCCTGCTGGGCAGGGGCGAGTCCTTCCAAGGCATCGATTGTCCAAGGAACAAAAGCAAAGCAGGAGTGAAGTGCAATAATCATGTGAGAGGAGAGAAACTTGAGAAGTACACCACAGGTTCACTTAACTCCTGCTTGGTCGATAAGCTGCTTATTGAAAGGCATTATTCTTGTGCTCCTGATTCCCAGAAGTGTCGGAGCTGCCTGGAAGGCCACAGCCAAACGACTGCCAGCTCGGCTGCCATTGATTTTAATGGAGCAGGACACAGCACCGGGTAATAAAGTGTAAAAACACAATTCCCCCAAAATGAATAGCACAATGGGATAACAAAAGCAGTGATTAGCATGGAGTTGTTTCGTATTCCTGTCTTTGCACAAAGAGTGGCTGGCTGGCTCTTTGACATCCCCTTCCCATTGCATGGCTGCAGTGCTAATTTAGGGCTATAACCAAAGAACCTGCACTGGAAGGTGGGCTGACCACCACCCAGAGAGAAAAAATAAGTCACTGAATGTTTGTTTCGTTACACTAATATTCTACCACTTCAACTATTCACAGTTTAGGAGCAGCTATTTCCTTTTTCACTCTGTTATTTAAAACAAGAGCTCCTGTTAAAGCTGTATGAAATACAGATTTCCTTTGGATTTGCTGCCTAAACAAAACCTAATTCTTTGGATGAACATTTTTTTTCCCCCTGGGTAAATCATAAAAAGTTAGAGTTACCAAAAATGTCTCATCTAGTGACAAATTAAGTGTTTTGGTTTGGGGAATGGAAGGGAGCAGCAGCAAGAACATCTATGCTTTTAAGTTACATTTAGGGAAATATAAAAGAAGAACAACAAAACACATTGCACCTAGAAAACATTTGAGCTGAGCAGTGGGTCTAGGGGTGATGTTCCTGTTGATGTTGGCATAAACTTTTAAGTTTTAACATTACTGAACTTAATTTTCGCTTTTGCAAAAAGATCCTTTACTCAGAGAATGTGCATGGCCTTAGCCATAATACAACAAATATTAAAACCTAACCTTAAAAACCAAGGTCACTTTTCAAAGGTAGGATCTCCATTATGTATGTAGACCAGTGGTAGCTGGGGGGCTCCTTCTTGGACATGTTATTTCAAGGTGAGCTTGAACACAGAGAGGCCTAGCTCGGCCTAATGAAGCAGCAGAAATAAAAAAGGCATTGTTCTAACCCACGGATCCTATAGCCCAGCCATGACTTGCCACAGGGCTGGGAGAGCCCCCGTGAAGCAAGGGCGAGGTGCCCGGGGCAGGCGGAGGCGCCGGCCCCGCGCGGTGCGGGGCTGACGCGGTGCTGAGCGCCTTGGAAATGCCCCTTTCACAGCAGTGCCCTGGCCTCGGAGCTGCACCTGCCAGCCCGGAACCCCAGAGGATTTTATACCATCCCCTTGTAAGCCCAGGTCAGTGTTTGCTCTGGCCCTGACCCCGAATGCAGTTGGGTCAAGGGAAGGGCTCCATCCCTGAGCAGGTGGGGTGGACACCTGTAGCTGCAGCGCTGCATCCAGGTCTGGAGTCCTCAGCACATGAAAGACAGGGACCTCTTGGGTCCAGAGGAGGCCATGGAGCTGCTTCAGGGGCTGGAGCCCCTCTGCTTTGGAGCCAGGCTGGGAGAGCTGGGGAGGTTCACCTGGAGAAGAGAAGGCTCTGGGGAGACCTCACAGCAGCCTTTCAGTGCTCAAACAGGACTCGTGAAAGAGGAGGGGGAGTGACTTTTTACAAGGGTAGATAGCAAAAAGGCATGAGGAAATTATTTTAAACTAAAAGAAGAGAGATTTAGATTAGATGTTAGGAAGAAATCCTTCCCTGTGAGGGTGGGGAGGCCCTGGCACAGGGTGCCCAGAGAAGCTGCGGCTGCCCCTGGATCCTTGGAAGTGCCCAAGGCCAGGCTGGACGGGGCTGGGAGCAACCTGGTCTGGTGGAAGGTGTCCCTCAACCTTCAAGGCAGGGGAGGAGAATGAGATATCTTTAAGGGCTCTTCCAACCCAGACCATTCCATGATTCTGTGGCTCTGGATTTGGTGTCTGGCCCTCGCCGGCTCTGTCTGGGCGCTGGGGACAGCTCTGCCTGCAGCAGCTCCTGTGTCGACAGCACGGTCACTCCTGTGAGTGCTGTGTGGGTCACAGCCCCTCCTGCCAAAGGCCAAGCCCTGGGCCCAGTACAACAGCAGCTTGTTTTTCCACATTACTGTATTCAGCCAGAAGCTGATGCCAGTAGCCCCTGTCCTTACAACCTTCCTGGATGTTTGCTCAGCTTCCTGCTTCCCCAGCCATTTAACATCAGGTGTGCCATGTCCACACCAGCAGGGACAGCTGGGACTTGACTCTCTTCCCAGGGATGCTTCTTAAAAACTGTTGCACAGTGCTGGTCCCTTGCCAGCATTGATGGATGCAACGTCCTGGTTTACTGGAAATTCAGTGAGACAGAGTGTGGGGAATGGCAGAGCAGGGACTCGAGTGCCTGTCACTGCCTGCAGCAGCACTGAGAGTGCCTCAAACCCTCCTCAGACACAGCAGCCCCTCAGGCTCCTGGCTTTTTTTATTTAAGCTGGCTTAAATCGGAAGACCAATGCTGGGAGGACTCAGCTCTGGCTCTGCAGTGTTTGGATGGGTACCTGGGGAGGGAGGGGGTGGCCACAGCCCAGTCCTCCTCTTGCTCCCAAAAGCAGGTGTATGTCCTGAGGTCTTGGTGGTGCTGGGGGCATTGAACGTGCTTTAATCTCTGGCTGCCAGAGGAGGGCATGGACATCTCTCGAAGAACTTTGGGCAGTCCATCCTATGTCTATAAACTGTTCTGGAGCAGGTAAGTCCATGTGGAGGCACAGGACTAACCCAAAGTCCAGACAAAGCTGGGAAGCACCGTGCATGCCTTAGGGCCACGGCCCACCACCCTCATGTTGCTTTTGGGGCTTTTGGGGGATTTTCTTGATGTTTTTTGTAGATTTTCAGAGCTGGTGTGGGGTCCATCACCCCGAGGAGCCCCAAGGCAGCAGAGCACACATGCACCTTATTTTTATCAGTAGCTGAACATCCACAGTCCTTCCTCCTCCTCTCAGCAAGGACTCTGACTGGAGCTGGTGATCAAACACTGTGAAACCTCATAGTTCACCTGGCTTTCTAAATTCCTGGCAACCCTTGAGTCTTCTGTTCTGTTAGAAATGGCACCAGTCAGGTGATATTTTTTCATCCTAAAACCTCACCCCATCCCAGACAGTGCTGGCCTGCCCATGGCTGAGGAAAAGGTGTCAGCTGAAAAGAGACAGGTGGAGAGGCTGAGCACAATCACGGTGAATTGAATTCTTTTCCTCCTCTGTGTCTCTCTCCAGGTTTGTGTCCCACCACCCCCACCTTCCTGGAGACTGGTGTCACCCACAACAGCTTAGTTTCGAAAAGAAGGTGGATAGGTAAAGGAGAGAAGGTATAATTATGGGTGGAATCTGGGAGTTTTTTTATCAGATTGTGACACTGTCGAACGCTTTCTGCGAGAAGTATATTGTCGAAAAGGCAGTGATTGTGCTTTTCCCACCACCATTATCAAAGCTCCAGTCAGTCAAATCCTCCCTGTTATTAAATGCTGCTCTGCAAGTCTGCATTGTGAAGCTGAAGGATATAATCACAGGTGCCAGACATGGGGAGAGAGCTGATCCAAAGGTGTGAAAAAAAGAAAACACGAAGATGAGCTGAATAAAAACACATAAATGAGGTGTAAAAAATCAGATTACAGGGGGCAGAGAAGGTGGGAGTAAAATGAAGCAGAAAAAAAAAATCCATTACTTAGGCTTCCCCCCCTCCTTTTCTTAATATAATGGACACTGGACAAATGCAAGTCAGAGCACCGGCGTGTTTGTCACTATTTGCCAGCCCTGCTTGAGATAAGCAGAGCTTGAGGTGATTCTGGCCCCTCTTGGCTGCTGCTCTCCGTGTCACAGGGCCAGCAGCAGCAGCACAGGGGCCGTGGGGTGCAGAGCCCCTGCCAGCCCAGCACGCTGGTGTCCCACGAGAGGCTGGACCTGCGGTGGCTTTGGCAAAGCCTGGCACCAGCAGCACACCCGGATGGTGGGTGTGATGTCCATGACTGGACAGCACAGGAATTAGGAAATCGAGTGTTTGATATTAAAAATATTAACACAGGCTTAGGCTCTTGGTAGAATATTTCCTTTTTTTTCTGCCAGAGCGAGTTGGCAAAGGGATTAGGTCTATCAGAGCTCCTGTCTCAAGGGGAGGGGATGGCTGCATGCTCCCTTCAACGAGAGAAAAACCACATTCTGGTTATGAAGCCAAAAAATCCTTTGGAAGTTAACTCTGACTGCTCCAGCCCAGGGGTGTCAAGCTGGAAGGGTTTGCTGCCACCTGACCAAGCTCTGTATTTCTGGGTTTTTTCAGATCAGCCCTTGTTGGAGTGGACACATTCCTGCAGAAAACTTCCATTTTGATGAACTTGCATTTTTAGAAAACTTCTGAGCAGCGTTAGATGTGTCCTTTGGAGACAGCTTTGAGAAACCCAATCACCCTGATTTCCTGTAGATGTGGGTGTCTCCGGCCAGTTATTCCCACTGCCCTCGTTCATTTTACAAAATCCTCTGTCTTTTACCCAAGAGTTTGGTCACGGTGAAACTCGAACCAGTTTCCCTGCACATGGGCAGCTTTGTGCAGAGCCTCCCCCAGCACAAGAGTTTTTACTCTGGCTCAGGCTAAGCCTGCTTGTACACAGAATCACACAAAATCACACAGAATCACACAGAATCACACAGAATCACACAGAATCACACAGGATCACACAGAATCACCAGGTTGGAAGAGACCCTCAAGGTCATCGAGTCCAACCTCTGTCCCAACACCTCAACTAAACTAAGCCATGGCACTGAGTGCCACATCCAATCTCTTTTTAAACACGTCCAGGGATGGTGATTCCACCACCTCCCCAGGTAGACCATTCCAATACTTTATCACTCTTTCTGTAAAAAACTTCCTCCTAATATCCAACCTATATTTCCCTTGGCGCAGCTTAAGACTGTGTCCTCTTGTTCTGTCAGTTG
>VZRQ01000144.1:85543-96690 GCA_013397975.1 Machaerirhynchus nigripectus | reverse complement strand
TGATGCCTTCTCCAGCCACCTAGAAACAGAGGTTAGATAAGAGTATGGGAACAAAGATAGGTGTTTGTTTGAAGGGTCTTCAAGATACACCCTGGGGAGCCAGAGGCTGCCTCCAAAAATGGACCCCAAGATGGACGACAGGTCAGGAGTTCTTCACACCTTTATAGGTTTGGTTCATTTGCATACCACGGTTAATTCTCCAATTAAAGCCCCAGTTCAATGATGTAATTCCCCTCAGCTTGCTCTCCCCTTAGAGGCTTTGGTTTACACATTTTGGGCCTAGAAGAGCCTCGCTGTCCTTGAAGGCAAAGCCGGGAGAGGCTTTGTTATGTCTATCTTGCACGAAAGAGCAGAAATTACAGGCTACAAGGAGCTTCAGAGTTACACTCTAAGCAGTACAGAATTTGAAAAATATAAAAGTTAAAACCTAAGGCATCAGTGTGAAGCTTTTATGAATTGCAGACATTTCCCTAATGCCCTGTGGTTTTCCAAATGCTTGTGAGTCACAGCCAACCACTTTCATTCACAAAAATATTTACAAGATTGGGTTTTTAACTATTTAATCAGTTCTGTGAGGGCTGGAATGCTGTTTTCAGACTGAAGGTGCTGGAGATATTCACACTTATTTCACTGGGATATGGATCTGGCCTAAATTACTCTAACAGCACGTAATTATACACAAATACCAAAAAAATTGCAAAGGGCATTAACTCAGAACCTTCCAAAATGAAAAGCAAACGCTCAAATAAGATGAAAAAAGACTTGGCCTGAAAATCGCTTGTGAGACCCTCAAGCCAATGTAGTTCTAGCTATGCATGTACCTTTTCCTGACACAGAGGAACATTTTATGTTAGTTCTTTTCCCCTCATCTCCAATAGGATCTGCTGGAAATTGTTCAAAGGATTTGGATTTGGAAATACAACTTGAGGGAGATGGATTAGCAGGCAGGGGGTTGGTGAGGTCAAAAAGACAACTTACTTCATTGCTTTGTGCCCACTGCCCCTCTCAGCTGTGCATTTGCACGTGTGTGTCTCTTGTATACCAGAGCATTACAGGTATGTGCATTTCTGCTCTAGGAAAACCCTTCTC
Source organism: Machaerirhynchus nigripectus (assembly GCA_013397975.1). NCBI lineage: Eukaryota > Metazoa > Chordata > Aves > Passeriformes > Dicruridae > Machaerirhynchus > Machaerirhynchus nigripectus. The sequence continues at coordinate 95,601 of VZRQ01000144.1, read as the reverse complement.
TTGTGAGGTTATACTCATGAAATCATAGACTGGGTTGGGTTAGAAGAGACCACCACCAGGATTTTGCAGTTCCACCCTGTGCCATGGGCAGGGACACCTCCCGCTATCCCAGGGTGCTCCCAGCCCCATCCAGCCTGGCCTTGGACACTGCCAGGGATCCAGGGACAAACACAGCTTCTCTGGGCACCCTGTGCCACGGCCTGACCACCCCCACAGTAAAGAATTTCTCCCTAACACCTAATCTAACACTCACCTCTGATCATTCCCTATGAGCAGCTATAAGTGCTGATAATCAGTAACGCTGACTGATCCTGATTATTTGGGAATTTTTTTGCAAAGACAGCATACTCTAAACATGAGCACCCAGGCTTGGGTGCTGCTGGTGAGGCAGGGGAGGTGACTGCTGCTGCTGCAGGCAGAGGAGGGTACCCTGTGAGGGCCCCAGTGCAGTCGATGCTGCGGCCCCAGGCACAGGAGCACAGGAGGGATGGGGCTGCCTGCCCGCAGGAGGGCTCAGAGGTGGCCTTGGTGCCCTCAGAGCCGGCAGTAATCGGGGACACGCAATTGCAGACAGCTTAGGGGAGTGCCCTGCTTGTCCCTCGGGGTTGTCCCCTGCCAGCCCATGCAGGGTCTGCTTCCTCCCTCCTCAGCCTCACCTGGCGCTGCAGAGAACACTCTTCCCTTTTGGGTAAACAGCAAACCCACGAGCTCCTCTTTATTGAAACCATCAGCTTGGCTAAAATCTCTGGTCTCAGAGCACAGCCAGTGACTTCATCCTTGGAGCTGCCTCCACGTAACCTTTGCTTTCACGGATCTATTAGGAAGCTCCCCGGGAGGGAAAGCCCAGATGCCAAATAAATCACACATTCCCAGCAGAGGTGTGAGGTGCTCAACAGGAACCCGAGTGTCTGGAGGGAGGGAGATGGGGGATCTTCTGCAGAGATTTGCCAAGCTTGTCCAAGCACTGGCCGGGCCAGGTCCTCAGCCAGAGCCCACTGGTGAACACTGGTTCAGTGGAGTTCTGTTGCTCTCCTCCAGTGAGGATTTGGCCAGGGGCTGTGTGTGGTGGATAGAAAAGAGACTATTGTCAACTGTGGGACTTCTTATTTTTCTTTCTAATTAAAAGCAGACATTTCTATTTGTTTTAAACACTTGCAGTGGGAAACTATAATTTAGTTTCAGAATTTCCCATTTAATACTCCCTCGATGCCTGTGAAAAGATTTGAGTTGCAGGTCACAATTTGAATCTTTATAGACGATTGGCTGGGGAAGGACCTTGAGAAACACAGGTATAGATTTTCAAAGCTTGGGGCAGGGATGTGGGGAGGAGAAACCCTACAGATTGAGAAGCTCTGCTGCAAGACAGGGTGGACAAAACCTCCATTATCCTGTTCCTTTAGAGATGACTGCTTGAGCATCAATGTTGCATGATCCAGGGGTCAGGTCAGACACCTGCAACTCAGATTTGGTGGGACCAGAAGCCAGATTCCGACATGTATCTCCTTGTGACCTCTGCACTTCATCTGCTGGAGCTGACACCAAGAAAAGGGACCCATGGTCTTGAAACTCCTCTCCAAGCCCTATCTTGGTGGTCCAGCTTCAGCAAAGACAGAGCCAGCTGTGAGTGTGACACCATCTGCCAGAAGGGGCTGTCGCAAGGTCTCCTTTGCAGAGGACAGAGTGTGGGTTTAAATCCCTGCTGCTGTGCCTGCAAATGAGCAAGGGCTTGGCTGGAATTACAGGGGTTGGTTTACAGCTGCCTCCTCCTGAGAGGAGACTGAGAGAAGAAAAATGAGATGTGAAACTTGTCTTGCTTGTGCATCATTCAAGACTTATTTCAGAGAGTTTGGACAGTGGGATGAGACTTTCAGCCTTAGGGCCTCTGTTTAGACTAGACCAGGTTTCTTTGCATAAAAATATAGGTGTTGCTGGATCAGGTTTCTGGTCCAGGCTTTTCCCTTGAAGACTTGCAGTCTCCAGCTACTTCAGAAGAAGACACAAAAATGGAATAATCTGATGTCATTAATTACTGGGTTTTATATCTCTCATCCCAGCTCCAGTGAAAACTTTTTTATTTTTGTATCAAAAATGAAAAAAACTTCCAGTTTCCACAATTTTCACTGACTCGTACTCTTCATCTCCATGAACTGTCAGTCCTAAAAAGTTTCCCATCCTCTGGGCTTTCTCCATGCCTGGTTTTGCTCACTTGTGTGTGAACTCCTTCTGCTGCCACTGCAGCAGATGAGCTGAGGGCTTGTGTTTAATGCTTCAAGGGCAGGTATTTGTGCATTACTAGCTGTGTAATCCAGAAGTACCCATCTGCAGTCTTTGGGGGGCAAGGGGAAAGAAAGGGTTGAACACAAGGTTAGTAGGTAGCTGGGCGGGTCCACATGATGTTTGTCTTGGTGTCAGGGGCTGGATGCTGGAGGTACAAGCACCCCCGAGGGGCCTGGGCCGCCCCAGCTCTGCAGCAGGTGCTGCTGGCTGACGGCCCCCAGGTGAAATCAAGGCTACCTGAGAGGGTCCATCTGCCCTTCCCCAGCCTGCAGCTGCCGTGCCATGGCTGTCTCACAGCAGCCACAGCAGCGACGTGGGCACAGCCTCCCAGCTCAAAGGGTGACTTCTCCCGCTGCTCGCGGCTCTGCCTTCCCAGGCTGCAGCACAAAGCTCCCCATTTATGTGCTGCGGCCGTGCTGTCAAGGTGTAAGTAATCACTTTCATACTTACTGAGCTGCATGGTCACCAAGGTGTAATATCTGATGGGCAACAGATGTCTGCTTTCTTCCAGAGTTTACAGCCTTGTATTATTGCTGTTATTTGCTCTGGCTCCACGCTGCCGGGGAGTGGAGGAGGGGCAGGTGCTGATGCTGCCCGCTGAATGAATGGCATCTACAGTCTTCCTTTTGCTTTGGGGGGGTCTGTTGTAAGTGCTGAGTAGTACCCAGTGCTCGCAGATCCAGCTTCTCCCCTCAGAAATGAAATCGTGTCTCCTGCAGTGGAAATTCCTGGTTGATTCAGATAGCCTTTACCCAAACACAGCTGTGTTCAGCTGAGGGAGACTTGTTGCATTTCTCAGACGTCCCTGTGCCTGCACAATGCTACTGAAGATAAAACAGCCTAGGAATAAGGTGGGGACTGTGCCTCCTGAGGAAGCCTCTCATGAATATGACACAATTTACCATTGCATGAGCTGGCTGTGTTCAGGGACCGAGGGGAGCTGTGCCTCCTGTGGTGTCAGCAGCACTTCAGGCACACAGTGTCCTGCGTTATCTTGCCTGATGGAGAGAGTCAGGTGGTGCCTCTGACTCTGCTCCAGTGCTGCTGCATCCGTTTTGCTTTTGAAAAACTGTTGTGAAGCTGTAAAATTCCACTTCGATACCCTCCAGGAAGCCTGGCTTAATGCCTCATCTGAAGGACATGATATGAGTCATTAAAAACAATTTTTAGAACCTGGAGATGACCTATGGGGCTCCAGGAGACTGACTCCTGTGTAGCAGCAAGCAGCCAGTTTGTACCTTCCACTCCTGAGCAGCGCCCTGTCAGCTCTTGGCACAGCAGTTCTTCCTCTGGGGAGAGGACTGGGCTAATCCTGAGCTGTTCCCACAGGAGCTGATGGGCAGTGAGCTACAGGGACAGCCATGGCTCAGACAGACTAAATTCAATCCAGACCCTGAGCCAAATGCTTCCTGATGAGTGCTCAAGCAGCCCTGATGAGCACTTTAAGCTCTTTGCCCCACATTTCAGGAATGCCCAGCTCTCTGCTCTGGTATCTTCTGTGCAGAAAAAAATATTTGAGCTGCCTGCAGCAGGACCCCGATCTGCAGGGTATCTGGGGAAAGGCTGGGGACGTGTGGCCTGTCCTCCCTCACCTCTTGTGGCCATCTGAGAGCTCCATGCACTGCTGTGACAGAGGCACGTCCAAGGGCACCCAGCGCAGCCACTGTGGAGATGGCTTGGTCCCTTTCCATAGAGTTACTGCTGGGAGTAATACTAACAGGCAGGCTTGAAAAACTCCTCTGCTCTGTACTGTGGGTGCTGTGGCACCCGGGAGCTGGGCACCTGCCAGGGGCTCAGCTGTGGCTCCCCTCTCTCCCTGCTGAAGGGCTCAGACTCACACCTGGCTGCCTCTGTCCCTTCCCGGCCCTGCCACCCACAGCGTTACCAGCATGGCCCTGCTGCAAGGGATGAGTCAACATTTCCTGACACTTGGCTACATGGCAACCACAGACAGTTTATTTTGGCTGGCAATTGGGCTTTAAAACCCTCAGGAGGCTGGGATGATGATAAAGGCTGTATCCCCCTCGATGAGTGCGTGGTTCAGGCATTACAGCTGGAACAAGGAAAAGAAATGCCAGCTCAGGGATGTCATTTGGCTCCATGGAGATGCCTAAGCCTTGTTGAGCTAATACTTGTAGTAATAGGTATTAAATTGGCTCATGTAGACATGGCCCTGAAGGGCAAGAAAACAACTCCACATCTCCTTTGTAAGGTCTCTCTCCCTCTTTCCAAGTGAACCCTTTTTTCCGACTTCAGGCGTAGTTTTCATGGCTCTTTTGGTTTTGCTGTAGCTTGGAGGTGTTCAAGTGCAGCTCCCTGTGCCAGGAGCCATGTGCATGTTTGGGAGGGAGACCCACAGGGAAGGGTTTGAAATCTCTGTAAACACAACGGGAAAAGGAAGCATTCCCTCATTTTGCAAAGGAAGAGGCTGCAGAGGGTTAAATTCCAGTAGGGTGGTGCTCCTCTCTGTGGAGCTCTGCTTGCTGGTAGGACTTGCTGCAGAGAAGTGGCTCCTAAATCACAGTGTGTGACCAAAGCATGCACCAACCTCCCTGCCAGTGCTGGGTTACTTCAGCATGCCTGGCCATAAAATGCCTGGCTTAACCCACTCCTGTTTCTGGAATAGCATCCCAGGGCAGAAAGGAAAGGCTTGCCTGTGCTGTGGGTGCCCAGAGGCAGAATATGAACCTCCTTCTCCTGAAGCAAAATCTGGTGTTTGGCCACCAAAGATCTCAGGAAAGAGCTTTTCCAATCCAGTGCATTCATCTCTGCTGCAGTCTGTTCAGGGAGAGGCATCCACAGCCTGGCAGGTTGGTCTCAGCCTTCTCCAGAGCAGCAGTACTCTTGATTTTCCAGATGAAAAGGCTTTTATGTGATCTTTCTGAATAACAAGTTCCCATGTCACAAACTCTTGTCATCACCCAGGGTAGCCTTTGGAAAGCTTTGCCCATTGTCTTTGCAGGTAAAACAAAGGGAAGTGGCATCTCTCCACAACCTCTGGACAAAAAGCCTCTGTGAGCTGCTGAGGTGCTGTTCAAGTGGCATCTCAGCCACAGCTTTCTTGCAAGCCTGGCTTTCTGGTGGCTCAGGAGCCATGGATCTGGTCAAGCTCCTGCAGCCTCAGATTAAGTGTGTCAATATAAGGATGGCAGTGAACAGGGGCGAGCTGCCTCAAGCTACTGCACCATGAGACAGGACATGAGTGTGCCTGTCTCCTGGTGGTATTTTTGCATTTTATGTGCCTTTTAAAAACGGGCTGTTCAGGTCCTGTTTCTTCCCCAGTCCTGTCTTAGCAGGAGAAATGGGCCCCAGCTCCTTTGGTCACATCCAGGGCTGAGTGTGCATCCACGTTACAAAGGCATTTGCATCTGGACTCCTGTCGTGACCAGATTAGAAAGTCTCCAAAGCATGAAAGTCTCTCGGTCTCTCTCCTAGGCTGGGCCTGTTTCCAAGGTAAATGCAAGTATTTGCAGACAAGCTGTGGAAATGAATGCCTTACCCACTCTGGGGAAGAGGAGAGAGGTCTGGAGAAATGTTGCAGATTCCTGGCTTGAATGGCTGTTCCTGCCTTTTCCAGGGGCTGCACCCCCAGCAGGACAGCACGGAGTGATTTCAGAGGTGCATTAACAGCCAGACTAGCGTGTCAGCTATTCTCCCCAGCAGGACTTTATTCCAAAGGATCTTTTCTTTTAATTGCTGCCTTTCCACTTCTGGTGACATCTTCCAGCGTGAGCAATGGACTGTGGGAAACCTTGGGCCATTCTGTCTCCACGGGTGTGCACTGGCTGAAGAGAACACTTGCATACCTGACCTGCCCCTGCCTACCAGTGGGGAGGAGCAGTTTGGTCCTTGTTAGGACAGCAGAGCTCTCAGGATGACTCAGAGAGAGGATGAAGAATCCCAGAAAAGGTGCAGTCATAATCTGTGCTCCATTAGCACGGCCACCAAGGTACCTCCATCCCTTTTATCACCTGTCTCTGGGCTGCTGGACATCACTTTCAATGCAGGAGAGGAAAAGTCCCACAAGCTCTCCCAAAATGTCATAGAGTCAGAAAGATTTGGGTTGGAAGTGACCTTAAAGCCCATCTCGTTCCACCCCTGCCCTGGACAGGGACACCTCCCACTGTCCCAGGCTGCTCCAAGCCCCGTCCAGCCTGGCCTTGGGCACTGCCAGGGATCCAGGGGCAGCCACAGCTGCTCTGGGCACCCTGTGCCAGGGCCTGCCCACCCTCCCAGGGAACAATTCCTTCCCAATATCCCATCTAATCCTGCCCTCTGTTAGTTTAAAGCCATTCCCCCTTGTCCTATCACTATCTGCCCATATAAAAAGCCCCCTTGCTCATTTTTGTAAGCCCCATTAAGGCACTGGAAGGCTGCAGTGAGGAACCCGAAGCAGTGTGTTCATGGTTTTTCTCCAAAGAGTTTAGGAGTGTAGAAAGTCATTTATAAATATCAAGGGGAAGGGGGAGAGAGAAAGAGAGCACTGTTCATATAATCATAGAATATCCTGAGTTTAAAAGGACCCACAAGGATCACCAAGTCCAACTTCCAAGTTTTATGTCATGGATCAACTCCTGCCCTGGTCAAATCCATGTGTGTGCTCTGAGCTTGGGGGCACCCCCAGGACCTGAGCTCTGCATCCTCTGCAGGTTTTAGGGCACTGGGGCCACTGGTGCAGTGGGACAGCTCTGCCTTGTGCTGTGGGATGTGGCCCTGCCCTCAGGGAAGCCGTGTGATCCGCAGGGCTCAGGGAAGTGTGGGTTGTGCTGGAGTTCCCTTGGGGTGTGGGTGTCACCTCCAGCCCCGTGCAGGAGCTCTCACCCCGTCCCACGGGCTGTGCAGCTGCTGTGTCCAGCCTGCTCCAGGTGTCTGCACAGGGGCTGGGCATGAAACCAGGATGGAGAGTTCTAAATCACCTAGGGGATTAAAAACCCCAATAATCTCCAAATGGTTATCCTTTAGTGCAAGATGCTTCAGCCCAAAGTTTCTAAATTCCACCCCCTTCTCAGCCCACCTCTGGCAGCAGCTCACAGAGGGGTGTGGCCAAGCAGATTCTTTGCTCCCTAAAGCTGCAGGACAAACCTTTAGGAGCCTTTGTTTGAAAGGTTTTCTCACTTGGACCTTTTTGGCAACTCTGTCCAATATTTTTAGATTACCATGAGATCCTGGAAGTCCCTCCAGCAGCAACAGGTTTGGGCCCTTCTCCTGCAATAAGGTCTGAACAAATAACCTCTGATGTCAGTGCATATGGCATATCAAAGGGTTCTGGCCTGGTCTGTGAAATATATTCTGTATTAATCTCTCCCTTACCTGTAAACCAGATGAAAAAGCATACACAAACACGCCAACTGTTTGATGTTTCTCCTCCGAATCAAAAAGACCTGTCTCCATGGTCCTATTATCTCCTCTTATTAAGTATGTTTTCATGCTGTGCTTTTTTTTTTGTGCCCACAGTCAATAACAATTTAAATGATACTCTTTGATGACCTTTGTTCACATCATTTATTTCCATCTCTTTATCTGATTTTGCCAACAGGACCTAATTTGAAAGAGGCTGCAGTTCAGCTGCAGGAGGGATTTAAACACTGTTAAGACTGACATTTTCCCTCATCTCACATCCCGTGGGGTACCTGATTGCAAATTTATAATACACCAGAGGTCTTGCCATCAGAAGATACAGACTTACAGTAACAGCAACTAATTTAAAAAAGATCTCCAGTGCATCAGTGTCTGGGGCTGGTTTACACAGACTAATTAATCCTTATTTGACCTGAATTAACTCTTAATCTGTGTGAAATGAGAGAGCTTTACTGGGATACAGAAAATTTTAAAAGATGGAAAATCCTTTCAGAACAGGAGGTTTCTGCAGCTGAGTGACTTGTGGATTAAAATAATTGTAGGCTGCTGCTGCTGTGGAAAATTAGCCACTTCATTTTTTTCTTTGTTTTACGCCCCCCATTTCTAACCAGCAAGGAGAGGGGCAGAAGAGTTTTTGCCACCAGCAGTTACTGGCCCTTGGTAAGCAGAGCAGAACTGTCATCCTTGCTGTTTCCTGCTGAAATCTTGGGTTTGTCAAAGACATCAGCAGCCTGGCATAAGGAAGAAAGCTCATTTAGGAGCAGCTCTTGCCCCTGACACCCCCAGGTTACAGTCTCCAGGTTAGAGGTGGTTTCTCTGCTTGTACCTTGGCCAGGGCTGCAGGTGTGAGCTCTGGTGAGGGATCACAGTGGATTCTCTCCATGAACCAGCTCAGAGGTGGGAGATGTCCCCACCCCATATCTGTGACAGGGACTGGGGAACCTCTCCCCCCTGGGACTTGCACAGATGGGAAAAAAATTCAGGCTCCAAAGTTGCACAGTCAGGTTTGATAAAGGACAAGCTTGAACTGGTGTCCTCTTGTGCCTCAGGGGACTCTGCCAGAGCACAGGGAGAGCAAATCAGGAACATCAGGATCCTCCAGGAACACAAAGGGATGAAGATATCCCTGGCCACAGCACACCCTGATGAAGAGATCATCTGGGTTGGAAGTGGGATTTGGAGACCAGAGCTGAAGCTGGGATAAGTCAGGCCCACCTGGAATGTGAGGGAACTTTCACTGCAGAGCCCTGAGAGGATCTTGATCAGTGATGATGGACATGTTAAGGGCTAGCCAGCACTTGGGGGAGCTGTGGAAAAACATGAATGGCTGGAGAAGGTTGGACCTGTACATGGTGTTCTGGTTAGATTTTTTGGCACACTGTGCCAAATGCTGCTGCTTGTGGAGATGGAGACTCTCTCAGAGCTCATCCCTGCGTTGCACTTGTCTATATTTCACTGTGAAAAAAATGGTCAGGAGATGCTTGGGGAAGGTCAGAGACTGTCTGTATCACTGCAAGGTGCCAACCAGGCCAGGCAAGTTATCTCTCCCAGTGCCAGGAAAGCAGCAACTTACCCTTGTCCTTTGTTCTTGGCACCTCTTTTTTCCCAACCCTGCTTACCTATTCTTTACTCCATTTGAAACTCCAGCTAATACAGGACCACCACACCTCATCTAAATACTTAAAACAAAGGACAGAATCCTTATCTCCAATTCCTGAGGTGTCCAAAGTCACCAAGGATACCTGAGGAGGAAGCATGGTCTAAGTCTGTTGTGAAGGAGAGTTTCAAGGTCACTTAAAGCATCACCAGCAAAAGTAGTGGCAAAAGCAGGTTCAATATAAAAGAGAAAGCATGGCAAAGCTCATGGGCAAGGTTCACTCTACTACTTACTGTGTGGTTAAACACACAGAGAAAAAGCAAACTAAAATCTAAAAGCAATCCATCTAAAACCAGAACCAGCCGAAAAATTATCTATAGAAGGCAGAGGGGTGGGGGCAGGGAGGTGAAGAAAAGGATGAGGATAGGTAGGGTGAGGGTAAAAAGGAATAAGGGAGACCCTCTGGTTGAAGCACAAGGTTCAGAGCGGACCCTGTTGCCAAACTGAGTCCCAGACTCGACCAACAGTTTGGGCCTAGAGGTTTAACAGCCCTTATTCAGTAGATTAAGTTAAACAACTTAACAAAGGATTAGTGTAGAATTTACTGTAGCTCAACAATAACTCACAGGCCTCATTTACTTACAGATCTAAAGAATTTAATAATTAGGAGAGCAATATTCATGTCCATGTGCTGTGGCACATCCCCCCTTGCACACACACAGACCTAAAGAGTCCCCACAAGGTACGAACCTGGGAGAGAACTGCCCTCGAGTTCAGTGAGGTGCTCGCATCGAAAGCCTTTGGATCTTCCCAGTGGGCAAAGGGT
>VZRQ01000144.1:59860-85087 GCA_013397975.1 Machaerirhynchus nigripectus | reverse complement strand
GCAGTGTTGGTAATTTTTCCCATGGACTAAGATCAAAAACACCTTCGTCCTTGGCTTCTAGCCAGGGTCTGGGACCCCCTCGCTGGGGCTCCGGGGCTCCCTGACCTGCCAGGGCTGCCAGAGGCATGCCTTGGATTCCAACAGGTCACGAGAGGTGGGTTTAGTCACTGTCATTTTCCACCCTGGCTGCAGTGCAGGTCGGTCACCTCCTCAGAAATTTGGGTAACAGAATTGGTATTCCAGGGTTGTTATCCAGGAGAGAAAAGTGAGTTTCCAAGACCTGGTTAAAAAGCAGGAGCTCGTTGGACAACAGCAGTGCCTGAGAATGACAGTGTTTCTGATGAGCTCAAGAGGAGCTGAGCCCAGGGGCTGTTCATCAATAACGAGGCCTAATGAGCATTTATGAGATCATGGTGTGCCCCAAGGAGAGGGGAAGGATGCACCAGCACAGACCCCCAGGCCCCTGTACAGCAGGACCTTCCTTCCACCCCATAAGGCTGCTGTGAGTGTTGTTATTATTGCATTAAGTGTCCCCTGCCCCAGCCACTGGGAGAGGCCTTCCAGAAGATGCCACCACATTGCACAGCAGAGATGTCACCCTCCCCAGTCAGCAAGCTGTGGGAGGCTTGAGGTAACCACTTAAAGGTTACCTGGTGCTGCTGGTATCTCTGTTTCCAATTACCCCCACTTGTTGGCTTTAAAGCCTTTAGTATGGAAAATAAATCAATGTGCTGCTCCATCACTCAGTGACGCCTGACGTGACAGTCTCACGAGATCACACGATTATAGGGATAAGGGTCTAGTTGTAAAATGTGCACCATTTCCCAGTCAGATCTTTGACCTCAGACTGCTTTAATGTTGTGCCATTTTTAGGTCCAATGCCAATCTCTGTCTTGCAACATATCATCATTGATTTACGCTCTGAATTATGGTAATTTATTGTAATAGCGTGATTTGACCTTTTCAGTATTTCCTGTTTTTATTGGCTGTTGCATCCCTTTCCCCAGAGGTTAGAGGGACTTTGGGGGCAGAGGAGGAGGTGAATGAGCCTATGAAAACACATAATGCTGAAAAGGGCAAAACACAGGAGCATCCTGCTAATCCAGGGGCTGGGGAACACACGGAAATTTAAAGGTGATATTTGTGACATCCCTCATGTCAGAAACAGAACTAATGTGTTGTTAGCCTTGGAAAGGAAAGGGCATCTTCAGGGATGGCTGGAGCCATGTCCATGAACCTCCCCATGCCAAGCAGGGCTCTGGGAAGGCTCCTTGTGCCTCACAGTGCCAGCCCACCTCTCCCCAGCACGGAGGTGTTCATGGTGCCAGCACTGTGCAATGCCCCTGAGAGGGGATGAGCCTGTTTCTAGACAAAATGAGCTTTGGGGATTGGAGTGTGTCCTGGTGAGAGAGCAGAAATGTAAAAGGCCCACATGGAAAGTGCAGATCTAATCCTAAGTGCTGCTCTGTTTATTGCTCTCTGCCCAGAAACACTGCTTCTCCAAGGTAGGATTTGCAGGCGTGAGAAAAGAAAGTGATAGCCTGCTAGTGAAAAAAAAAAGGAGAGAGAGAGAAAGAAAACCCAGAAACGCTGAAATAATCCCCTACAACATAAAGCTTTGATAAAAGCAAAGCTCAGCCTGAGGGTGATGCTACTTTTTCACCCTGTTCTCCAGGACTGAGTTTGTTCCAGAGGACCCAGCCGTTCCTTTCAGGTTTGGAGTGGGTTATTTATTTTCTTAAGGACTGCCCTCCGGCATTCCTTTTGAAATGAGTATTTGTGCCTGGCTCTGGAAAACAACAGCAAGAGCAAGCAGCCAGCTCTTCTAATGGCTGTGCTGCCTTCCAGGGAGCAGCATATTCAGGGTTTGCTCTCAAGGAGTGGGAAGGCACTGCCGAGCTGGGGCTCCAGCCCTCCCAGAAGCATTTTGAAACTTCTGTGAATAAGGACTCAGACAAATACGGATCTAATTCTACCCCAGAGGGGTGGTGGCTGCTGGTACAAAGCTTTGATGGGAAGCAAATATAGGAAAATACTAGATAGATAGATATAGATAATATATATTATATATTATCTATATTTATAGATAAATGTATATATGTATGTATATATGTGTGTGTATATATGTGTGTGTGCATGTGTGTGAAAAGTATTTTATATATATAGATAAAATATTTTTATATATATATGTATCTCAAGTATAGAAAATACAGGCTGGGAGAGCTGGGGGTGTTCACCTGGAGAAGAGAAGGATCTGAGGAGACCTCAGAGCCCCTTCCAGTGCCTAAAGGGGCTCCAGGAGAGCTGGAGGGGGACTTGGGACAAGGGATGGAGGGACAGGACAAGGGGGAATGACTTCCCACTGCCAGAGGGCAGGGATGGATGGGATACTGGGGAGGAATTGTTCCCTGGGAGGGTGGGCAGGCCCTGGCACAGGGTGCCCAGAGCAGCTGTGGCTGCCCCTGGATCCCTGGCAGTGCCCAAGGCCAGGCTGGACGGGGCTTGGAGCAACCTGGGATAGGGGAAGGTGTCCCAGCCCATGGCAGGGAGTAGAACAAGATGGGCATTAATGTTCCTTTCAAACCAAACCCTTGTGGTATTCTATAGAAAAATAAAAGAAGCAGAGCAGGTGCTGAGAACCTCTGTCCCTGGAAGTGAGGGAAAGGTGTGGGGAAGGTTGGAAACACAGCGGGACCGGACTCATCCGGTACCTGCCTTGGACACTTGTCACACCCATCATGAATTCCAGGTGCTCGAATTTTGCTCAGAACCAGAGGCAAAAGTAACAAATGTGCCTGGAGAAGCCCTGGTGCCAGCGTGGTGCTGCTGAGGCCTGCAGGCTGGGGGGAGGCACAGCCAGGGCTGCACCGGAGCTGGAGCTGCTGCTGCAGCACTGCTGGCCCCAGGCAGCAGATGGAGGCCAGGGTGATGGATTAGCAGTGACATCCAGGGAGACCAGAACATGTATATTGTGCATCTGAGGAATTGTGTTTGCAGGTGATTTGTTTTCTCTTGAGCCATCCAGCTCATCTCCTCCAAAGAGTTAATTTATGGTGTTTTCCTGAAGTGATGGGTCCAGGGCAGGAGATGGGGTGGAGTCTCCTGGTAAAAGGTCTCCCTTCAGCTTTAGCTGCTGGACACACAATTCTTCTTGCTCTGTGTCTGCACCAGGTGTTTTGTAACAGGCAAACATCCATCATTTCCAATTAATCCCAAAGGCCATTTCCATTACCCCTTGGTGGAGCTGACTAGAAATAACAAAGTTTCCCAGTACTGAGCTTCAGTAAAATATTCTGAGTATCTCATAAGAGATGACTTCCTCTTAATACCAGTGAGCACTTTGTACCTCTCAGACAATGTTTTATTTCATTGTCTCTAATGGGATTGTACTCCCAGAGGCTGAGTTCCTCCCCTGGATTTTCCCATCAAGCTTGCACTCAACAGTGACACAGTCCCTGGGCTTTAGCTGACATTTTTCTACAAGGCATGCCACAAGTTACAACACTGGTAGGAGTTAAGTGCCTCTGAGACTTCTGGCCCTGTGTTAAATCTGGCTAAAATTGCTCACAGCTCATCCTTCCCAATGAGTACTGGTAGCTGCAGGCAGCTCCTGTAGAACCTCCCTGGTACCTGGATGCATTTGGCTTTTAAGGTGTGAGAAAACATTTTAAAATTGGTCTTTGTTCTGATCACACCAAAGCCCCAGATGAAGTTTGTCCTCATAGAGAAAGACTCTTCTGCCCTAAAAAGTGTATTTTGGGCTTGCACTGCCTAACAGCCTATCCCAGGAAGGGAAGGCAGCTGAGCAGGGCTGCTGGAATTCAGGATCTGAATTTCACTGATTCCCTCAACAACTTGAGACAAGTTTCCCTCATTTTGCTGCTTGTTCACCTTAAGTGTAGCCAGGTCAGCGACAGCCAGTTGGGGTTTGAGAAGGTGTTTGCACAGGTCCCCTGGGGTCCCGATTGGGACTTTATTTGGAATTTGCTGATTAAATAAAAAAGGCACCTGGGAGTTTTGATACAGACAGCTGTTCTGTAGGTCCTAATCACTGCCCTCAAAGCTGATCTCAAAGCTGGCCAGTCCCTATCTGAAGGGTGCGTAATTAAATCCAGTAGATGCATACTGTGATTGTGGGCTGGCAAAACCACTGCCTGTTGGAAGGGAAGCTAAACCAGAGGTGGGCATCCCCAAGTTCTCAGCTGCCTTCAAGAAAACACCTACACGTAGTGTGATTTTATTGTACATTTTCAATCCATTCCACCAGTGCAACCAGAAGCACACACGCTTTGTACACACAATCACCTCCATTAGTTTGATGTGCAAGTGGTTACTTAGAGATACTCAGTATCTGCAGCGAGTGGTTTCAAACTGCTCCACACAGAGGCTCAGAGCTCTGCAAACACATTGTGTACAGCCGGCACCTTAGAAAACAGCTCCTTTTAAGCTGCCACTCGAATTCTGCTTCTGAACTGGGACTTTGCACAAATATTTTTAAGTCATTGTTTTAACATTTTCACGGCTGCTTTTCAAGTAGATCATCCTCTGTGATCACACACAATGGCAACAATTGTTCAGTGGTCTCTTACTCTAATCAAGTCAATTTGCTTTGCTGGGATTTCCCTCTCCCCTGTATTCAGCGTTCAGGACCAAACAGAGTGAAGCGGATCTAATTAACTTTTCTCAAGGGTATTGACTGTCTGCAAAGGAAGGGGAAAGCAATGAGGAATACATTATGAGAGCCTATTCATTGCCAACTCGCACACAGGAGCACATCTTCCTCTTGCAAACCCAAGGTTTACACAAATTTCCTTATTTGATTGTATTTCCTGTTGCATAGAGGCACCGGGGGCTTTGTGAACTCCTACGGGTTCTGCAGACAGAGTCAAAAGGAAATAAAGCAAAAGTGCTTTGTATAAACAGTGGAAATTAGAAATTTCTAATTAGCATTTATTCATTAGGAGAATGAGAAATGAAATGCACTGTAGGCTGGTGTGCTATGTTCTCTAAGATGTAGACACTGAGGCTGTTCTCAGATACAGAAACTGAGCCTGACTGAAGATCAGATGCTGCCTTCACCTCCCTGGAACACTATGGGATGGTGAGGACTTCACATCCATGCAAGGCAAGTCCAAAGTTTGGAAAATCATGTAGATACTGGGTCTGGCAGGCAGCTTTGGCCAGGAGCTGCTGCAGCAATAGGAGTGCGTGCGGGGAGGCTGGGCTGGCCGCGGTGCCATCGCTGCCAGCTGGGATGCAGAGGGTGACAGGGATTTCCATCCACTTGGCTTTGGGTATGGCTAAAGACCAGAAGTTCATATCTGCATCATTTTAAAAGTAACCCCCAGGATCAGTGCCTCAGTTTCCCCAGTGGAAAAAGTAGAGGGAGTAGTGACATATGGACACTGAAGGCTTTAACTCGTGGATGCTGACCCACAGCACCTCCTGCTGAGCTGCTCTCTGGACACTGATGTCAGCAGGATAGACAGCAGCGCCCATCTGTGTGCCAGGGAGGTAAGAACATCCCTGGGCAGAGGGATGAGCCACCAGCACCCCAAGAGTTGGCAGCAGCCTTCACCTCTAAGGGAGTGTTTGCCAGAGAATTTCTGGTGAAAATGGCCACAAAGGTGCCACAGGCATTGTCACCTCGGGCTGATGGGAATTCCTGTAGTAACTGAAAGTCACTCAGCTATTGACACAAACTCAAAAGGACTTCCCATGTAACCTTGAAATTCTGGGGGGAATATTTGCCTGCAGGATGTGCAGCTTCCTCCAGCCATAGCACTGTCACAGGGTCACCTCTGCTTTGGAGACCTGGGTCTCTCAAGGCAGGGAGAAGCAGAGGGAAGTTGAAATAGGGTTACTTTGACTCTATGAACATTTACCTCTCTCTCCTCTGAAGCATCAGGCAGTCAGAAAGTCCTTCTGACCACTGTACTGGGACAAGATAAATGAGGATGGTGTGTCAGGTTAGCCAGGGTAGCCTGTGAGCATCTGGGAGCTATTTTCAGATGTCACAAGTTAACAAGGCGCTGGCTCTTCTGCTAAATTGAAATCCTTTCTGAATGTCCCCACTTCTGACAAAATCTGTTGATTGTCATCTTTATTATACCACGTGCAAATAAATACATAATAGCATCTTGTCAAAATGTATTGCCATTCAAATTGTACCCATCATCTGCGTGTCTAACACAATCTCAGTGCTTCCTAACAAATACATTTCCCTACCAATTTCTGCAGGATGAGAACCCTGGTCTTGCAATTTATTCAGCAGTAGGGCTGAGAGCAGGTAGAGGATCAGGGGTGGGGAAAGAAGAGGGAAGAGACTTTGTCAGCACCTGCGTCAGCACAGCATCAACTCAGATTACAAGAGACATTAAAGGTCTAACCAGAGCAGAATAACCCTCTTCTGGACACAGCTGTGAGCAACAGCAACGCTCCCAAAATATTTTGCTGGTGCAGCATCACCTGTTTAATAACAGGATGTTCTACAAGCCTTTAAATTCCCTTGTGTCTTAACACCTCTTAGGAAGGCCAGGCTGGGTACGAGGGAGCTGCAGCAGTTGCACTGCTATTGGCATTACCCCAAGCTTGTGTGGGCTCTCGGTGCCTCCAGTCCTCTCTGCTCCACTGGGCTATGTCCAGCTCTACAGCCCCATGGGGCTGCTCCAAAAATAAATACTGGCTGTTTGCTCAGGCAGTAGGAAAGTAAGAATCACTCCCACTGGGATGGAGAGAGGAGTGATGAGGTGGGGGGGCTGCCTGGTGCTAGCAGAGCAGAGTGTTTCACTGGAGAGGGGTTCAGTGAGATGCCCCAGGGCCTGCCCTGTGCTGGCTGTCCTCGAGCCCTGGGCACTGGCTGAGGTGGTACTGTCAGCACTGGGCCACCAAAATCAATGCAGGGGAAAACAGAACCAGAGTTTTCTCTAAGGACAAAGGCAAATAGCAACAAATCACCCACCACTACATTTTCTAAACAAATACAAAGCATATTTGCTGTCAGCAAAGTGTTTTATGGTCCCACCTCATTCCTGCTGGTTTGACAGCTTTTGCAGCTCAGCCTGCTGAGCTGGCTGTGGTGGGACAGCGCTGGGAGTGAGTGACCAGGCAGGCTGAGCTTTGGCCCTGGGATGGTTTAGGAACAACAGTGACTGGGTCTGGGTTAGAGCACAGAGAAAAGGCAGATATCATGATGGAGAGGCATGAAGCAGCTGCTGTGTTCCCTTCCTCTCTGCTGGGGTGAAGGGATTCATGTGCATTAGGAGGAACAGCTGCTCACACCACCATGTGTTTACACCCTGTTTTGCCTCTGTTCACATGAGTGGTGCTAAATTAATCTAAGACACCTAGAGCAGCAATAGGTTCTAAATGCAATAATTACCTGTATGCTAAAGTATGCCCTATTCACATTCCAATACATTCAGTTCAATATGTTGTGTCACTGCACTTAATAAGTAGAGCACAAGGTGGTTTACAGGCCAGGGCTGTGCTTTTATCAGCTCTCTGCTGTGGTTATCAATGAAATCATTAAATATTGAACAGATTGGCTCAGCTCTATTAAATGACAGCCTTCAGTCCCACACATTCTGTAATTTCTGCTGTGTGTGCCGGGAGGCTGCAGGTCTCCTCATGCACCACATCTGGGAGAGGTGCTGAGCAAAGCTGGAGTTTGCTGCATTGGGATTTTCATACACTGACCTTCTCCATGCCTGGGCAAGTGAAGCTGCAGCCCCATTCTCTAAACTCCATTTTAATAAGAGTTTTACCAAGAGTTTTACCCTCAGCAATCTTTGGCTGCCTTTTTCTCCTATGGGAACCTTAATTCTAACACCAGAAAAAGCACCCTGGAGAATTGCTTTTTACAGAATCCCAGAATGGGTTGGGTTGGAAAGGACCTTAAAGCCCATCCAGTGCCACCCCTGCCATGGCCAGGGACACCTCCCACTGTCCCAGGCTGCTCCAAGCCCTGTCCAGCCTGGCCTTGGGCACTGCCAGGGATCCAGGGGCAGCCACAGCTGCTCTGGGCACCCTGTGCCAGGGCCTCCCCACCCTTACAGGGAAAGATTTCTTCCCAATATCTAATCCAAACCTACTCTTCTTCCTTTGTTGCCACAAATGCGAGGAGGTTTTGGGAGACCAGCAGAACGTGGGGTTTTGTGGTGGATGTGTTAAAAGACATTTGGCCTTTCCTTGCCTCACATATCCTTTCAGGTGAAACAAGGTGAGCAGGACTTCACCCAAGGGATATAAGGAGAAATCAGTGTTTCCATGACATTACTGTAGGATACCACTGCTCATGGCTGGAAGAAGGTTTATTGCACCAGGATTAACAAATTAAATGTGTCCTGGGCCACTTCAGGGCACAAAAGCTGACCATGTAGGAGTCCAAGTGTGTGTCTGCAGCCTGTGAAAGGGGGTGGTGGATGCAGCATTCCTGGTGGGGACAAGCCCTGTGCCATGCCAGCTCCAGGTGTGCCAAGGCACTGGGAGCACACTGGGCAGTGCAGCTTAACCACAGACACGGCTGAGCCCACCTGAGTGCTCGGGAACATCCCCATCCCTGCTCACCTGCTGCTGTGAAAGGGCTGTGAGGGCACAGACATGGAAATTTGGGTCCCAAACTGCCCTGGTCCCTCAGGCTCACCCAGCTTCACCGCCACCACCAGACACGTTCCTGGTGGCCGAGTCCATGGCCAGCACAAGGCTGATGCAGCAAAACCTGTCTGGCAGGAGAATAGTGCACCAAAGGTACATTTTAGAGTGCAAAACACCCATTTTTTAGACAATCCTACTCCTCAGGAATCCCATCACCTCCTGCTGAGTGAGTGAGGGCAGTACCTGGCCCTTGCTGGGCTGGCTTACCTGGACATCGTGCTGCTGTCATCGTCCTTCAGTGCTTTGTGAAGCTCTTCAGGATGTCTTGGCAGGGGCAAAGGTGTTTCTTCAAATGTCAGTCTCCTGATCCCCTGCCTTAGAAAAGCTGCACTAATTAAATTGTAGTCACCAATAGAGAGGGTATTTTTGCTGGCACTTAAGAGCCTGGATGATCTGAGGGCCCCAGGCAAAGCCGAAGGTATTTGATCCAGCAAGATGTTAACTGCTGGGAAATATCCCAACAAGACAGTGCTGTAATATGCTTAATAAAACATCCTGGTTTCCCTCTGGCACTGGGAAGGCATGGAGACAACCTACAGCTGTTCCACACCTAACACAGCTCGCTGGGCAGAGGGCAGGAGCAGCAGGGCACTGCACCCCTTAGTCCAACAGCTCAGGCACGCTGCATGAGCAAGGGCATTTCCAACCAGAGTGGCAGGGAGGCAGGCCAGAGGAAACCAGTGTTTGCTCAGCCTCTTAGCACCTGAAAGTCCATGAAAGTGTTGTTTCTGGTGCCAAAACCAGGGTGTACTTGAGCAGAAAATGAGCTGCTTTTGCAACTGGTGTTATTTCTTGTATTTTGCTATCTACACTCTGTTTCTGCAGTGATAGTGTTGGGGGTGGGGGAGGGTGTTGCTGATTTTAGAGAGAAAAGAAAAAAGTGCTTTGCAATCTAGCAAGGATTAATGCTGAGTTAGGCTAGGATTATAATCACTGTTTTGTAATGGGGCACTGAGCCAGATTTATGGAACTGACCCCATGGCGAGTTAGAAGGAAAACTGAATTAGCTCAGGCCTGGAAAGGAACTTTCTGTCTGTCACTTTGTGGAGAAAGAGGACTGGATTCAGGCTTTTCCCAAACATCCTCCATAACACTCAGACCTCCTATTTCCTGCCTGTAAAATAAGTAAAAAACCTCACTTTATTTCTCCAAGCTTTGCTCCCTTCCTCTCTTCAGAGTGCAGACCCCATCAGAGGAGGAGTCTGGTTCTCACCAGCCTACAGAGAGCTGAGGAGTTCTGACCTCCCCCTGCATCCTGCATTTCCAGGCTGGAGCCAGACCAGCAATTCCCTGGGACTGCTTCAGACAATAGCAGTGCTCATGTGAGAGCAGGTTTTATCAACCCTCATCATGCCAGAATTAATGGCTCTCTTAATAAAAGCAAGTGAGATCATCACTCTTGGCTTAATTTTTCCTTTTTATTGCCTTTTACATGTAGAAGTAATGATCAGCTGCTGAAATATCTCTAAAGCCAACACTTAAGGACATGTTCAAATCTCTCACTCTCCTAATGAATGGCAGTGTCATTTCAGAGGGAGTTTTAGCACATCCCTGGACCAAAGGGAGAGGTTTCCTGTAGGATTGGCACCCCCACCTTTCAAGACTCCTGAAGCCAGTGAAGTCCCACTAAGACAGGGAGATCTGTGCCTGGGTGCTGAGTGCAGGCTCAGCCAGAGAGCACATGCAGGGTTGAAGGCAAAGGCAGAAGTCTCTGTGCCTGTCTGTGCAGCCCATGTTAAAATAGAACCTTCACAAAGTCCCATGCACAGCTTATAATTGGACTTCTTATAATCCTTCAGGAGAAGTCACCAGGTTAGGGACCAAAGGCTTTGTTTCCCCTTGTTCCTCAGAAGGATTTCTAGGCACTATGGTGTCTCTGTTGACCCACTCCATCCCATAATGACCGCCAGAATCAGCCTCAAGTGTTATCGAAATATGACTTACATATACAAGAACCTAAATGTAAATGACATTCAATGGGATTCTAATTCCCAAAGGCATGTATCACTTCAAAAAATTAATTTTAGTCTCTAAATCACTTCTCAAACCCATCCCCCTCCCTCAGGTTTCACCCATGAGGCATCACTGGAAGGGCTGAAGTGGAAGAGTCACAGAATCCCAGGATGGTTTGGATTGGAAGGGGTCTCAAGGCTCATCTTGTTCCCGTCCCCCTGCCATGGCACCTACCTCAGCAGCAGGCTGCCCCGAGCCCACCCAGCCTGCTCCCAGGCTGCCACTGCTCTGCAGCAGCACAGACACAGGCATTCACAGTTCGCCTTTCTCCACCTCCCATTAACCTGCAACCTGTGTGAGCTGTAATTCAGCTCATTTAGAGCAAGACATTGTATGCAAAACATCAATATCAGCACTAGAGCCATCCAGGTGATGTCCTTTTGCCAAAGCAGTGGTATGGGGGAAGGTCGTGAGTGAGCAGTGCAGGGTTCAGCTGCTCCCGTGCCGTGACAGCCCAGGACACAGCTCTTCTCCAGACCTCTGGAACAGGTCTGGAAACCTTGTAGTGGCTCCAATGAAGCACATCTTCCTGGGAGCCCCTGCAGAAATCTCACTGGAGTTAACAAGGCTAATGGGATCTTTGCTTGGCACAGGATTAGTACTTTGTTCTCGTGAGGCCCCACCTGGGTCTCCACTGCATCCAGCTTTGGGGTCCCCAGTACAGGAAGGACATGGACCTGTTCAAGAGAGTCCAGAATGGGCCATGAAGATGATCAGAGGGATGGAGCAGCTCTGCTATGGGGACAGCCTGGACAAGCTGGGGGTGTCCAGCCTGGAGAAGAAAAGGCTCTGGGGAGACCTCAGAGCCCCTTCCAGGGCCTAAACGGGATCCAGGAGAGCTGGAGAGGGACTTGGGACAAGGGATGGAGGGACAGGACAAGGGGGAAGGGTTTCCCACTGCCAGAGGACAGGGCTGGATGGGATATTGGGAAGGAATTGTTCCCTGGGAGGGTGGGCAGGCCCTGGCACAGGGTGCCCAGAGCAGCTGTGGCTGCCCCTGGATCCCTGGCAGTGCCCAAGGCCAGGCTGGACGGGGCTTGGAGCATCCTGGGACAGTGGGAGGTGTCCCTGCCCATGGCAGGGGTGGCACTGGATGGGCTTTAACATCCTTTCCAACCCAAACCATTCTGGGACTCCATGCTTCTATGATTCTAGGATGCTTTGGAAATTCTCAGGGGTGCAAGCAGGGTCCAGGTTACCCAGGAGCTGTCTGCTGGCTTTTGGCAGAGCCCAAAGCTCACCCTGCAGGTGACACCTGCAGAGAGTGGGTGCTAAACCCTTGTGCCACATTCGACCACCCTGTAGAGCTCTTGTGCTGGAGAGGAGCTCTTTGAGCCCAGCCCCACTGTGGCAGCTCATGGGGACCTGCTGTGCTCAACTGATGGGGCCTTGAACAGAAATCAAGGAAAGGCTTCAAACCAGGAGCAGCTAATTAATTGTTGATTGTCTGGGCTCTGCAGGCAGGGATGGAGGAAAAGGCTGTGATGAGAAGCTGTGAGCTCACTGTGTTGGTAGGAGAAGTTAGAAAGGGAATGGCTTCCAGTGAACAGGAGGTTAGTGGCCACAGTTTGTACTTGTTTGTTTATTATTTATGGTTCCTCAGAGAGGTGCTGGATGCCCCATTCCTGGGCACATCCAAGGTCAGGCTGGATGGGGCTCTGAACAACAATTTGGTCGAGCTAAGTCTCTGCTCACTGCAGGGGGGTTGGACTGGCTGAACTTTAAAGTTCCCTTCCAACCCAAACCTGTCTGTGATTCTTTGGGAGGGTGAAGGAGGGGCTGAAATCCTTCCCTCCTGCAGAGAGGGCTGCCTGAATCCGCACTGCAAGGCTGATGCATCCCAGCTGGGTCCCTGCTCCGTGCCAAGCCACCCTGTCCGTGCAGGGGCTCTGGGGTTGGGACTTCGGGACATCTGGCAGCCTGGGCTGTGCAACATCTGGAAAACCAAGAGTTTGTCACCCAAAGTGGGACTCAGCAGGTCTGGGATTTGACTTCTTTCTTTTGGGGCGAGGGCTGGGAGGGAGCAATCTTTCCCTCCTCTGCTTTTGTAACTGTGTTGGTGCATTTGCTGGGGCTGTGCTGGCTGAAGTGCTGACAATTTGGGAAAGCCACATTCTTCTAGGAGGAAAAACTGGGGAAGTAGTTACATCTGTGAAGCCTGCAGCCCATCCCAGCTGCCAGAAGTGTACAGTTACAAAACTGAAACATGCTCTGGTTTCAGAGGCTGTTGGCCTTCGCTGCCTTCGACAGGGGCCTCTTTGCACCGTGGCTTGTGCCACAGCCCCTGTGCAAACGAGACAAGCTCAGGTGTGAGGCTGGCTCTCACTTGCACTGGTGTTTATTCTGGGGTAGAAGCACACGTGCAGCGTTGGCTGGGAGAGAGGAGCAGGCTGGTTCAGGAGGGTTTGCAGCTCTGGAGGTGCTCTGCGCCACACAAGCCCCCGGCGCAGCCCCGCTGCGGCTCTGGCCCAGCTCTGCCTCCCAGCACCACCGTGGATATTCCAAACTTCGAGCCCATGATCCATGGAGGGTCCTTTGGCTCTGCCTCACCCCCTGCTCCTTCCTCTCTCTGTCACTCGGTGGACGCCCTGACCCTTGTGAGAGAGCAGGAGACCTCAGGGGCTGTTTATCATTTAGTGCTGCATTTCTTGGCTTTCTTTTTTCTATTTGTCTCTCTGCCATTTAGCTCCCTGCGTTGAAGGGAACCTTGATGTGTTGTCAAACCCCTCCATGAGATGTTCTACTGAAATGTGTCTCGCCTGCTTGGGTAAACCTGGCTGCCTCGGAAAGGCTTTTGTGCTCTGCAAAGAAATGCAACAGCTGCTTTCTTCCACCCTCTGCCTTTCCAGCAGAACACAAATGAATTGCCTAATTTCAAGCAAATTTGATCAAAAGTGATTGCATTCCAGGGTATTACGGCACTTTATCCAAGTAGAGAGGTTATGTTTGGATTTTATAATTTATTTTCTTCCCAATTTCCCCAAAAGAAGGATGAAAGTATTCGCTCCTTGCTGGCTGCCAGATACGGCTGGGACAAGGCTGCAGCTCATCTCCTGCTCTTGGACCTTCACAGGTCCAGGATTTTCTGGGATTGTCTGTCACCTGTGCCCTGGCAAGGCAGGACCAGCAACAGCAGGTCCAGGACCTGGAGAAAACATCTTCAGAAAGCACTGCCTGGGCCCCATTTTATTTTTCTGAACATCAGAATTGAGGTGCTATTCTGCAAATGACCTTTGCAACCCGCCTGTATGCCTTTAAGTTGCTATAACCACGTGTGGAGCAGTGGTATTAATAATAATACTATTCACACCAGAGTCTCCTGGGCAGCTGAATGACAGGATGAATGTGGATTAATATTCCTTAGCCACAAGGGACTGGGAAGGAGCTAGTGGAAGCACAGCTTGTGAAATTAATAATCACCACCCACTTGGAGGAAAAGCAATTGGATTATAGGGACTCCAAAATTAATAGTATCCTGGGCAAGCAGAGCCTATTGAAATATTCATTGGGTTCAGCTAACCCAAGGCAGTGAGAGGCAGGCGGGGTGTGATGCATTATGTAGCCACGGGCGATGCTGAGCTGCCTTCTGTGGCCGGGGGGGCTGCTGCTCCTTCCTGCACGCGGCAGAGTGGCACTAATTGGGCACAGGAACTGAGGGAGACCTGTCTATCCACGGATGAATGCTGCCAGGGATGTTTATGCCCAGAATAAATAAAGCAGCGAGGGATGCTCTCGGGCTGAGGCTGGGGAACGCTGGAGGAGAGGGAGCTCGGGGGTTGCTGTGTGAAGGGTTTCAGCGGGACACGTCTCCGAATTCTGGGGGCTGCCTCTGCAGGCACGCCTTGCTCTGAGCACTCCTGTGTCACTCTCTGAGGTTCTGGATGCCGTGGGGTGTTGCTGCCGTGGAAAGGGCAGGAGTTTGGGTGTGTGAACAGGCTCCTCTCCTCCCGAAAACCACATCCTACCTGTGCCAGTGGGAGAAAATAACTGACCTCACTCCCAGGCAGTTGGTGAGAAAAACAGTAAACCCACTGTTGTCTCCCAAAGGCTGTCCCTAAAAGTGACCTTGACCTCCCAGGACCTGAAAAATCCTGCAACAGGGAGAGCAGGGGGAGGGCAGCTTCGAAAAGCCATGTGTGGGGGTATGGTGCCTGCTGCTGACTGGGAGGGAACTGGATTCATTTTAAGGGGTAAATGGCCTCCAAATGCTCCTTTCAGGAGCTCTGCTGGCCCTGCACATACCTCTTAAACCCACTGGCATCAGACCTGTGTGCCACTGATGTGAGTGAGGCAGGGACCCTGAGCACCCACACCAGACCCTGGGCACAGACATACAAATGCCCCTCATCAATCAGGCCTGGTAGCATTGTCTGTCATGGCCTGGAAAATCTGCTTTCACCAGGAAAGAGGAATCGTGGCCCTTCATGGCCCTTCAGCCCTGCTGATGTCTCTGCAGGAGGGCTTGGGATGGGCAGGGGAAAGCTGGGAGCTGAGACTGCTGCTGTGTCCCTGCCCCCAGGGGCTCTGGAGAGGCTGCGGGCCAGGAGCTTCCTCCCTTTCTGCCCCATCTGCCCCCTTTGACTCAGTGGCCAGGGTGTAGCAAGAGAGGGAGAGGTGCCAGGGCTGCCCCACAGAGCAAACCCTGTGCTCTGGGTCTGTGTGGAGCAGTCTCCTTTGCCTCTCTCACTGGTGGAAATGCCTCCTCCCCACAGATCCAGGGTGGACAGAGTGTGTCCACTCAAACAAATGTTCCTCTTCCTTGCCCCCCAAATCCTTATTTCTGGATTGTTTTCATCAGTGTGTAGTCAGAGAGCCCCAGGGAGAGCGACCCTTACAAATCAGACCTGGCAGAGGTGTACATGGTGTGAAGGTGCCATCCTTGGCCCTGGAGAGGCTCAGCAGGCTGTGCTGCTTTGGGAGGCAGCTGTCTGGAACACAACCCACGCACACGGCTGCAAGCAATGGGCTGCCTGGGGGTGCAGTGTGGACTCCATCCCTCCCCTCCATCCCTCCCTTCCCACACTTGGACAAGACTGATAGCGGCTCCCACGGACTCTGCTGCCAGGAAAATGAGGTATAGCTCTGCTCCAGAGGCTGACGGGACCCCCTGAGAAGCAGCTGTGGGCCAGATGCCACCAAATGTCATGGAGGCGGCCTGCTTGAAAAAGGAGAGTGTATATGGGACAGCAAAGCCAGCACTAAATTAAATTGGTTGTGCTATTGAAGAGGGAGACATTGCCCCTGTGAGAGTATGTCAGAGTCCTGCAAGCTCGTGTGAGACCTGCAGTGAGCCTGTAGTGCTGCCAGCACACTGAATTACTCCTTGAGTGGGTATTCAAAAGGGTAAATCACTACAGGGGATCATTATTTAATCAGTTTGAGTTAAAGATTCCCCAGAAATACAATATTGTGCATTTTAAAAATACATATATCCTAACTGTGTGTTTCCCACAGCTCTGCTCTGCTTCCAGGGAGCTGGTGATGTTTGACCTCATTCTGCCTCAAGGTAGCCAAAGCACCTGGGTTAAAACCTGAGCCCGTGATGTCCAGCCCACCCTCCTTTCCCAGAGGAGGAGCTTCTGGTGGCACACCCAGAGATGAGGCTGTTGCGTTGCTTGTGTAAGGACTGGTCTAAACCTGAGTAGTTTTGCAAGACACATCCTGCTGTTTGTCCACCCAGCCTCCCAACTGGAGTTAAGCCCCGATGAATTTGCCAGGTTACAGCTGTCCATGGCCACAAGCTGAAAAATGGGTTTGTTTTGTTGTGTTTATAGTGGGGAAAGAAACTCTGGATGTAACCCAATGCATGCTTAAAATCTGCAGGAGCCTTTCTAGTGAAGCCAGGTGTGTGCTGGTCCTGCCGTAGGTATCTCAGGAGGCATCATGAAACGTCCCAGTGGGAAGTGTCCAATGAGCTCCTGCTGAGAGCTGTGGTGAGAAGAACCCTAAGGGACATGGGGTGACGTCCAGTGGGTGCCTGTTCCTGGTTTTTTGGCATGGATGGTTTAGAGAAGGCATCCTAATGAGATTTATGAGGCTGATTTCAAACGCAGAAGTTGCCTCGCCGACGTGTGTCTGCTACATGAAAAATACGGTGATGAAGGGATGACAGCTTTGTATCCATACACTTTCATCCCAAGGTTCCTTCATGCAACTGCTAAATATTTAATTTCTTTTAACTTCCAGCCTTGGATACTTTTAGCAGGTGAAGATGCAGAAAGCCCTTTGCCCCATACGGGCGAGTGGAACATGGGGCAGGCACAAACCACAGTCAGCTGCTCCCCAGCTCCTCCAACACTTTCCACTCCCACAGTGCTGTCCAGCTCTGTGGATCCAAGGTCTGCTTTAACCTCAGAGCTTATCTTTGTAGCTGTCTTTGATTAGGAGTTGAAATTGATCTGGAGAAAAGATTTCGTGGCTCCTTTTAGCCAGCAGAGCTGTGATTGCCTTGGGGCAGGGTTGGGCTGTTTTCCAGGTGGCTGTGATTGAAGCAGTGCAGGTCCCATCAGTGTCAGGGCAGGGACAGAGCCTGTCCCGTGTCCTCTCCTGATCGATGGCCCAGCCAGGGGCACTGGGAGCCTCATCTGCTATCGCTGCCCAATTTTCCACACAGTAAATCCTGTCCCTGAGAGCACAGGCAGGACTCGACCTACATTCTGCAGCTGGTGGGAAAGGCACGGGTCCTCCATTTGAATTTTGCAGGAAGCTGGGAAGAAGAGCTTTTCTTTTCCTCTGGCTTCTTTCTTTCAAGAGTTTGCAAAAAAAAAAAAACCAAAAAAACCAAAAAAGAGTTGAAATGTCAAACTAGAATAATGCTATTGTAGTGGCAAGTACATTTTCTTCTTCAAAATGGAAATTCTCCTCAAATTTCTTTAGCTTGTATATTGGAATTAATAATGTTTTGCTTTCCTTTTATGCTGGTGGAGCGAAGGCTGGGGCTGAGGTTGACAAAGAGACCCTGTGGAGTGGGATCCTCAGCCAGGGCTGTCCTGCAGCCTCAGCAGTGCTGGGGAGGAACAGGCAATGCGGGATGTGAGTCCTCTTGTTCAATGTCACATGTCCCCTCCATTATGAGAGGGGAATCATGTCCTGGGAACACCCACACTCCCCCAGCTGCTTAGGGGGGATCAGTGGTAAAATCTGATAGAGCTAAATATGCTATGGACACTCAAAGTGGAATAAGTCCCACTGCTGCAGTGATGTGCATGTTCTGGATCTCTCTGAAGGGACACTGACATCCCTTTTCCCTCCTTGAGTGCACCATCAAGGTCAAAGGTCCCTTCAGCTGCACACCCAGAAACCACAAAGCCCTGAACCAAAACACTTAAATACTTCTGGCCCTTGAGGTTTAATTGCAATCCCGGACAGACAAATTATTCCCAGCTGCCCGTTGTGCCTCGGGGTGTCCTGCCCTGAGTGTCAGCCCACAGCAGCTCAACGTTGTCACCTCCTGCACAGGTTTCCTGGGCTGGGGCTGTTCACCCCAGGCTGCAGTGAGGGGTGTCCAGCCCACAGGGTTTGGGGCTGGATGTGCAGGAGGTCCCTGAAACACTGACACGTGGTGTCCTAAACACAGCCAGAGTGCTGCATTCCACAGGGAATGGGGATGCCTGAGGGACAGACAGGCTTCTGCTGTCTCAGAACTTGTGGTTTTCCAAAGCCATCTTGACCAGGAATGGGAATGGAGTTGAAGTGGGTGTTTCAGTTTAAGAAGCTTTAAGTGAAGCTGGTGGCAGGGGCTTTAACACCCTCTCTCTGCTGCTGTGGAAGTGTGAAGGCAGGGTGGTGAGTTTTGCTCTCTGGGGACACCACCCTGCAAAATAATAAAAAATAACCAAACACAAACCCTCTAAAAAAGCCCAGACCCAAACCATATGTGACCCAGAGAAGCCAGCTGTACTTCCCCAGAGCACAGCTGTGGAGGTCAGTGCTTAAGCCAGGGAGTCACATCTCACAGAGAAATGATCTCTCACTCTGCTCTTTCTTCCCTGTCATCCTCCAGCGCCCAAAATATCCCTCTGATTTTTTAAAGTTACCTGACTAATTAGCAGCAATACACACCCACTACACCAGGAACTCTCTGGGTTAAGGGCTTGCCTCCACTGTCCAGGCTGGGGTTTGGCTGCCCCTTGCAGTGATACTGAAGGAGCAGGACTTGGCTCATTTTGCAGAAAGCAGATTTGGGGTGTCCCAGCAGATCAAGGGTGATGGCCATGGGTGCTTCAGGAGGGTTCCCTAAGGGCACATAGCCAGCCAAGGACAGCAAAACCCATGGGATCATCACAGTGTGGTTCGGGCTGGAAGGGACCGTAAGGCTCATCTCATTCCAACTCATCTGCCACGGGCAGGGACATCTCCCACTGTCCCAGGCTGCTCCAAGCCCCATCCAGCCTGGCCTTGGGCACTGCCAGGGATCCAGGGGCAGCCACAGCTGCTCTGGGCACCCTGTGCCAGGGCCTCCCCACTCTCACAGCCAGGAATTCCTTCCCAATATCCCATCCATCCCTGTCCTCTGGCAGTGGGAAGCCATTCCCCTTGTTCTGTCACTCCAGGCCCTTGTCCCAAGTCCCTCTCTGGCTCTCCTGGAGCCTGTTTAGGTACTGGAAGATGCCATAGGGTCTCTCCAAACTCTTCTGCAGGCTGAACAACCCCCACTCTCCCAGGCTGTCACTGGGTGGGTCCTAGGGCTCAGATGGGAGCTGTGGGTAACACTGGTGGGAAACCAGAGCTTGAGCTCAGCTGTGAAGTTGACTGAGTGTCACACGATGTCACCCTGCCTAGTGCATCATACAAACCCCTCGCTTCTGTAATCCTTTGTCAGGTTCTTTCTGGTACATTTTGCATCGCTGCCCCCTGTGCCTCTGGTGCCAACCTGTGCTGAGCCTGTGGGCAAGGACCAGCCCATGCCTCCAGAGCGAGTGCTGGGGCTGTCCTGCTGGCTCTGGTGTCCCCCCTGAGCTGACCATCCAGCTGAGGACCAGCTCTTCATCCCTGAGGACACTGCCACTGAGAACGTGAACGGTTAAGCAGCTCCGACCCCCTGCTCAGGAAAGCACTTTGTTTGCCCTGAAGGGGGGCGAGAAAAAACTCTGGAAAAAAGGACCTCTGGGAGACCTTGTACGATTAAGCCAACATACCAAGCTGCTGAACAATGGTTGACATAGCAGGGCTGCACTGCTGTCCCTCCCCTGGCTCCTATAGATCACAAACATATGCTCCGTGCACGCCGGCTCCCAGTCTTTCATTTCGCTATGTTTCAGTTCCCCTCTATCGAATCCTTTCATTCCGCCTGTGACACACAAGTTAATTTGAGAAAAAGGATAAAGTGTCACATTCTCTTGAGAAATGAACATGTAAATGGCCTGGAAGCAACATAATTTTTCTCTCTCTTTTTCTTCTTCTTTTTTAATTTTTTTTTTCCCCTTCCCTACCATGAAAGCAGCACTAAATCTGCTCTCCTGATCTGCCCTTCCAGCAGGTGCTTCCCTGGTGTCAGAGAGGATGGATGGGCCACGGGCTGGGGCCCAGGGGAGGCCTGGCTGGCTGGAAGCTCCCCCTGTCCGTGTGGGATGGGCAGTGGGAGCACACGCGTGGCCGTGTCAGTGGATGTGGGTGCAGCAGCAGGAGCAGGACGAGGCTCGAGGCAGCCCTGTGGGGTCACTGAGGTTCAGCACCTGGTGGGGCACTTACCTCGAAGGCTCAAGCACAGGTGCCCTTGGCATGTGCCTCCTAGCAGCAGGAATAGCAGGCAAGAGAAAAAGGAAGGATTTTTATTGATCGCTGTGGAAGGAAGGTTGCTGGTGTGCAATGACTTTTGGGAGCACAGAGTACAGGCACAGATCAGAGGCTCCAATTATGCAGAGAAAAATACACAGCTCTAAAAAATAACCCTCCCTTAGAAAGGCTTCAGCACTGTGACAAAATATTAATGTTTAAAGATATTCCTTCTTAATATTTCAGGAAGCAATTGGAAGTCCCACAGTATAGTTCATTCTACTTTTTAAATGGAAATATTTAACTTGGAGCAACAGAGCTCACATTGGCTCCAAGATAAACTTTCCTTGGCAGTAGCAGCTCGTGTATAATGCTAAAAGCAGCTCCATCTTTGGGGTGGCATTTTTTTTTTAGCTCATCTTGGAGAGCCAAGCTCCAAATCAAACGGAGGGCTTGAGCAACTGCTATTTTGCCAGTGAGTCCAGAAGCTTTTCTGAGGCTGGGGAGGGGGGAAAAAAGGGCTGTCTGGAGGGGGAGGCAGGATCCATACAGAAGGTTGGGCTAATTAAATCTGGAGAAGTCACCAGAGAGCCCAGTGTTTCTGCATATTGTATCTTCAAAG
Source organism: Machaerirhynchus nigripectus (assembly GCA_013397975.1). Classification (NCBI taxonomy): domain Eukaryota; kingdom Metazoa; phylum Chordata; class Aves; order Passeriformes; family Dicruridae; genus Machaerirhynchus; species Machaerirhynchus nigripectus. The sequence continues at coordinate 64,083 of VZRQ01000144.1, read as the reverse complement.
CTTTCCCTTGTGCAGGGCATGATAAGGAGAGGATCATCTTGACACTTTCATCTTCTCCTCAAAGGGTGAGCACTGAGCTAAATAAAGAAATAAATACACGTTGATTACTTAGGGAGGGAGGGACAGAAATATCTCCTTGTTCAAATAGCTAATGTGTCTCCCAGGGCTCCAGGGGCTCCTTCTGCTCATTAATAACCATACTTATTATTATTTTTATTATTATTTTTTTTTAATCTGCCAGTTGAGTGCTGTATTGCAGGAACTCCTGTTTCCACACATACCCTCTGACACCAGCAGCCTTTGCCAGCACTTGCACATCTCCCCACCTTCTGCAGAAACATGGATGTGGAAAAGCAAAGGTGTGCAAGGGGTGTATCTGGTGCTGTTGTTGAAGGAAGAGCTGGTCAGGTTTCCCCAGTGCAGGACTATCTCTGTTTCAGTGTCACAGCTCGAGTGTGCCTCCCTCCTGTCCCTGGAAATGCTCAGCTCCAGCAAGTTCCTTTAACTGGGAGCACTTGGCGTGTGTAAGAAGTCAGACTTGCAGTGCATGAAACCACAGATTTGGAGATTGGTAGGAGAAAAGCCTGCCAGGGATCCTCCAGTGCTGTGTCCATGTGGGAGCTCTCTCAGCACCTGGAGTAGCTCCCCAACAGCCTCCCTGCACTGGAGGAGCACGAGGCTGGTGGCATCCCTGAAACCCCAGGAAACTGGGTGAAAGTTTCCAGTGCTGGTTCTCTGTTTAACAGATCCTCTAGTAATTTTTTTTTTCCAAGAGTTGCAGTTGGCTGTGGAGATTTTGAGCTGGACCCCAAGGCTGCAGGCTTGTCTTTGGAGAGGGTGTCCCAGTGTGGGGGGTATGGCAGGGGCTGGGGAAAGCAAAAAAGAGACTCCAGAGGGGTTGATTTTTAAACACACTGGAATTAACGCCCCTGAGGCCTATAAATTGGTGTTCACTCTTTGGTGGCCCAAGGAACAAAACTGAGTTGCCCCTGTAAAAGCTGAAAGACAGTTCAGTCTGGAGACTAAAACGTGGTGTAAGTAGATCTTTCCTAACAGTGTGCTGAACAGCAAATCTTCTCAAAGAGAGGACTTTAACCTTTTTGGGGTTAATACCTATAAATATAAGCCTTCAGCCTCAGAGTGTTACACCAAATGGTCATTCCTCAAGGCTTCAGGATGAGTCCCAGCAAAGCAGAGAGTGATTCCTCCAGCTCCTCCACTGCCTCCCGGATGGAGACACAGACCTGTGCACCAGGGCAGAGCTGCTCACAGGGTGCCTGGCAGCTGGAAGTCCCAGCAAAATTCCCCTTTTTCAGCTCAGATATATAAACCTGGGGCTGGAAAATGAGGCTGTGTGTGGGGAAGGGCAGCCACGCCAAAGGCATGGCCTGTGCTGCTGCAGCTGGGGTGGCAGCAGCGGCCGTGGCTGTGCCAGCACAGGGGACACGTGTCCTTGGCCCTGGGAGCATCACTCCAGACCTGCCATTCCATGGGCTTGTCCCAAGGCACCCTCCACTGCCCACTGCGGGACGTGCTACCAGCCCAGATGATAATTACAGAGTGTAATGTCAGCCTCGCTCACAGGAGCATCATTACCCATTAGCTAATTAGGCATTAGCCATTCCAGCACTGCTGTCAGCTGCTTTTTAAAAAGCCACTGGATATTAGCAGAGAGAAATACTTTGAAATTGCACTTATGATAGTTGGTTTGAAAGAGCAGGGAGTCCTCTGATGCTTTCAGCATGTTAGAAAGCACAAATACCTCTTTTATTTCCCAGCTCAGAGGTGAGGAAGGGAGGAAATAGTCCACATTTCTGAATGTGTCCTATAGAAAAGGGCACGATTTCATCTGGGCAGGGATGTGAACTCACAGTGACTCGCATCCTATTCAGAGATGCTAACAGGAGCAGTGAGAAGTTTGGCAGGGACACTGTGCTTGACTGAGACCCACATTTTGCTTCAGTTTGTATCCTTGGGTGTGGAAAAGCCTGTTTTCTGGTGATAACTGAGTTTTAACTTAAAACCCTGAGTCTGTGAAGACAGAAATGGCTTCTGGTGGCTGCTCTAAATCTTCTCCCAACACCCTTGAGAGCATGGTTCAGCTTTTCCTGGGGAGGAAGTCCAGGGCTGCTCCCACCTACATGACAGCTCAGCAGGACCCTTGTCCTGGCAGGGGGGGTCTTTGCTTTTGGTAATTCCCCAGTAAAACTGTGTTTCCTCTTCGCTCTGAGTGGCCTGAATGTGACAGTTCACAGGAGACTTTGTGGTTTCCTGCCTGTCCTGTACAGCACTGAAACCTCTGCAGATCTGCTCTGCAACTCCCCACAAGCAAAGCCAGCAAAGATGGATGGGAGTGGAGCGGGCTTGGGAGGGGCTGTTTTGGGTGGGTTTCAGCCCATCCCCACCACCACCACGTGCCTCTGAGCAAGAGCTACCTGGGACTGGTCTCGTTGCTGTTTTCCTTCAAACGTCCACTGCTGGAGCTTGTGTCTTCCAAAGGATGCTGCCATATCCTCGTTCTGCTTTCACAGAAACACCACAGGGCAGGAGGGAGACTCCCCTTCAAGTGTCCAGAGCAGAGATGTGGTGGGAGGTGGCTCTTCTCACAACAGAATGGGGAAAAGGAGCAGATCCATATTTATATAGATCTGTCATCTCTATGTAAACCTGGGGAATAAAGAGCAATTTTATGTGCATTAGATAAGGGAGCCATGTTCTCCTTTTAAATGAAGCAAAGATTAAATTGGTCCCAATAGGATGGCTCTTAATTCCTTCCATTTATATATTCTTGTTTTATTATGCTTGTGTGATAGCAGCACTTAGTAAGGAAGACTGAACAGATAGTGTAATCAAAGAAGGTCCACAGGAGTGATTTGCCCAAGTTATCAATATATCTAATGCTGCTTCCTGCCTTATTTTCCTTGTATTTTTCCATCACTTTGCATTTCAGCTGTGTTTAACAAGAGTCAAGGAGAAGTCTCTGCTCCTCTACCAGCACCCAACAGGGAACGAGCCCTCTCCTGGCCGCCTCCTGGCAGCCCCGCTCACCCCACTCGAGGCACACTGCGACTCCTTTCTGTGTGCCTTTGTGCCTCTCAGCCTGGATTAAGAAGGAAATATGTCCCAGGCACCCTTCCCACCCAGGGCAGGGCGAAGGCCACCTTACAGAGGTGTAAGTACAGTACAACCAGGTTTACTGATGTCCAAAATCCAAAGTGTCCCATGCCGTCTGCTCCTGGCCCCAAGGCGCTGGCAAGCTCCAGCTGCCACAGCACAGCAGGTGTTTGTGCACATGTGGGGCAGAAGAGAGTTAAAAATGGGAAGCCCTTGGCATTTGTTACCATGAGGGTGGTCAAACACTGGCACAGGCTGCCCAGAGAGGTGCTGGATGCCCCATCCCTGGTCACATCCAAGGTCAGGCTGGACAGGGCTCTGAGCAGTCTGGTCTAGTACATGTCCCTGCTCACTGCAGGGGTTGGGCTGGATGGCCTTTAAAGATCCCTTCCCACCCAAACCATTCTGTGATTCTGTGAAAAGTGCCCAGCCAGAATCGAATTTCAAGCCTGGAAACGAAGGGAGATGCTCTGTGAGTGGGACGTGTGCTGGCTGGGTGGTCTCCCAAGGCTTTTCCAGCTCCTTCAGCATGCAGCAGCCAAGGCTTCGGAGGGAGAAACTCAGGATGTGAGTCCTTATTCCCAGCTTGTTGGCTGTGATACCTTTGTTTTGAAAAAAGAGTTTTTAATGCTCGAAGGTATCTGGAAAAACAGTTGAGAATGAATTCAGAGTAATTTAGGGAGGCAATGCGCAGAAAATGGTCTGTGGTGGGTATTGCAGGAGTGCTGGGTGCCTGCGTGAGAGCACTCCAGAATAAGCACAGAGAAGGGGCAGGGGGTGGGACTGGCTGCAAACAGGAGTTGTGGTGTGGCTGTACCTCCCTGGGAGAGCAGGGCAGGGAGTCAGGTGAGGCACATGTGTTGGTGAGCAGGGGTTTGGTGCCACGTGAATTCCCCAGACAGAGAGGCATGGAGCAGAAACGGTTCTGTGGGCTGGGGGTTGTTTCCAGTGCTGGGTGGGGGCAGCAGGGAGCTGAGGCAGTGGTGTGTCAGCTCTGGACACCTCAGAATGTCCCACAGTGGTGGCAGCATGGTCAGCCCTGGACACCTCAGAGTGTCCCACAGTGGTGGCAGCATGGTCAGCTCCGGACACCTCAGAAGGTCCCACAG
>VZRQ01000144.1:43000-59545 GCA_013397975.1 Machaerirhynchus nigripectus | reverse complement strand
GGGTCCCACGGTGGTGGCGTCATGTTCACCTAAGCCCCCAAGCCTCTCAGTGCCAGTGCCAGGGCTGAGTCCCAGCGGGGTCGTGTCCCTGTCCCCGTGGGCAGTGTCACACCCTGCCGGGCCACGCACTGCGCCTCAGACTGTCAGGCTGTCCTGCACCACGTTTCTGCACCTGGCAGCAGCTACTGAAGCCCAGCTTTTGGAGCAAAAGCCAACCTGTGCCACTGCCAGGTTGGGGCTGAAGCAGGAGCTTTGCTCTTCCCTGTTAAAGCCCAGAACATTTATTTTTGGTGGGTGAAAATCCCTGGGTTTTTTTCCCAGATGGGCTCTCCTGGTTTAGATACAGCCTAGAAGAGGGGAGAAACCTCCTGTTCCCCCTGGATTTGTCCCGGGGTGCTGCGGTCCCATGGGCAGTGCTGATGGAGGCACCAGTGGTAGGTTTAAGCAACAGGGGAGGGCGGCTCTGCCCCAGCCTGGCCCCACAGATTCCAGGTGTGAAACACAAAGCCAGGAAAATTCCCTCTTCCCTGAAGGAAATTCAGAATAAAATGCAAGAGGAAATTTTTTCTTTTTGCCCGGTTTAGCTCCAGCAGCATTCCTCATGTTTTGCTAGGAGGGGTCTTTGACCCTGAGTGATCCATGGCTGATGGAGGCAGGTTGTCCATGCAGAGGCACTTAGCCTGGCTGTGCTGCAGGGAATGGTACTGAGAGAGTGTGTGCCTGTGTATGTGTGCTAAATACCTTCCTCAGCTAATGTGTGCACGGCTGTGTGTATGTACAGTTTAACAGTTATCACTCTGTACTTAATAGGATTACAGAGATCTGCAGACAAATGAACATACCCCTCCATAGCCTTATCATCAGCTGATAAGTAAAAGCCTAAAGATTGTTGAGACAATTATGTTTTGATATTCATCTTAATACTTGTTCAGGAGACAAAATGAATAAATTGCTTTTCAGCACCGCAGGCGTGAGCAGGAGCCCGCGGTGCCTGCGGCCCGGATCCAGCCCTTGCCTGGCCACTTGTGGGATACAGCACCTTTTCCTGCACTGCAGGGTCAGGAGGGAGCTCTGCTCATCCCCCCAGTCTCTGCAGGATGGACACGACCTGAGCACAGCCCCATCAAGCAGTCGCCACAGCAGCTCTCATTATTCTGCTGTTGTCCCCCGATTTCCGTGAGGGAAGTGAGGCAGGATTGCAGCTTGCTGGTCCCTGACCAGCCCATGGCAAACTGGAGCCAAAGCTGTGTCTAATTTTGGGTTCACAGCTCCGTGTCTTGGCACAACTGGGTCCCCAAAGCTCCCTCCTGCCCAAGGCTGAGCTCAGGCTCTGCTCCCCCCTGGCTCCGGGGTGTGACGAGCACTGACCCACAGCCAAACCCCTGTCCTGGCACTGACCCACAGCCAAACCCCTGTCCTGGCACGTGGCCCCAGCCCAGCTGGGCGACACCTCAGGCAGTTCCAGAGCTTCAGCTTCGTGGCACAAAGGCAGCCAGTCTCACCTTCCCTCCTCTGAGCTGCTCCTTTCCCTGCTGGATCCCAGGCCTGGAGCAGCAGCACAGAGCTCGCCTGGCTCTGGGTCCCTGCTCATCTTCTGCAGAGGCTGAAGGGACCAACCAGTTCGATGCTGGTCCTCAGCCTGCACCAGCACTCCCCAGTGGCTTTGCTGCTGGCTTTGGCAACCACATGAAAGAGGAATTTTTGTAGCTCCTCTGTCAGTATGGAGCAGGGGGATGGGGAACTGGAGCGGAGAGAAGAGCCTTGCTGGAAGGAAATATTCCCACCCTCTGGTGTCCTGTGATTTTTGGCCATGTTCTTGCACTAATCTGGAAGAGTTTTCTGGAGATATTGAGAACAGCTGCCCTTCTAATTAGAGCTGGGAATGTTTGTATTACCGAAAGTGTCAAATTGCTTCATTACAACAAAAACAGGAGACACTTTGATCCAGAAAATTAGATGACTTCAACTTCGTATGAAGTTGGAGCTCTCCTCAGTGTTTGAGAAACAAAGCAGAGGAGAATAAAGCAGGGGATGCTCTCAGCCGTGGGTGTGGGCAGGGTCTCAGAGTGAGCTGTGCAGCTTGAGTCAGGCTGGTGCTTCAGACCTGCAGAGCTCCTGAGTTATGCCAAGCAACCTGGTGAAACTGAAAAATTTACACTCAAATAAACTGTAAAACAACACTGGAAACAATATCAGCATTTTTCAGAAATTGATTTTGTTACAAGTCCTTTTTTAACTAGGTGAAATGCCATGGAAATCTCTCCAGCTTTCTTTGAGCAATTTCAGTTCAATCCCACACCTTGTACATCCCGTGGGAAGCGTTCCTGGAAGGTCCATGGGATGGTTTACAGCAGCTTCCCTGGAGGGCAGCCTGCAGCCCAGACCGTGCCTGCCTGGGGGGACCTGTCCCCATGAGTAACACAAACAGCTCTCCTCATGTTCCTGTGGAGCTCAGGCCAGGACCTGCAGCCAGGGCTCAGTCCAGGGGGCTGCAGGGAGCCTGCCTGTTAGAGGGGACATCCTCCAAAGCCAGGAGGTGCAGCCACAGCTGCTTTGGGGCATCATTTGCAGAAGGTCTGCCCACACGGGCAGAGCTGGGCTCGGCTGTGCTGCTCCCGGTGCTGTCCATGCAAGCAAGCTGCCTTCAGCTTGAATCTCTAATCTCTTCTTATCTCTACATCCTTATTCCAGACAGGCTTTTCCTCCTAACAGTGTGTAAAGAAAGCAGGGAGATCTACTTGCCATTACCTGCATTGAAATAACACTGGAGGGTTGTCATCTTTCAATCCCACCAGGCAGATGCTTTTGTAACATCTTAAAACTAACCAATGAACCCAGAATCAACCTCCCAAATAGAAAAGGGAGATAAAAGATTCATCCTTCCACATACTTTAACAGTAGGAGAGCAGTGATATTTCAAAAGCCAGACAGACATCCTGGAGGTGAAGGCAAAGGACGCGTGGGAAGCACAGAAAGGATGCAGACTTTAAAGGTGAATAGGAGGGCATCTGTGCTCAGCACTCTGAATGCTTCAGTCACAAGATGAGACCTCTTGATTCCACACTGAAGTGGAATTGCACATTTCTGGCTCTTATTTACTCTGCAAACAGAAAGCAAAGCCTCCAGCCCCACTTGCTTCCCAGGGAGAGTGGCTGCTATTGCCAGGATGTGCTGCAGCAAAGAGGGGCTTTGGGTGTCCTGGCAGGTTGGCCAGTGCACCCACAGCTCTCACGCACCTTACAAGACACCTTCAGGTGGGGTGAATAGCTGTGTGCTTGCAAATGTTTTCCTAACACAAGCAGTCACTGATTTACCAGGAGCTGAGGTGGTTTCAGCCTCCAGCAGCTCCAAGTGCAGCTGCAGCTGTAAGGCCTGGCACAGCATGGGCTGGGGATGGCCAGGTAAAACAAGCCCCAGCCTTGAAACAGAGACCCCACGTTCAGAAAGTTTGGAAATATTGTGTAAATATAGAAAATGTGGCCCTTTCCAACCCCAGAACCCCACCTCCCCCTGCAGTGTCTTGTACGGACATGACATGTAAATCAGCAAGCCCACCAAGAAGCAAGTAGGTTGTGAAAAACAGTGTTTTTCTCTTATTAAATTTGCTTGGTTTTCCTCTTTCTCTTTTTCTTTTGGCTCCCAGCAGCTCATGAGCTGTGTCAGACACTCTGCCAGGGGCTTTCCAGAGGAGCTGCTTCGTGTCCTGCCACTGGCTCCAGTGGGAGCAACGGTGGCTCTGAATTCCCACCAAGCCAAACAAAACTGCATACGGAGGACATTAAATTCCTTTCTATAAGGCACTAGAGAAGGCATTTTCTAGGTGTATAAAGCTTTTTTTGTCATTTTTATTATGTTTTAATTATAATGGGGGGGAGGAAGGGCCGGCAGTGAGCACCGAGTCAGACACAAGGTCAGGTTCCACGGAGAAAGGGGCAAGGTATGTCCTTGGGACATGGGCCCATGGTGTTACTTCAGTGCCTGAGAGCTGTTTTCTATTAAAAAGACTAAAAAAATAATCTTTAACATTTGCACAGGTTGCTTGTGTCCCTCCCCTCAGTCTTTTCCATGGACATGGAGCCACCAACCAAGGCAGGGCCGAAATCCCACTGGAGATGTTGCTTTTCCTGGCTTGTTGCAGAGCTGGAACTGCGGTCACACAACACCTTGGGCACAAAATATTGACACAGCTTTATCCAATTACACTCTGAACCTGTGGGACAAAAATCTGTTGACAGCTGTTAAATGTGATGGCATTATCTGTGTCTCTGGAGGTGGGAAGTTGTGGATCACCAGATGTAGAGAGACTATACAGGGAATCCCACACGGAATCCGTCCATATGGGCTTGCCCTGGATTTACAGTCTCTTTTAGATGCTTGCTCTCAGTCAGTGTCCAAAACTGGAGATTATAGAGACTTCTGGTCCTTCCCATCATGCTGAAAGCAGGAGGGAACAGGACAGGGAACAGTCACCTGTTCATGCCCCCTTAGCAAGGCAGCCTGGGTGTGACAGAGCAAAAATAGCCCAGATCAGAGCAAGGTGTGCTGAGGCCCTGGCACAGGGTGCCCAGAGCAGCTGTGGCTGCCCCTGGATCCCCGGCAGTGCCCAAGGCCAGGCTGGACAGGGCTTGGAGCAACCTGGGATAGTGGGAGGTGTCCCTGCCCATGGCAAGGGGGTGGAACGAGATGGTTTTTACGGTCCCTTTGAACCCAAAACAGTCTATGATTCTGTAAAGAGTTTTTTGGCTTGATCCTGGCACAGGAGGCCAATGGGTCTGAGGCAGCCCAGCCTTTCCTCTGCACAGTTGGTCCCACACGGGTCAAAGGCACCTGGAGCCTTGATGAAGCAGAGCTCTATTTTTCCATAGGCACAGATTCCCAGGGGGATGCACATGTTATTAAGGGAACAAACTGATGTGCACGTCGGCTCTTTTCCTCTTTTTTTCTTTTTTTTTTTTCCTTTTTTTTTTTGAGCCTGGCATCTCGCTCTGTATGAGAGGCAATTTAGAGAAACAGCTATTGAAGGTTTTTAATTCAAGTATGAATGTGTCTTCAGCTGGGGCAACTGATTGCCTCTTCCCTGAGGGAACGAGCTGTCTTATAAAGCACCATTCACTGCTGTAATGGCCTGCTCCCTTTGGGGCAAAACACTCCATTTTAACTAACAGGGGTTTGTATACAAACAAGACTTAATGCATCCCAACCAGAGGTGCCCCACCGAGGTGAAGCACGGCAGCTCCCCGGGCCGGGTCTGTGCAGGGGGATGTGACCTGGCCCTGCGCCCCGAGCCCCACCAAGGCTCAGAGGGACGGGACCTGCAGCGCCAGCGCAGCCGCTCCGGGGCTGGGGCGGCTGGAGGGCAGCGGAGGCACATCCCCTCCCTCCCCGGCAGCCGCAGCGCTGCTCCTCTGCACGGACCGGCGGCACAACACACAATTAATTAGCAGCAGGACCGGTTGCATGGCGCGGACACACCGCGCACCGTATTTGCATGCAAATGTCCCGTGGGTAGGGAGGATTAGAGGGGGCTGGCAGGAAATGATGTCTGGGAGGGTTTAACCTTGAATATTGCAAAAGGCACTGCTGCTGCTTATTTTGACACGTGTGGGTCAGCCAGACCATGGAGGAGAGTAATTAGGGAGGGAAAGGAATGCAAACTCTTATTATTGAAGATACCTGGGGGCTAACGGCATGAATACATTTGTTATAATTGACCCATGGCCCGATGATGATAATTCCTCTGTAGAGATAGCCACTTAATCTATTCCGTGTGCCAACATGGATGTAGGAAATAATTGCAACCTTGGCTCCATCTCGTTTCCACTCTTCTGGAGAATAGCTAATTTATGACAGAAAATAATGACTAATATTAGAATAAACAATATTATGACTCAAGTGACTTATGAGTGCTGCAGATATGATGCACATTTAATAGGACATGACTTATCCAGACATGTAATTCTTTTTCTGCGCAGAGTAAAGTAAGTGTGGCAGAAATGCCAGAAACAGCTTTGCAATTGGAATATGCAATTTAAAATAAGTAAAGATTACTCCCAGGTAGTTTATTGCTTTAACTACATCAAGGCAGGTCCCTGTAGCAGACTGCATAATGACTCTCATTTCATTTTTGGTTTGTGTCAAATATCTTCAGTTAGTTTTGCTTTATTGGCTTCATGCAATTTATTGCAGCACTAGAATGTGATTGTAATGCAACTAGTATTTTAGTTTTATCTTTCACTGGTAATTTTTCTTCTTTATGGAGCCTGTACTGTCTGCATTAATAAAAGCCATAGAAATTATACAGCGTGGAACCAGGTTTTAGTAAGTGCCAGTTTGCTGCAGAGGAACTGAACTAGTAGTGCTGTTCTGCAGCCCAAAGGAGGACAGACCCATGGGCTGAGCAGCGGCCAGGATGCTCTGTGGCACCTCCTGTGCACACACTGCTGCTTTCAAACGTGACCCAAGCACTCCTGTTTGTCAGAGGGGACCACGGAGTGAATTCACCTCACTAAACAGCAGCTGTTTCTCCAACATCTCAGTGATTCAGACCTGTCAGAGCGAGCCCAGTCCTGAGGGGGTTTGTGCGGTCCGCTGGGGCCTCAGTGACTGAGCCTCTGCAAGGAGACCCTGAACACAGAACGAGTGCTGTGGTTTCTCTGCTCGGCCTCAGAGTGTCTGTGACACCTCTGCTGCTCAGGAAAGGAGAGGGCTACTGCTCAAAACAGCACCTGGGGCTTCAGAGGCAGGAGTTTCATGCAAGAGGCTTCATCCAGGGCAGGCAGAGACCTGACCTTGCCTGAGGAACCTTCCTGCCCAAGGGCTCAGTGACCCACAGCTCCCAGTGCAGTATTTAAAGATAGATACCCTGGCTTCTTTCATCCCCCTAGGTCTTCTTTAGAACCCCCCACCTGGGCTGCACCTTGAATCCTGGGGTCAGTTTTGGGCCCCTCACTACAGAAAAGGCATCTCTCCTGAGGGGCTGGAGTGGGTCCAGAGAAGGGAATGGAGTTGGGGAAGGGGCTGGAGCCCCAGGAGGGGCTGAGGGAGCTGGGAAAGGGGCTCAGCCTGGAGAAAAGGAGGCTCAGGGGGGCCCTTGTGGCTCTGCACAAGTCCCTGACAAGAGGGGGCAGCCGGGGGGGTCGGGCTCTGCTCCCAGGGAACAGGGATAGGAGGAGAGGGAACGGCCTCAGACTGGGCCAGGGGAGGGTTTGATTGGATATTAGGGAAAATTTCTTCACTGAAAAGGCTGTAAAGCTTTGGAATAGACTGTCCAGGGCAGTGATGGAGTCCCCATCCCTGGAGGGATTTACAAACCCTGTGGATGTGGCACCTGGGGACATGGGTTAGTGCTGGGGGGGTGGTTGGACTAAATGATCTTAGAGGGCTTTTCCAACCTAAATGATTCTGTCATTCTTCTTCACCAAGGAGTAAGAACAATTGAATGCCCTGGTACACAGAACCATGTGAGGTGCTCATCTGCCCCCCAGTGCTGTGAGCACCTAGGGTTGGGTGACCAGCACTGATCTGGTTTCCCCCACAAGTGCCATACCCACCTGAAAAGCTCACGGGGATCTCTGTAAATTTGGGGTGCTGGTGAATTCATCCGGGCAGCTTGGGGACACAATTTTGGCTGTGTGACTCCCAGTGAACATTTATAGTGCACGATTTCTGCTCCTCTGTTGGCATTTCTCATCCTTTATAGCGTAAGCCACTTCTTGCTCTCACGAAGCACCAGACTTGTCCCCCCAGCTCCTTCCCCAGGCGCTGAAACTCCTTGCATTAACAAGTGTGCTCGTGCTCCTCAGCAGCAGAGCTTCCCTTCCCGATTTTGGTTTGTTTAGGCCACGGGTGAAGACGCTCTGGGGAGCTCAGGCCAGCCACAGAATTCACATGGCGCTTGTAGGACCCCAGCTCACCCCTCCGCTAGTAAAACATAGTGAAAAACCCAAAACACACAAGTGAAAAGCTTTTATGAGTGTTTTAGGGAGCCTAGCTATGCAAGAGCCCAAACTGAGAGGGCAGCCCAAGACACACCCCCAAGGGACTGAGGGTTATAGAGGCATTTGTAGGAACCAAACAGCCAAACCCCACAGACTCTGGATGGGACCTGGGTACCTGATTCCCTTGGGCGCTCTTAAATTCGCAGGCAGAAAATTCCCAGTGTATACAGGGGGTGGGGTTCTGAAAGACTGATTGTGCTTGCTGAGAAATGAATTTCCTTTAAAGCTGCATTTATTGCACTCCGTGGCCCCCATTAATCAGTAAGTTATATCTGGCCTTCACATTACGGTGAGAGAAGAATGTGAAATATTCCTAAGCTGCAAAATGACTCAGGACTGGAGGGGGGGTGTCCCCCTTTGCATTTGATTTCAGTGTGGAAAATAAGTCACTTTTTGTTGATGTCTGTCTGAAGCCCAGTTGAGAACTTGGCTTTGTGTACGGAGCCCCACTCCCACGTGGCCCAACACAGCCCTGGGCAGCCTTCTCTGTGGCACCCCACGTGCCCTGGGGTGGTCATTCCTGGTGCCTTTACGGGGTGACTGCATGGGGGACTGATGTATGTCTTGGAGCAGTGTGGGAGGGCTGGTCAAGGTGGGGTTATTCCCAAGGAAGGCTGACTTTACAGCCTTTGGTTGTCCCAGAAGCAGCTTTGTAAGAAGTGGGGTTGTGGTTTGATGAAAACTCTTGGCTGTAATGCAGCCTCAAAGCTTAAAAAAAATTTAAAATCTTCAAGAAGGCTGAAAAAACATCTATTTCTTACTTGGTTGGATTCAGTGCAATAATTTTTATGAGTGTGAAGGTATGAATGTGGCAAAAAGAAGAGAGGTTTTTATACACAAACCAGTAACCCGCACTTTGTTGGAGCAGGAAAATGCTTTCCATGAGAACACGTCTGTTTGAGGTGCTCAGTGTAAGGTTTTTGGGGCCGGAGTTATTTCCTCAGTGAGGACATATTCACTGCAAGGTCTGATCTCAGCAGGGCCTGCAACAGCAACAGCCATGAGATAAAACATCCTGCTGAAAACACGTGGCTGCTCCGTGCTGTCCCCGAGGCCTCCCACAGGCTGGTCATGGCTGGCCAGTGCATTTTAAAGTTGTTAAGTCCTGTGCACACAAACATCTTATTAACCACCCTGTCGTGGGAAGGGTGGAAAAACCTGCAGAAACACTCCACTGAACAACTTGACCCTTGTGAGTGCATTCCCATGGCTAAGGGAGCTCCTGCAGCATTTCACGGTGGCTTCAGTCACTTCTGAACAGGAGCAGGCTTCTGCCACCATGCACCTTTACACCTCTGCAGAGCAGAGACACAGAGCCCTGCAGTGTGGGTAACTCCACTTCACCTTCCTTCCAGTAAAAAATTATTCAGTGAAATTACTGTGGGTAAATAAGAAGTCGCTTTTGTAAAGCCTCTCTTTGATGATGCTAAATGAATTCCCAGGGGGTGGATAAACTTTCTCACAATGACGACCATTTGCAGAACAAAGAGGCAATTTTTTTCTCATTTCAGTGTTTTCTGACATTTCCCCCCTGGGGGAATAAATGGGCCCATTATTCTACCAACTTCCCTGGCATTTGCAGTGTCTGGGTGGGGATGCTCCAGTGCCTCCAGTCTTCAGGCTTTGCCTTGCTGCCCTGTGGTGACACCCAGCTGGCCTGAGGTGGCATCTGACTGCACCAGCCTCTTACTTGGGAGCAGCCTCCCAGCTTCCTGAGCTGCTGAGCTGAAGCTGCCGTGCTGGGAAGGTGTTTGGGCATCTCATTCCAAATGCCTGCACAGGGATCTGGGGGCTAAATGCCACCCCAAAGGTGCCCAGGTAGAAGGAGCCTGATTGGGCTTTCACAGACTCAGCACCCACGTGGGGGGAAAGCAAAATTCAGAGAGGAGGGATTATGTTATGGACCACTCCACCAAAAAGACTTCTGAATTTAACCTGGTGATGCCAATCTTCCTGTCACTGTCCAGGCCCAGCAATGCCACTCCTGATGGATTATTCCCACCCACTGATGGAAAGTGTGGCTAAGGGAGCCCAGGAGGAAGGAGGCCACTAGTGTCCCTAGGCTGGTGTTTACAAGTAGACAACTACAGCCTGTGGTCACCACTCGTGTAGCAGCATGAGTCCCATCCCAACCCCAGCTCTGTCACATTAAATAACCTTCTCTGGTGTGCTCACAGTTTCTGCTTGGCCTGAGAACAGCCAAGATCAGGAAGGCAGACAGAAGGAGCTGGAAAGGAAACAGTGAATAAGAATAATATATTGGGAAATACTTGGTATGAAGAGAAAGTTAAAAAAAATATTTCCTTTTCAATATCATCTGCTGTACAAGAGCTTCCAGGGAGGGTAAAAATCTCACTGCAGATGGGTTATAATCCTTATTGATACAGTAAATGGAACTATCAAGCTGGAAAAGATCATATGGCAGTTAAGATAAAGGTTTGACTTGTCCCAGAACCAGGCTTATCAGGGTTTAGCAGTAAGTGAGTTTTGTTGCTTAGACTGCATTTAAAAAGGTCATTGATTTGCAGCTAATACCAAGTTGTCATAGTTTCGTGAGTAAGAGCTTGCAGTTTTCAGAATCAAAGCCTTTTCCTAAATCGATAAGAACAGATTCAGTGAGATTGCCTGAGCCCACTGAGGCAGACAGAGAGGCAACCAGCAAATCCACCCGGGCCGTGACATGAGAGAACAGCTCTGGCAGCCTGCAGATCCCCCCAGGGCCTGCACTAAAGGTTTTCCAAGAAAGCCGAAAACGCTCAGCCTGGCAGCAGATGGGCTGCTGAGAGGGTCTGTCAATGGCCATCAGGCTGCCTGGTGCAAACCCCCTGTGAAGTAATTAGCTGATTGATGTGGGCTTTGCTGGACTGAGACACTGTATTTCCTGCCTTGTCCAGTCAATACCATTGGATTTTCACACTGCTGGATGCAGAAATACACACGTACAGCCAAGTGTGGCTAGAAAGGGGGATTCCCACCATGGATTCCTGGGCCTCCAGCTCCTCCCTAGACACCAGGTGGAGGCTTCAAAGTCAGGAGAAAGGAGTGTCTTTGTTAGCAGAACCTCTTGCTGTTCCTGTGTCTTCATCATTTATTGCACAGACAAGATGGGGGCTTTAAGCTTCCCAGCTGGCTTTCCTGCTTGTTTGTGGGATAGCTCCAGGTATGTCCCAAGGACCCTACTCCTTCCCACCAGCCCCAACCAGAGCTGCCATCTGCTTGTCTGCTGCCTAATTCCCAACCAGCGACAACTCCCTCCTGTCCAGTAACCCAATTCCTTGAGAAAACCAGCCTCAGGATACCACACACTGTGTATCTGCCTCAAGGACCACGGGCCACTTTCCACTAAATTTGGCAGAGAGATGGGGACACTCACATGTATGAGCTTCTCACATGATGGAAAAAGGTAGACATGCAGGGAAGTGAGGAGGCATTAATCTGCTCAGCAAGGGAAAGGCTCCAACTTCCACTTGTATTAAACTTCAAAGGGTCCCCAGAGGAGAAGGTGAGGGGTCACCAGGCTTCATGTGTTTTATGGGTCATGTAACAGCTTACTTCTAAATCAAACAGAGCAGAATGCTAGAAAGTGCTGCTCTGGTATTTGATGCCTCTACTTGAAGCCATCCAAAACCACAAAAATACAACACACACACACACAAAAGTAGCTCGGAGAGGTGCACCAGGGACACTGGTGCCCACAGCTAACTCTCCCACTTGGCAAACTTGGGCAAGGAAGGCTGATGCCTTTATGGGGCTGGTTACATATGGTTCAATGTGAATTTTATGTCTGGGGCAAAAGTTACTACAAGGTGAAACTATCAGAAGCTATCACGGAGCACTTCTGCTATAGAGACAGGCTGAGAGAGTTGAGGCTGTTTAGCCTAGAGATGGCTCTGGGGAGACCTTAGAGCCCTTCCTAGAGCCTAAAGGGGCTCCAGGAGAGCTGGAGAGGGACTTGGGACAAGGGATGGAGGGACAGGACAAGGGAGAATGGCTTCCCACTGCCAGAGGGCAGGGATGGATGGGATACTGGGAAGGAATTGTTCCCTGGGAGGGTACTGAGATCCTGGCACAGGGTGCCCAGAGCAGCTGTGACTGCCCCATCCCTGGCAGTGCCCAAGGCCAGCTTGGATGGGGCTTGGAGCACCCTGGGACAGTGGAAGGTGTCCCTGCCCATGGCAGGGGTGGGATGAGATGATCTTGAAGATCCCTTCCAACCCAAACCATTCCATAACTCTGTGAATTACATAAGATGTTAGGCAGCTTTTATGCAGGAAAATGCAAAGTAAACCAGGCTTAAGCTTCAGAAAGGGCAAAAGATAGTCTGAATCAGCTTCTACTGTAGTTGCAGACAGAGCAGGTTTTTGCAGGAGGGATTAAACATGTTGAATAGCAAAGCTTCCCAGAGAGCTTTTGTATTCAGCACCCCCTGGATGAATCCAGTACCCTGCCCTGCTCCCCTTGAGCCTCCTGCTGGTCTTGGGGCTGGTTTCCTGCTACTTGAGGACCACCTGAAGATACGGTGTCTCTTGCTGCCCTACAGTAACAGAATAAGAACTGAATTGGAGCAGGTAACTCGAGCACCAGCTTAATTTGAAGCACGTGGTCAATTGTGTGTGCTGCTCTGCAGAGCCTGTTGACACAAGCTCACAGTCAGGCACTGCACACACCTCCTCAGACCCTTTCCAGCTCTTGGTGCATGTGCTAATCTTAGTTAAGTCAAGGCAACACGAGCGTGTGCTTGATGTGCTAGTCCTGGTGCTAAGCATATGCTTAAGTGCTTTGCAGAACTGGAAGCCTTGAGCACCAGGGTTGCCACGAGGCTGGGAACAGCATCACGTTCATCCTGGGCATAAAGCAAAGGAAGGATTATAAATCTTAGAGGCAGCACAGCCCTACTAAGCTCCATGGTACAATCTCTCCTTGCTTGAAACGAAACAGCAAAAGAATCACAATCCTTTTGAGATCAAGACAGTGCCAAGATTTGCACGTTTATGATTATGTTTATGAGTGTTATCGTATGTGGATGGAAAAGTGTTTGCTTTGGAGACCCAGGCCTTAAAGAGAGCAAGTCTAAGCATGACACAGTCCCAGCTGTGTCCCAGCTCGATTCCTAGAAGACAGGTAAACTTTTAGGATTCTAGTTTTAACCCTGACACAATGCACAGTGAGGTGTTTCACAAGGTAACTGCCTGTCTCTTGCTTTTCTGGGGTGTAGTTGAGTTTATAGACTTTTCAGGGATATAGTTTCTGCATAATAGAACTCTCTGATGCTTCCTTCTCTCTGTTTTCCCCACCCTCTTCCTGAGCCACCCTCATCTTCCACCTCCCTTGGAGTGAGACAGCCACAATATCTCCAATGAAGTATTCCAAGAATTCTTCCTTGCAAGGCTTTCTGTTTGGAGTGCTGGTACAACGAGCTGTGTTTGAATCCCATCGGAGCCCAGCACAACTGCCAACTTCATTTCACACATAGAGAGATGATCCTTTCATTGATGAGCCTTTGTCAACTCCTGTGCCCGCCCTGAGTGGCAGCAGGGTGACAAAGGAGCCTGGCACGCGCGCCCGCGCTCCCTGCCAGCCCCACAATGGCCTCTCTTGTGGCCTGGGCTGCCGACCCTCCTCCTCATCTATCTGGATTTGTAATTTGTCAGCAGCTCTTGTGACGGGGCCAGCTCTGCAGCTCCTGGCTGTGGCCAGCCCAAGGTATATCTGGCAGTGAGGCTTTGTGTGCTGTGATGTATTTCTTTGGCAATGGGTATCATCATTTTTTGGCTTCTTCCGTGGCCCCCTGGGTCAGCTTTCACTGCCAAAGCTGCTGTGGTAGGTAGTTTGAAGCCTGCCTGCAAGTTCAGTGGGTTAGTCTGGAGCTTGCCTTCTGACCACAACAGAAATCATCCATCAGGGGAATTAGCCAGCATCAGTATCAGCACACTGCTGGGACATACATGCTGTGGGAGAAGGGAAGTCCTTAAAATATCGCTTATTGCAGCTCCTGCCTCATCTTCTCCTGCAGTTTATTTGCTCTGTGATATCTTCTAATACTTTTTCTTACAGTTTCAGCACCTGTGCTCATGTTACTCCAGGGCTGTACCAGGTGTTGCAGAGCAAAGCCCTCTGCCAGCTCTTGTGGTTGCAGAGAAATTTTAACCTGTCACTGGACTGCATCCTCAGGGTTTGGGAAAAAGCACCAAAGCTCACCAGTCTCACCCCAGCCTTGGTGCTTAGGGAAGAAAAGGCTCGGGGGTGATGAGGAAGCAATCCTCGATGCTGAGGAAGCCACCAGCTGTGTCCTCCCAGTGCTGGGGACACGACTTCACAGTGACCTCTGGACTAGGGAATCATTTCCCATTTCAGCCCAAGCCCCAGGTGACACTGGCAGGTGTGGTGTGGCTGTGTGGGTGGGAAACCCTCAGCACAACTGAGCCCAGCACTCACATGGAGTTTCAGAGGGTAGCTAAAGGACGACCCAGAATCAATAATAACCATCAGATCTGGCAAAGCCACAGGAACTCTGGCAAAGCCAGTGCGGATGTGTGGCCAGTTCTGCCTTCTTCTGACCTAAACCAACCCAAAGTGCCCTGTTAGAAGTCACCACCCAGGCAGCTCAGGCCAGGCCAGTGAGGCCCCATGCCTGGGGCTGCCATCCAACACCTGGAGAAGAGTGAAAGAGGCAGCATTCATGGCCAGGGCTGCAGCACATCATCACTGCATCCTGTGCTCCACAGCAAACCCCCACTCCTCCTGGCCAAACCAGTGTTTGCGCAGCCAACATCCAGCCAGTGTCTGGAGCATGTTTTGTGTCTGAGAAAAGCAAAATCAATTCTGCAGCTGGCCCAAAGGCTTCCTGACTGCACCCGTGTGTCCCAGACTCCTTTAAGGGTAATATCCCTCATCAGCTCGCTCACTCCACTCTTTGCCTTTCTCATAAAAGAGCATTGTCCCCGTGGTACTGAGAAGAATGTAACCTATAGATTTATAGCCATGAGGGAAAAAATAACACTCTCACTACCAACACACCAGCCTGCGAACCCTTTGCAGCAGTGTTTCTCCTTCCTTGGGAGTCACAGTTCTTCTGCACTAAACCCTCTGCTGACATACAGCCTGGGGACGCCGTAGGGGCTGGCAATGTCCTGTCCTGGCAGCGGTGGCAGGAATGTGACTGGGACCACATGGTAAGGCTTGGGATGTGCTGGGGGAAGGAGGGAGCACCGAGGCTCTGCTGGGCCCCACTGGGTTTGCATTTTCCCAGTCTTGCTCAGAATGCTGTTGTCAGGGTGATGGAGAGGCCGGACCAGCTCTGAAAACAAAACTTGGAAAATCTGTGTCTTCCCTCTAAAGCTTCTTGGTTGGCCCAATGAATTGATTACTGGAGATAAAACTTGATGAAGAGGCAGTGTTTTCCCAGCATAGCACTTGACTCCAGAAAGCAGAAGATGCAATAGATTTTGTTTATGTGCACATCCACTGCTTTTTATTTATACGTCAGTGCTTCAAGCTAATTGCACATTGCCAAGCAGCACCGAAGAGCTGCTTTTCCCTGCATTTCCCACAGGTTGGAATGTGCTGGAGCACAGCAAGTGGGAAGGGCTTGGTGCTCATGGCATCACTGAGAGCTCAGGTCTGTCCTAAGAGGGAATCCAGAGGCAAGAGCTGTGTAGTGGTTGATCAGGAATAGGAAAGCAGCTGTACCATGGTTGAGACCCACTTTAGGGAAGGAAGCTGTTCCGAAGTTGGCATTTTAAATTCTCAGGCTGCAAAGGAGGGAGAGAAGGAAATCCAGGAGGGCGCAGGAGGAGGGGATGGCACAGGACTGGGGTGGAAGGAGAATGCTCACAGTGGGCCACTGAGGCCAGTGAAGGATATTTGGGCACATCTGCATCGCTCCCGTGCAGGGTCAGTGTACTAGTCTGAAAACAAACCCGTGGGAGATCTCAAGTCAGAATTATAATTTAATCGGAAAATTAAAATAAATGCAATAATACAAGAACACTGGCAGAGTCAGGATACAACCTGGCACCCTGTTAGTCAGGGCGGTGGTAGCAGTCCAGATGAAGAGGTTGAAGTGGTGATCCTGTAGAAGGGTCTGGTGTCCACCAGGTTCCAGTAGCAGCTCTTGTCCTCTGGAAATCCAGCTGGTAAGGGCCACTTGTGCTGTTCCAAAGCCCAGATTGTATCCAGGTGGGGATGCTTGGTTCCTCCCCCTGGGCGGAGTAGCTCACAATGGTCTGGTTTGATTTTATGAGCCATGCAGTGGGGCTTTGATGGCCCATTAACAGAGATAGCTCCCGGAGGGAGTGATCAGGGGAGAGTCATGGTAGGGGACAACGAGCACAGCTCCACCTGTTTTAACGGCTTGTGAAGAGGATAATAGAACACATACTTTTGGTTACACCTTACATTGTTGTTGGTAACCAGGGGCTGTTCTGGTGGGTGCTGTGACCTCCCAAACCGAGTCCAGCAGAAGTCCCTCGGCAGCCCCTGCACTCACACAGACACGCACAGGCACCGGGCGGCTGCTCCGACACCGACGGCAGAGAGGCAGGAAGGG
>VZRQ01000144.1:575-42959 GCA_013397975.1 Machaerirhynchus nigripectus | reverse complement strand
AAAAAGGGGCGGGGAGGCCAACTGGGGAAGCAGAACTGGGATACATTTTGCATAATGAAACAGCATCCTAGGAAAGGTCTTCTTACTTCACTCTAACCTGGAGAGGATTCTTATCCCTGGCATTATGGGCCCACTGGCCCCTGCACACTGTAACCTAGGACAGTCGGGCACCAGGCTGGGCACAGATAGAAGGGCCTCACACAGAGCGTGGCACTGGATCCTCTGTGTGAATGTGCAGGTGTGTGTGGGTGAACATGCCTACTCCTAAAACATCTCTTAAAGCTCCCTTAAACTCATCAGGGTTATGCTGATCTTAGAATTACATTGCTTGAGTGGTTTTGCCAGTGAGCAGAGGGTCTGTCCTGGGCAGTACCGACCACTCCTGATCCCTCCCAGCTGCCTTTTAAAGTGTGCCAAAGGCTGCCAGCGTGGATCGGGTCTGATGGCCACACCCCGTGCTGTGAAGCTGTTGGGTGACGTGGTGGCTCTGGGTGAGCTGTGCCTGTCACGCTGTGCCACCGCGTCCCCTCTGTGCGGGCACCAGCCTTGGCACGCAGGGAGCCAGGAGCTCCCGTTCACAAACAGCAGCCTCACTGCGGGGGAAGAGATTTACTGACAAATAACTGTCATTTGCTAACCTTGTCGTGGCAATCTTTGTTTTTTTCCTTTTTTTTCCGGAGGCACTCCAAATGCTGAATGCCAGCATCTGTTACGGACCGGAAAACAAGCAAACACTGATATTCCTGGTGGCTTTGAAAGAGCATTTAATGCTTAGCTCTCTACACTTGCCTTTACCAGGAAAATCACTTCAGGATGTGCTTGGCATGATTATGATGAGGAGTGTCTGGGCAAAACCAAAATAGAGAAGGCAGCCCCTTGCTACAGACAGGCTGGAAAAAAGTCTCTGAGTCCTCCTGCCAGATGTTGACATTTTGATTTGCATAAAGGTAAACTTTTGAGTCAACAGCATGTTTAATTTTCTAAAATATCTCCAAGAAATAGGGCATGTTCACAGATAATGAGTTTGCATCATTAGCAGTTTTTGTCAGACCTGTATCCTGGCGAACTGGCTCAGAACATCTTTGTTTCTGCTGCCTCTGAGCATCTCCCCATGACTGGGCAAGGAGGGAAGGCAGCCAAGGGGGTGCCCAGGAGGTAACAGAGGAGCAGCTGTGAGATAGGAAGAGTACTGAGACATTTCTCCAGGGATTGTGAAGGAACCTGCAACTCCCAACCCATGTGGGGACAGTGCCAGAAACAGCCCCAGCTCCAGCACCCTCCACCTGCCCTCCCATCTTCAATCCTCTGCAGCAAATTCCAGCTGGCTTTGCCCTTCAGACAGAACCTTGCGAGGTTTTAACCTCACAAAGAAGAAACAAGACCTGTGGGAACATCCTTGTGAAGAAACGAGGACGTACTCATCTCTCAGCTGGGGGAAGCAAGACCCAGACAAATCACCCTGCTCGCCCCCTCGGCAGGGGAAGGCAGCCAAGCCCGGAGCAGACAGCCCAGATCCACCTCCCTGTGCCCAGCTGGGAACATGCATTCCCGGGTCTCCTCTCCGAGCTAAATTAAGCTGCAGCAAGATGCCAAAACTGAGGGAGAAAATAAGATCCTAGGACAGGCAGATAACTCTTTCCAAGTCACCTCTAAATCCACAGACAGGAAATGCTGTAGGTGACAGTGGAACACCCAGCCTGCTCTAGGATATAAACCATGCCTAGAGCCAAGAATTCCTGCTATATATCACCAGTCTTTGCGTTTCTGTCTCTGAAGAGGCCAGGAGAGCTTGGCTCCTCCTGAGTGTGGGCTCAGCAGTGCACAAGGCTCCTGCATGCTGAGCTGTGCTGGGGCTGGGGACCCAAACACCAGGAACACGTCACAGGTGCCACATGCAGGGCAAGAGCGGTGCCCCCGGCCCTGCTGGCTCTGCTCTGAGCTCTGCAGCCCAGCCCAGCCATGGGGTGCCCAGCTGACACTGCCTGCCCAGCCCAGGGCCAGAGCAAGCATCTGCTCACACAAAGAAATAAGCTTGTTTTTGCTGCTGGAAGAGCAGCCAAAAACAGCAGCTAAGGCAAAACCAGACTCTCCTGTGTCTACCACAGAACTGAACCAGCTCTCATGGACTGCAGAGCCCGTTCTTCAGCATTTTCCTCCACCAGGGCTGCGGTGCCCGGCCAGCCAGGCTGGCTCTGAGCATGGATCCCAGTCTGGGGCGATGGAGAGATGCCCAGCAGCACAGGACCCCTGGCACCCCCGAGGAGCTCCCTGCTGCTGTGCCCAGCATGGTCTCACAAAGCTCTCCAAGAGCTGGAGAGGGAGGACGCGACTGCAATGCAAAGCACTATCATTGCTGTATTAGCCTCAACTGAAATGTGCTACATAAGTGCAAATTGCTGTTATAAATCATAAACATCAAAAGGCCATAAGTGCCTAATAATGGCCTAAGTGGCTAATTTGTTTTATGTGCTACTGGAAGAAGCACCGTAAAGATATGGAACAAAAAATTTCCCTCATTGTGGTTTGGCCTCTGATACCAAGAAAGGCTGGAAGGGGGTGGTAGCAAAGTGCTGCTCTAGCACATATTCAGGAGCATTTCATGTCAAAGCCTGTAATTAAAAACACAGCACAAACCCCTGCAAGAGCCTGGTCCCTGTGGAAGGGAAATGTGGCTGGTGCTGGGGTGACCCTGTGGGAGTGGATGCATGGGGCAGCTGCTGGTGAGCAGGACAGATATCAGAGGCACCATCCCAAACTGTGAGCAAGTGGTTTGTGCAAAGAGATGAGGAGGTGTCGTGGCCAGTGGGCCCTGCCTCTGCCACTGCTGAGGTCCGTAAGTGGGGTGTGGTGCCTTCTGTATTCCCCTGCTCTACACTGTGTCTCTGCAGGACCCAGCAAAATCTAAAACACCATCCTGAGCTGGGCTGAGGGACACCTTCAGCCTGACCTGGCTCCTCTGCACCTCTTTTTCAATGTGGCAGTCTCCTTTCCCCATCCAAACAACCACTGTGTGCCTTCCATCTGCCTTTTCATTGCTCTGGGCCTTTCAGGGTTATGTGGTGCTGTAAAGGCTCTCTCTGGCTGGCTGGCTGGCTCTGCTCGTGAAATTAGCCTTGAAGAACCATAAATACCCTAATCCAGCCCTGCTGTGCCCTGCAGATATGTTCCTCATGCAATTCTTATGCTCTTCAGGTCAGAGCTGCCTTTGTGCTCTGCTTGGCCCAGGACAGGCTCAGGGTGTTCCATGCACAGCACAGCTGATGGGGTTTTGCTGGTGGAGCAGAGGAGGTTCCTGCAAGGAACTGCTGAGCCCTGCATGGACCAAGGCCTGCTTTAGGATGGAACACACCGAACTCATCTTCTCTTAGACCTGGCCATGGCCCAGCACACCCCAGATGAAACCCCTCAGCACTGGGCAAACCCCAGGGGGCACCTCGTGGCCACCTGGGTGAAACATCACATGCAGCTGATTTATTAGGGATGAGCAAAACCAGTTTTCCCCAGTAATGTACCTGAGCATGTTCCCTTTTTTCTGCCCCAGTGGATTCCACATTCTGTAGATATTTTGGCTTTAACTTACAGTAAAACCATCGTGTCCCTCTCTAGCTGCCACAGAAGAATTCCCCCAGGTGCCTCTGGTGGAGGAATGTGATCAGAATAATGTGTTTTGTCATGATGCTGCAGCGAGGATGTTGTGATGGCAGGTGAGAAACATCAGGCCATGGCAAGGACCAGGAGCCTGATACTCAGGGTCCTTCCACATGCCCGTGTATCCCAGATGGATCGTGAGGGGACTGTTCCCAGCACAAGGAATTAATTCAGTAATATTTCAACACAGGTACAAGTGATTTAGAGCACAAATGGTGCTGCTTTCCTGTAATACATTGCCCTGCACAAAACCCTTGAGGGAATGGCTCAGGGAATAGCCCTAATTGGTCTGTTCCTCTTGTGGTATCTGTGATAAGGTGGAGGAAGAAAAAAACCTCTTTGTACTGAAATGGCATGCCATAAACAACATTTTAAAAAATAATTTCTGTGATGCTTATCACTTCCATAGCACACGTTCAGTGTGCTCTACAGAGAGGGACCACAGCTGTGGCTGACCTCTGCATGCCCAGTCAGAGGGGCAGCACCCGCTGCAGAGCTTTATTTGTCACCTTGGTGGGGGCATGGGAAAAAGCAAATCCAGCTTTTACAGCTGTGCACGAAGGCACAGAGAGAGAGAGAGCTCTGTGAGCTTTGGAAGTGGCTGAATGGGCAGAGCTGGCCTTGGCAGGTTTTGTGGCAGTGGCACAGGGTGAATGGGGACACCAAGCTGTCCCCCCTGCAGGCAGATGAGGCACTGTCTCACAGCTGTGCCTTCAATAGGACATAACCCTGGAAATGGAAATGAAAAGTGACTTTTCCTTCACCAGCCCACTCAACAGAGGGAAACAATGGGACATACAGAGCGTGCTCAGCTTTCTGAGTGGAAACCACACCAGGTCTGTGATGCTCTCCTGTGCTAGCTCTGGTGGTCCTCAGACACCCTGTGAGCCAGTTGAAGGCATTAACCAAAAGAAATCTACCCCATTTTGCTTGCTGGGCTGCTTTTTGGGCTTGTGGCAAAGTAAGTCAGGTTGCCACAAGAAAGAAAGAGTCTATTGACCACAGTCAGCCTGACGTGAGCAGGAGGAGATAGAGAGTGGTAGAAAGAGAGGATGGGACGAAGCAAACCTTTCTGAACAGAAGAAAACAAGACATTTCTGATACTAGCATGTGATGCAGCAGAGCTGTCAGCAGGGACAAGGCTGGAAATGAAGGTGTGAGACTGCCTCTGCTCCTGGGGAATGCCAGGCCTGGCCGTGTTTCAGTCCATTTGGCTGCTTCACCACCTCCTGCAACAAAGCAGTTGATGTGAGACCTCTACAAGCCCAAACCCAGGGGAGGTAACCCAGCCCTGCAGAACGTGCTGCTGTGCCATGAACTGCAGCTCAGCACCACCACCACGGCCTGGGGCAAGGGCACTTCACAAGGCCTCCTGCCCCCAGGGACACTTGAAGGCAGAACCAGTGTCATTTCCCACTCCCTGGAATGCTTTATTGGGGAACATGAATTCTTGTCTGTGCAATCTCAGCTCCCAAAATCTTTAAACCATCAGTTGATGTTATTTCATTATATTACTAACTGTAAGTAATAAATAATGTACTTTATTGCTGCTTTTAAGGAGAAATAACTAGTTATTGATCTGTTTGTCAAATGACAGTGCAGGTGTTATGTTCTGACAGCAGGAACCAGGCAAAGGTCAGTCCATGGACCCAAGAGCAGAATTCCTTCCTCCTCTGCACTGGGAGCATCTTTCTCATGGCTGGTCCCCAGCTGCAAAGTCATCATCTCTGAGCTGGCTCAGACCTCCAGCAGCCTTGCTGGCAGCCTTGGAGGGATGGAGGCGTGTCTGGCTGGCCATGAACACCTGCACCAGTTTTCACCAGTGCCCCCATACCCCTGGGCTGGAGTTCTGATGAAGCCAGAGGTGCCCTGTGATGGGGTGTGCAGGTGCTTTCTGCTCATCCCGGCCCTGCCTGCCATGAGGCTGGTGCTACATGATGAAGTACCAGATAATGAGCTTTTGTTTCAGGAATCTGGCAGTGTCCTGGTGGAGGCTGTTTATGAGGTCTTTATCAGGGTGTATATATTCAATTTACAGCGCTGACTGCCCTGTGGAATTGCATACAAATTGCTGACTCTGCATTTGGTGGAAGCCTCTTGTGCAGAAATGCAGCAGGACAGAGATGTGTGGTGTGCCTGTCCTGCCTGGAGCCTGGCATTTGCCTGGGGCTAAGCAGAGGCTGTGGGTGCCAGCCCCCTCCTGCTCTGAGCAATGGGCACCGAGGGCAGCAAAGCCACTACAGGAAATTTCTTCACCCTGGGATAACCAAGCAGGCCCTGCTGCTGTCCACTCCTCCTTTTCCTCTTCTTGTGCTCATCATCCCTGCCCTGGGGGATAGCCTCCCTTTTTCTCCTTTCCCAGCTGTGTGCTGGGCTGCTGATGGTGCCTGACTTCATCCCCACGTGCTCCTGAGGCTGTTCTCTCCCCATTCCCCATGGCCCATACCCCGGTGACATTTGCTTCAGTTAGTTACTTTTGGATCAGTAAGTACTGTGAAAGCACCATCCGACCCACCCAGCCCTCTGAGCAGCCGCAGGAATGAGCTGTCACTAATGTAATTTCATAAGAAATGAGATTACCCTTCTCCCCCATTAGGCACACTTCTCTTCTAGGGATAGTGGCAGTGCAGGCACACAGCAATTCCTTCAACCAAAACCTGCGTTCAGAACTGGCTTTTAAGGGTGCCAGTTAGTTGCAGGCTGTAGCTGGTACTCAGGCTCTGATCCGAGGAGCCGAGCGGCAGGACTTGGCCTGGCGTTGGGCTGGATTGATGGCACCTGTCTGCCTGTTTCACAGGGAACTGCCTGCCAGCAGCTACACCTCCCAGCTGGCACAGGTGGCTGTGGGTTAGGAGTGCCATCCCTGGCAGGTGGGACAGCCCCTCGCTGTTCCAGTGACCTCTGAGGAATCCTGACGGACGCGGCTGGGCCTGTGCTGCTCAGTATTCCTGTGCCCTCGTTTGCTTAGTGGTGTAGGACCCTTGACCATCTGCACAGCAGTCCCCATTTGCTGGCTCTCCTCCTCAGAGCTCCTTTGCTGAGACAAACCTGCGTGCTCTTCTGATGCCATGATGATTTTTGTCTTTTCTTTTATACCCCTGTTATACCTTTTTGCAACTTCTGTGTTCCTGGTGCTTTTGCCTACATTCTTGGACTTGTTTATTAAGCTAAGAGACTAAACATTTTAGAGGCTTTGCAGTTAGGGTGCCAGTGTGCCCAGACCCCAAGGTCCTCTCCAGAACACATTTTGTAAACTAAGATAGAACCATCCAGGGGAAGGTTCCTTGGGGAGGGGGGCTCATTCGAGCCTCTCATTGGGGAATTTTTGATAGATATGCTAATTAGTAAGACCTAGAATGTAAGACCAGATATAGAGGAGGGGGATTGGGGTGGCCATTGCGGGGGTGCAGGGAGGTGTATTCGACCTGGTCGTGGTGCACCTAAGGATCCTTACAATAAATACCAAGGTAATACCCTTTTCCCCTTCTAACCGTGTTCGCCTCTTGATTTTAAGACCAGGAAAAGGCATCATTTCAGAAGATAACGTGATGCGGGAGCAGCTCTGGGAAGCAGCACAGGCAGGGCTGTACCAGGACAGGCTCTTCCACACCGGTGAGCCTTCCTGCCTGAGGCCAGCAGGCAGCAAATGCAAGCAGTGTCATGACAGATGCTGTGACACTAAGCTCCCCTTATCTTAGGAAGTGAAAACTATGCAGGAAAAATTGTTTTAAGGCCACAAAGACACTCCATATGTCTGAGGCAGGATCTGGTGTAGGTCCTATGTGGCCTGGCTTGATAACTCCCAGGACAAGTAATTTTGCACAGAGCTGCCATGAGCCATTTGCAACTTTGACCAGAGAGCCAGGGGCTGCTGCTTGGGGTGGATGGATGCTGGTTTGCTGGCAAAAGGCTTTCAGGATCTAATTTCACATGCTTTCAGCTCCTGCCAGACTTTGTCTCTGCTGAGAACAGAAGGAGGGTTTTTCACACTTGCACTGTTAAACTGTGATGCTCCCAGGATGTTACACAGGATTTCACAGACAGGTAAGATCATTCACAGATCCAGCAGCTGCTGCAGAAGACGTGCAGCTACTGACCAAGAAGGGCTGATTCCTGGGGCTACAGGAGAAGGGCTCAGGCTGCACCTTCCCCTTGCTGCTCCTGCTCTGCTGGCATCATCTTCCACTCGGCATGCTCTGGGCAGCATTCTGAGCAGGGTGTCCAGCAGCCTCCACGGGGCAATCATTGCTCTGACCTGCTCAATGGGATCACACAGTGCTGGATTTACAGATCAGACATTTGGATATTTTGAGAATGATCCAGAGTAGAATTGCAAACAGCACTCAGTATGACCATGGCATTGGAGTGGTCAGAAGAAATTGCTTAGCTGCCTGTGCTTTCCCTGTGGACAGGGCACAGACCTGTTTTTCTTTCTTTAGCTTATAGGTAAAAATCAGAATTTTCATTATCTGTGAATTGTAAGAGGAAAATACATACAATGCTCATGGCCAAGAGCTGCAGCCTCTGCAGCTTCATCAGCCACACTGAGCTGCTACTGCCTTGGTCCTCCTCGGCTAACTGACCATGAGAAACTGGTCAAGACATAGCAGCTGTTCCTCCAGATGAAGATTTTTGTTGGCCACCAGTTCAGTGCTGGGCCAGAGGGTCACTTTGTGATTCTTGGATGGATCCACCTGAGTCTCAGTCTCTCCTTAACTGCAGGGTGTGCCTCATCCCCAGATTAGTCAGCCTCGTGGCCCAACTCCAGCTGAGTACATTATCCTGCTTACCTTGAAAAGGAAAATAATCCCATGGATTTGCTCTTGCTTTGCTGGAGATTACTGGGTGTTAGGCTGTGGGCTGGCTAAAGGGTTTCTGTATTATTTGGAGATAAAGTGATAGTTTAGTGCCAGGCTGACAGCTCCCGGCACACAGATGCTGCCATAGCATCTCTCCTGGTTTTTGCTCTGGATCATCAGATTTACTTCTATGGGTTGGTTTTTCTCACAAAGTCAGAACTTTGCTCCTCAAACAGTCCCTGGCAGTCTCAGGGAAAGCCCAGAGGACTCCATCCTCAGAGGCATGCTGGTGGAAATTCCTGTGCCAAGCAGGGAGGCAATCTTTCATCTCCATGAGACCTTCAGTGCTTCAGCTCCTTGCTGCAGTGGGAAAGGGTTAAAAACGTGGGAGCAGGGAAGGGAGAGGTCAAATATGTAAAGCCACTTTCATGTACTTAGGAGAAGAGTGGTAACAGGAGAGCTGTTAAAAATTTTTATAGCTGGCACCAAACAACACTGGTGTTAAAAATCATGGAACTGTTTAATAGCGAGTGGAGGTGTACATTACTTAATTAGAGGCATGCTAACAGTGAAGCCAATTGAGAGATATTATTTTAGTATTTTTTCCAGAGGGCATATCAAGTCTACTCACGAATTAATAAACAGATTGTAAAGCCTAAGCAAGCATATTAGGGAAGTGTGTGTGTGTACTGGGTCTGTAGACTGGGGCTATGCACACTTGTTTGTTTGTTGCCATTGCATTTGAAATATGTTCCTTGTTTTCCATATAGACCTCAGTGGAAGAATTATAGCATATTGGGTTTTTCCAAAGACTCTAATTAAGATCTTCAGAGTTGATGTGTGTTTACTGAAAAAATACGGCATAAATGAGACCTAAACCAGCAGCACTCAATTAACCCGTGAGTGCCAAGGTGCAATGGCTGTCTGCTCAGAGCCTGCCTTTGGTGCACTCTAAGAGAAACAAAATCACAGGGTTCCTTCCATTTCTCTGACCCTCTGATCCAAGTTCCCACTGAAAAGGCATTTTATGAACTACTAAAAGCTGTCTACAGTTTAATACATATCTCTGGCCTCTCTCTCAGCTCTCTTAGCTGCAGTTAAAGGTAGATTATGAGGAAGTGTCATCTCAGCTCACCCCAAAGTGCTCAGCAGTAGGACAGATATGGACTTTAGGTAAGGAGGGACCATCCTGTCTGTAAAATGAAGTGTCCCCCAAATGGAGCTGGTGGATTTGCTCTGATGAGGACAGCACTAGCCTTTTAAGCCTCAGTAAGGCTACTCTCCATTAGGAATTTTCCTAACCCAGTTTGGTTTTGCCCCTGACACTGGTTTGATTCCTTTTCTAAACCCACTCGTGCGCCTTCTTTAATTCACAGCTGCCGCTTTGCTTTCTGTGTGAAGACGAGCTGACCAACTTCATCCATTTCTGAGCCGTGCCTTACACCACCCGCGTGGTGTTTCACGCCTCATTAGCAGGCAGGGAGCTTCCAGCCTGGAGTCGCTGCGTGGCTCCAGCTCTCCTGACTTCCTCCCTCCACTCTGCTTTCCTGTTTTACATTTTAATACCAACAGCGAGGACAAATGGTGGCAAAAAGCCTGCCCTTAGCGGGTATCTCAGTGCACTTGGTTTCCCCCAGCAAGTGCAGGCTTGCAGCCCTGCCCAGCGCTCCCATCTCTGCCGGAGCACTCCTCCACCTGGAGAGATCATTCCTGGCACAAACCACTCCTCACACCACCCAGGCTGCAGGGAAAGACCGGTCGATTGCACCTCAGAGAAGAGACAAAAGATGAATGGCAGACTGTGTCTCTCTTGCTTGGCTGGGGGCAGCCCCACAAGCAAGGCAAGTAATGAAGATAATGATGAATGAAGGATGCAAAACTGAAAATACTCCTCTTGTGTTTCTATTGATCTTCCAGCAAAGGCCACATTCCTGACATTTTGAAATAGAGATATAATTTTAATGCAGGGGCCCTCCCTGGGCTGCAGTTCAGCAGTTTAGGTCACAGAGATTCACTTTGTGCATCCTCAGCCCAAACAGCTCCAGTACCAAACACCAGCTGGGCCACTGCTCTTGGAGAAGGGCTGCTGGGGCCAGCAGGAGCCATGGCACCAGGGAGCACTCCATGAGGAGAGTGGTGCTGAGCTAATGCCAGGAGGGATTTCTCCCTGTGTGACTGGAAGATGATCCGGAGGGCAGGGAGATCGCTGCCCTGTCTGGATCTTCCCCAGGCTTCCTGTTCGGGGAGACACGGCCATCAGCACCCAGCACCCAGCACACGCCCAAGGAGAGCTTCACTCCACAATCACAGCCCTTCAGCAGAGCTTCAAGGAGTCAAACCCCCGACGCTTTACCCGGGGGGTGGGATGTGGTGGGATGAGCTCAGCAGAGAGCTCTGCCCGTGCTGCCCAGGAGCCTGCTGCCACCACCCCTGGTGAAGCCTGGTTAGATGCAGCTTCTGCCCTTTGGCTTTGTAAGTGAGACAGAGAAGCCCAGGGTTTGGTTACAACATGCTGGGAATTCTTTAATAACTGCAATTTTTCTCTTGGAAGAGACGTATTTTTTACTTTCATCCTAGAACCTGGAACTAATTGCACATGTGTGGTCCAATTAACTATTAATTTTCCCCATTAACTGCTGACACTTATGCATTTACTTTCTATCACATACACGCTTGTGTTCCCATAGTCTGAGCCTAAGAGGCTTGTCTGGAGACTATGAATTAAAGCAATATAAAGGTGTTAACAGTTACCTATCTTAGCAACAGCCTCAGGAAGCTCTGGAAAATAATGCATCACAAAAATGGAATTTTTTTTTATGCACAGTATAAACTCTTCTGTTTTAATAATAAAATCTCCAGTTAATTCAAGAAGCTGTGATCTTCCCACCACTTCCTGCTAGAGAACTGATCAGGATAAAACCATATTTGATTTTCAACAGCAGCAGGACCAGTGTCTGGAAGGCTGGGAGAACCCACTCTTGGAATATTTCTTCACCCTCCAGGTTTCCAGTCTGGATCATATGCACAGCACTGTTGCCTTAAGGCCTTATTTCCTGAAGCTCTGCAGGGAATAACACCTTCTCCACACCATGCCCAACTTGATTATGTCTCTGCCTTGGCACAGCAAGCGAGCAGGTCTCAGCCCAGGCTACCCAAGGACAAGACACTGACTCCAGGGCTCTCCCAGCTCTGTGCCAGCTCAGCCCTAGGGACACCAGGAGGAACACTCAAGGCTGACACTACAGAAGTGCTTCAATTCATCCCTCTGCCAACAGAAGCAGCACTTCCCTGCCTTTGGAGAGGGAACCAGTGCTGTTGTGCAAGAGGCTTTGGAAAGGCAGCCTGCTCTTCCCTGGCTGTGTGTGCCCTGGCTGCCTGTGCCCTGGCTGCCTGTGCAGCAGAGTCTCAGCCTGACCCTGATGTTTCTGTGGCTGTGGTATTTAGGGACATGGTTTAGTGGTGGATGCAGCAGGGGTTGATTTAGTGTTGGACTTAATGATCTTAAAGGTATTTTCCAACCCAACTGGTTCTAGATGCCACATGCACGGGGGGTGATAGGCAAACATCTGCAATGGTGCTCCTGGGCAAGAGAAGGGTATTTTGTAATTACAGTGAAGGAATGACAGAGACCTGGTGGAGCAAGGCCAGAGGAGGCCACGAGGATGATCAGAGGGATGGAGCACATCTTGTGTGAGGAAAGGCTCTGGGCTGGGGATTGTTCAGCTGGGAAAAGACAAGGCTCCAGGGAGGCCTTAGAGCACATTCAAGTACATAAAGGGAACCTATAAGAAAGATAGGGACAGACTTTTTAGCAGGGCCTGTTGTGATAGAACAAGGGGGAATGGTTCTAAACCAAAAGGTGGTCAAATTAGATTAGATATTAGGAAGAAGGTCTTGACTATGAGTGGGGTGAGGCCCTGGCACAGGGTGCCCAGAGCAGCTGTGGCTGCCCCTGGATCCCTGGAAGTCCCCAAGGCCAGGCTGGACGGGGCTTGGAGCAGCCTGGGACAGTGGAAGGTGTCCCTGCCCATGGCAGGGGTGGGATGAGATGAGCTCTAAGGTCCGTTCCAACCCAGTCCATTCTGTGATTCTGTGACCCTGTGCTGAGAGATTTAACCAGAAATGAAAGCAATGCTTTAACGTGTACAGACAGGAATAAAAACGAGAACAGAAGGGTAAAACACCCCCTGTGAAATTCTGTGATTCCTGTTCTGTCGAGGGTCAGGTGAGGTTATCACAATGTTCCCTGCCAACCAGAAATCAGGTGAAGTACAGCCTCCTCCACAAACCTGTGCCTTAAAATACACCTCAGCTATTTATGTACAGGTCTGGTATCCACCTGCCTGTAAGTGTTGCCTGACAGCTCGTTTAGCAACATATGCTGTAATATTAAAATGTACTCCTTCATTTGAATGTACATTTGGGTACCTCTCAATGTCACTTGGGTGCTTACTGATGTTGCTGCACTGTGCAGTGGACTATGTAAAAAAATGGACTGGTTCTGGACACTGCTGCCAAAGCTGGTGCTGCTGCATCACCCAGCACTGATCCTTCCTCCATACCAGTCTCACACTGGTGCAGCTCAGGTAAATTAAACTGCATTGCTCCTCTGGATTTGCATTGACTTAAGTTAATTATACAAGCATGGAGGAGGTATAAAAGTGAAAATCAAGTCCACTTAAAGGAAAAGCGGAGTAGATATTCCTTTAGGACATGAACTGTTCATAATCCAATGTGTATCTTTTATCCTCTGTATTGATCTTCTTGTGAGAAGTAACATGAAGTTAATTTCCAAACTGCCTGACCTCAAGCAGTTAAAATACTGCAATATAAAAAGTTAAAATTCAATTAACAAACCAGTTGTGGTCAAAGTATTTGATTAATCTATTACACTTCCTTTACATGAGTGTGAATGCAGGGAGTGTCCAGCACGAAGGGAAAGGTGTTCTCTGGAGGAACAGGATGCAGAGCCCCTGCAGGGTGGCAGAGCACACATCTTCTGGTGCTGTACTGAGAACTTCTGGGTGGGACTATCCTGGGGTTTTTGTCTACAAAGGAAGGGGAAGATAGGGGCTCTAGGTGACAGCACTCAGTCCCTGCCTGGCAGGGAACCAGAGGATGGTTTGGACTGGAAGGGACGTAAAGCTCATCCAGTTCCAACCCCCTACCCTGAGCAGGGACACCTTCCACTAGACCAGGTTGCTCCAAACCCCATCCAACCTGGCCTGGGACATTTCGAGGGATGGGGCAACAGTGGAACAACAGGGATGAGAGAACTTGGAAGATGGAACTGAAATACATGCAGGGAGCAAAGACTTTGAGGAGCTCCTGTCCTGTGATGAGGCAGCACTGTGGAATGAAGACATCTCATGAGACAACTCTGTCCTATAATGAATTTACAAACCAGCAAAATTTCCCCAGGACTTTTGGGCAAAGATGTTATCCACACCCAAGAAAAAAAAAAAAAGATGAGGGCTGCTTCCCAGGAATTGAAAGAGAGGAGCTTGACTCTTTCACCAGCTGTCAGTGCTGATATTATTGCGTGTAGGAGCAGCTTGTACACAGCATCTCTTTACAATGGTAGTGGGGAAGCTGGAATGTTGTTATATCAGACTATCAAGTTGTTATGTTGGATTACATATAATGCTATCACAAATGACAGAATGCTTGCCTCCCATCAAAAATTTAAAGAGCAATAGACCTCTTTTCAGCTGTCATTGCTGATAACATTTTATGCACAAGTTTATTCAAGCTCAAATAGAGATGCAGCCTGTCAATAAAGAAGCCCTGGCAGATTAGGTATCAAGTATATTAAAGCTAACGGTACTAATGTGACTGTGCAGCCTAATCTGACATTTTAAAACTGTGACAGAACGAACCCTTGAAGTTCTCCCCAGCCGTCGCAGCACGGCACGTTCGCTGCGGGGTTTTATGGAGTGGAAACCAGAGTACCAGAAATGAGGCAGGCTGGAAACCACAGAAAGGTCAGCAAGGCTTGCTTCCCAGGAAACACCGGCGGATGTCTTCCCTTCCTCTCGCTCTTATTTCATCTGCTCTGCTCCTCTCTTCCAGAAAAGTGGGTAGAGAAACAAATAATGGCCCTAAATTGCCGCAGAGGTGACACAAATTACACATTAGAAAAAGCACTCGAGGGCAGGAAGGGTTCAGCACTGGAGGAGATTGCTGGAAAGGGCGTAACACCTCCATCATTACGAGGCTTTAAGAAGGGGTTAGGGAAACATCTGCCAGGAATGAGGAGGGGTGGCTGATTTTGCTTTGGAGACCCAATGCTACTTTGTGCCATTCACTTTCCTGTTCTCAATAACAGCCATGGCTTTCTGCTGCCAGCAGAAGGGGGGAGTGAGTGTGTGCTGGAACTGTTTGGACCAAAAATAATCTATTGAAATCAATAAGGAGTTGTGGTTGTACAACAGATGGCCTGGTTATGCTCCCCTTTCCCCCTTCCTACTCTTATAAGAGGTCTCAGCAGCTGTTGCTGATCTTTTGAGGGATGCAAAATCAGGAGAAAGTCTTTCCCAGGCCTGGGAAAGTGGAGCATCCAGAAATTTGAATCTGTCCTTTGCAGCTGGCAAATATTCACATGGACAACCCGATCTTCAAGAAAGACAGTCTGTTCCTGGCAATCTGTACATTGCAACTGTGGTGTCTTCATGCTGTGCTTGGTGACAAAACACAAGCCTCCACAGTTTGATAGTTCCAGCTAAAACCCAAATCTGTATGAAATGCCTGCCTTCCTGGGGAGGGAAGGGGAACACGAAGGGCTGCTGAGAGGCTGGAGCCTGGGTGTGTGAGGGCTCACGGGTTCCCCGCTGCAGTGAAATATCTGTGGGGCTTTGGGAGCGGGGTGAGATGCCAGCACCGGCACCAGGGCAAAGTCCTCATCTCCTGCAGATGAGAGCTGCTCAGAGGAGTGGTGGAAAGGGAGGTCACAGAGAAACTGACAGGCTGCAGGCAGGGCTCCCCCTCACAGCCCTCAGGGCTCCCCCTCACAGCACTGTTCTTTGAGTCACAGCAGAGACACACAGCAAGATGGGAATTTGTTTACTTGCACTGAAAACAGTAGGGAGGTAACTTCCAAGCAGATGCCCCATCCCTGGAAATGTGCAAGGCCAGGTTGGATGGGACTTGGAGCAACCTGGTCTCATGGAAGGTGCCCCACCCATGGCAGGGAGTGGAACAAGATGAGCTTAAAGGTGCCTTCCAACCCAAACCATTCTGGGATTTCATGATGTTCACAAGTGAATGTTGCCGTGCTGGGATATGTGTAGCATCATCAAAAGCATAGGACTTTTGGAGTCAAACACCTCATCCAGACAAGTGAAGGATTACCACAAGCAGGGATTCATGAAGCCATACCTCCCTGCTCCAGAGGGGGGAAAATGCTTCAAAATATTAATATAATCCTTAAAAGATTAAAGGCAGCTCAATGACAGTAATTGAAAGACAAAAAAATGCATCACCTGGCTATGTTTTGTGTAAGAAAGAAGTAAGGATGAAAGAAGGGCTAAACCCTCTCTTTAAGGGTACCTAGGGGAGTTAAGCACGTGGAATCTTTACCTCACCTTTACAAATGAGCAAAAACCTTTGCCACGTGGCCGTGTCCCATCTAACACTGTGAAGGGTCACACGCCCAGTACCTGGTGCTGCCCTGACTCCAGAGAAGCCTTTCTGGTCACCCTGGCAGCTTTGAAGCTTGGGGATTACAAGTGTGAAGGGGAAGTCCTCAACTTACACTTTAAAAATATTTGTGTTTTCAATAATAACTATCAGTAGGGTGAAATGAGGTGCTTGGTTTCTGAAGTGACTCTCTGTGTGTTTCTCTGGTTCTTCACTGTCTGTATTTTAGGAAAAAAGAATACTTTGAAAAATAATGACAACATCTCTCAGAAAATAATGAGTTCCTTCCAGTTAGCTGTTGAATTGTTTACTGCCATAGCTGGATAATAACAGCACATCAAAGACAACTGCTGTAATTAAAAGATTTGTGTACATAGGTTAACAAATTAGTGCATCATAATATGCAATTGTCTAATTAGGACAAAAATGCTAGTTCCATGTAAAAGACCAATAAGAAGAAATTATAAGGGAGAAAATAAGATAGACAACAGCATTGATACTACAGAATGTTGGCAAAGATGCTATCTGTGACTTTTGAATGGTATCACTAACACCCCAGGGGATCAGCATTTTTGTGGATTAATTTACAGAGCAATTCAGTCTGCCATAAGAATCCCATGAGCTGGTTGAGGACTCCCATGAAAAAACTAAATTTGTTACTGACTGTTTTAAGCATTTTTCATTCTTTCAATACTCGGAAGAGCTGGGAGCAGAGACACTGTGGCTGCACACAGCCACGAGAGCTCTGAACCCAGATGTGACAGAAGGAGATGTGTGACATTCCCAGGGTCACTGGTGAATACTGAAGCAAAGGGGGAGAAATCCTCTTGCTCAGTCAAAGCTAAAGGCAAAAGTCCTCTTGAGTTCAGTGGATTGAGAATTTAATTTGGAGGGACGAAGGCCAGTGTTTCCCTATACTGAGGAACAGATGGCAGAGTGGGTTTGGCTTTGATTCAAGCACCAGGAGGAACTTCCATGGTTTCAGAAGAGTTCAGTGCATAGATGCTGAGCTCTGCAGACAACCCTGCTCTCCCATCAGCAGGGATACTCCTGAGTGCTGTGTCCCTAAGGATCTGCCTCAAGGAGAGCTGAACCCCTGGGAATCAGCTCTGTGCAGGGTCTGGGCTCAAAAACCAACCCCTCATTCCTCTGTGCCCTTTGCTGTTGGTTCATTAGGGAACGTGTGGCAGGGCACAGAGCAAGCGTCAGATGCTGGGTGATCCTGTTCAGTGGTTTCACCCAAATCAGCCAGAGCCCCTGCACCATCCCTGAGTCACAGTTAGGAGCCTGTGTGTACACAGGGGAGGATAAAGCAGGTCCAGACACAGAGACACAAAACCACCACAGGGCTCCTCACCCCAGTCCGGAGCACGTGGAATTGCAAAGCACGGGGCATACAAAGGAAGAGGTGCTCTCATCCAAGAGCAAATGCTTTCAGGTGGCTTGGTAAAAGGCACGAGGATAAAAAGCCTGGAGTGGTAGCTGCCCCAAGTGGATCACAGGAGGAACTTGAGTCACGCTGCAGGGAAAAGATGCACATGGTTAGAAAAGCAACTGCCATTTATCATCTTTATTCCCAGTAATGGCACCGCAAGCCTCCACTCCATCTTCAGGAAGAGCACACAGCCAACTTTTGCATGAGTTAATAGTAGGGCTTGAACATGCAATCCTCTGCATTACACCTCCTGTACCTAATGTACCAGATGAGCTTCATTAGCTGGTGGCTGCGCCGGCTGCCTCCCTGCGCTCCGACAGCTGCTGGAGAGACACACGCGACAAACGCTGCAGCAGTGACCGACCTTGCCCGAGCCCGCAGGACCCTGCCCCTCCTTGGGCTCAGCTGCCTGAGCAGCTCTGAAACTACAGCACAACTCACACCCCGTGAAACTGCTCCCAGCAGGGCTGTTGCTGGTGTTTCCTTGCCCTGCTCCAGGCTCTTTAGAGCAGCCAGGGCCCCTGTCACCCTCCTGGGGGGTGGGGTTGGACAGCCTCACCTGTGAGCATCAGCCTAGCACCAGGGGCTCTGCAGAAGCCCTGCAGCTGCTCTGAGCATCTGTCAGAGCAGCAAAGATCCTTCAGGTGAGCTACGTTTGTCTTGAAACCAGTAATGTTACAAAACACACATATTAATAATCAAGGATTCTGTAAGTGTTTTGTTTATGTCTCTTTGTATTTATATGTACATATGTATGAGCTGTAGTACATTTTGTTTTGCTTTGAGAAAACAAATTTTAAATTGCTGGTGGGGTATTTTCTCAAAGCTATTTTAAATGGAAAAACACACCTTTCTGAGAAAACAAGAGTATTTTTATGAGTTTCTTCTTCCTACCAGTAAAGCCTGACTTTGACAAGGACTGGGGAACATACAAATTTGTCAGAAGGCACAAAGCTTTGTATTGTCTCAGTAAGAGTTTTTTGTTTCCTCTTGATTTGGGAAATAGCTGTTAATTGTTGCATAATTTTCATTTAAATGGCCATATTGATAGGACTCGATTCCATAAGAAAGACAAAACACAGCAATTGAACTTTGTGCAACAGTTTCGGGCAAAAATTGAAACCATAAGGAATAAGCACAAACACACGAGTGTTTACACAATCAGAGCCTAAAAAACTAATGAGCAATAAATAAATCAGAACTCTACCCGACCAAACTGGGATCTGGTGCAGGAAAAAGCCCAGTGGTTCATGAGATTTTTCTGCTGGTCAGCTTTACACATGGAGCCTGGTGTCTTCTGCAATAAAGCTCAGGCTCTCTGGTGCCCAAATTAATCAGTGTTGTTTCTGCTGCTCCTGTGAACCCAGCACACTCCTGCTGCAGCCTCTGCCTGCGGAGAGCACCGGGAGCTGCTGGGGTCACAGGTACTGCATCTACCAAAGGGAATACTCAGTGTTGTTTACAGATACGCGTGCCTTAATCCAGTGGAATAATGTTTGTTCATGTCCCATCTGAGATGAAGAGTTACATCCTTTGTGAGTTAATTCTGGTCTGTGAGTAAACAAGGAGACTTGTAAACCAGCTGGTTTTTGTTGGGGTTTTTTTGGCCCTATGTACCAATTAAAGGTGATTCATCCTTTTTTTTTTTCCATCTCTCAGATTTTAGAATGTTTCAGGTAAATTTCTTGGTAAAGCAAAGTGGAGAATACAGTACATATTTTAGCACAAATCAGCTTCCTGTTGTTGCCTAAACAACAAAAAGACTGACAAAACCAGATTCCAGCAAGTCTCTGTGAGCATACATGTACCCTTGGAAAGGTTCCTACTTTGTAAGTCCTGGAATAAATTGGAGAAGCTGCAGACACATCAACAACACCAAGCCCTTCAGTCCGTGCCACTGTGTGGTTTGTATAACCTGCACTGTAAGTGACAGGGTCCCCAAACATTGAGAATACTCCCAAATAAGCAAGGAGGTATTTTAAAACATGGACTAACTCTAAGCACCCTTGATGAAGGCACTGAAGTTATGCAAATTCTATGAAAATTAGGGGAATATAAAAGAGACAGACCTTTTCATAAGTCACTCCTTATGGGTATTAGGAAATCCAGGTGGACAGAACTGCTGGAAATCATATTTCATTAGTTCTGCTGCTCAGGCTTCTCGAGTTTTCTATATAGGTCAAAGCTTTTCATAATCAAGAAGCTGAGTCTTAGCTGTTTCTTTAGGCTGGGTCTGAAAAGCAGTGGAGGTAACAGTGCTCTCAGACCAGGACCATTCTCACTTCAGGGGCAACTCAGCACAGAAATCTCTGTCTTGAATGTGTGACCTGATTTCCAGAGGGTTTGTGAGCCCATATGTCTCGATGGGTGCTCAGTACTTCTGGTGCCTTTCAATTTCTAAATATGGACTTGGAAAGCCTAATTTTAACCACGCACTTTTGGAAAGTGTTGGCAATAGTTTAAAGAGACTGTCTAGCCCAGCACGCCTCGCTGCAGCAGATTGCTCCGAGTGATTTATATATTCCTGGTGCTCGCTGTCTCTGATGCCTTTTCAGTGCCTTACAGCTGTTGCATTTATGCAGCACTCTTTATCTTGACCTTAGCCCTCGGATTTCTCAGCTATTCTACTCTCTTAACATCTGGGCCTGAAAGGTCACTAATTTACCTTATGTTTCCCCGCTGTGGGTGCCATTGGGTTGAGTGGGTACATTTTGAAAAATAACACTCTGTTGGTGGGCTGCCTTTTAGAAGGGCTTTCTCCCCTCGGCATCCTTGTGTTGCCTTCTCCCACTGCAGCAGCTCTGTCATCCAACATCTGCCCTCGAGAGCATTGGGGTGTGCTCGCTGGATCCTTATGTGCTAAAGCAGCACACCGGGTATCCAGTGTGCTGAGATTAAATTGCTTTTGCAGCTTGCCTGGAGATTAAGGAAGGCAGCTTTATTTGTACTAACGCCCCTTTAATGTATCTCAAAAGACCATAATAAACATCTTCTGGACTGTAAAAGGAAAATATATTTCTAGAGGTTGTGGTAAGTTATGGAATCCTGGCATACCTAACAAAAATTCTATCTCAATGGCTTAACATTTAGTGAAATGCTAGATGATGTGAAACCAGACCTGGCCTCACTTCAAGCCCAGGTCACTAATGTCACTTGGGGAAATTATGAGAACTTCCACCAACTTTGTACTGGCAGACCTCCCAATCTACTTCACATCTATACATTTTTAACACCCCGTGAGCAATACAAAGTGTCATTTCTCACATCTGAGAGCCAGACAATATTGCAGAGCCTCTCTGCATACCAGAGGCTACCTCAGAAATTAACAGGTCAGATCTCTCACTGATTTTAATACGGAGCTGTTTGTGGCAAATGTCTTTGTTATAGAAACTGAGGTCTGATTTGGGCTTCCTGTCAAAGCCAGCACAGCAGGAAAGAACTTTAAAACTTGGGGAAAGAGCACAAGAATGTTAAATCAAACAGATTTTAGACATCTAGGGCCAAATACAGCCAGAGTTTTAAAACTGCTGAGGCTGGTTCACCACACAATCCCTGAACTGGGAGCCTCAGACAGAACAAAGTTAGTGGCAACGCTTTGGGAGGGGGACACTCATAGAACTTTAAACTATTATCTCAGATGCACTCTGTTCCCTATTTTCCCCATAACCCCCCTTTCTCCTCCTGCCCGTTCGCCTTTACAAACTTGCCAACAGCCAACTTGTTTTGAAACTCAAACAAGTTGGTCTGGAAAGGACTTTCCATTAAAGCCTAAGAATTGGAGCAGACTTAAAAGTGGCTGGTAGTGTTTTCAGAAAAGAGGTATTTGGCAAGTCTTTAATGTCCTGCTTGCTTAGAACTGCTGCTCTCCTCTTTAATTAACTCAGTAAAAATCCTCTTGTTACTGCATTTTATTTGCTTAAACCACTACAGAAAAATAAATGCATACAAAACCAATTAATAAATCCATAGAAACGTGCTGTTGTTTACTGCGATGCAGCGGAGCACCAAGTTCCCTGTACATAATTCAAGCCCCTGGCAACAAAGTCATTTGTGAAAGTCCCCTGTTTTGACACAAACATAAAGGTGGAGTATCCTCAGAGTGAAGCACAGACTGCGG
The DNA here is from genome assembly GCA_013397975.1 of Machaerirhynchus nigripectus. Taxonomy (NCBI): domain Eukaryota; kingdom Metazoa; phylum Chordata; class Aves; order Passeriformes; family Dicruridae; genus Machaerirhynchus; species Machaerirhynchus nigripectus. The sequence continues at coordinate 21,322 of VZRQ01000144.1, read as the reverse complement.
TTTTTAGCTCATCCTCTTGAGGAAGCCTTGAGGTGGCTATTAATAATTGAAGTTCAAAGCAGTGTCCAGGATTTCTCAGGCTCCACGCACACACAGCCTCCTGGGATGTGTTTGCTACAGAGCCTGACCCGTGCCTGCTGCGCTGGGAATCCACGTCCCAACAGCCCGAGGTGCAGCTGCAGCTGAGCTTTTAACTCCGACGGCCCCAGCGCTCCGGACAGAATGGTTACAGCTGCACGAGAGGCGGTGACGGTGGCTGTGACAGGGAAGCATTACAGGCAGGTTTTCACCCCTAAGTCTCAATGAGCAAGTGATCCATGATGACAGCAATCCTGCCTAAATGTGGCTCAGTGCTCGTGCTGAGCGGTGCCAAGGAACTGTTTGGACCAACCCTCCGTGTGGTGGCTGGGGAGCAGAGCAGGGGCCGCTGCGGCACCCCAATCCATTCCAAGCCGTTCTGACGGCCCTCTGCGAAGAGGGAAACATTTCCTTAGTACACCAAATTGATGTTCTGACATTTAGCTTTAAGTACCTTCTCTCTCCCTCAGTGTGTGACCTTTCCCTTTCTCGCATGGCTGTTGCCCTCCTGTGCTAGCGAAGAAGCACCACACAGCCATTATCAGCCTCATCTCCCGGCCCCGGCCATCAGCTCAGCATCCCCTGTGCAGCCCCCGCTGCCCGGCCCGGCTCCCCCGCATCCTCCCCGGGTGCGGAGCCGGCGATGGGAGCCAAGGCAGGGCGGCACAAGCAATGATACAGCAACGCTGAGATGCAAGGCCGCTCATTTCCAGCTGCCACTGACTGTGCTTCTCTCCAGCAGGACGCAAAAGCAGCCTGGATTAAAACAGGAGGCGAGCGCCGTAGATCATCTCGCTGTAATTTCCCCCAGGACTGATGTGACGACGGCAGCGAGATGCACTAGTGGTGGCACATTAGCACTGCCACAGGCTCCCGTCGCACAGAACATTCCTAATGCTGGCCATTTATCCAGCGGTGCATGCAGGGGATGCAGCCGCCGCTCCAGCAGCAAGGGGAGGCATGGAGCCAGCCGGAGCTCCGGACCGGGAACGACGGCACTGCTGTGATGGACTGGGTTTAGTGGTGCATGAAGAGTTCACTTAAAAATGGACAGAAAAAGGAGAGGCAGAGGAAAAAGGAGAGGCAGAGGAAAAAGGAGAGATAAAAGATGCTAAGCTGGAGGTAGCAGATAAGAGGGGTGATAAGAGAGGGAGGGAAGTTGAATCTAAGTGCAGAAAGCCATGCACCGGGAATTCAAATGAAGGGCTGGACTGGATAGAAAACCAACGGGGCTTTATCTAGAAACTGATAAAAGAGAGATGAGAACAAATGTTCAAAGGTAAACGTGTGTTCTAGAAACATGAGGAACTGTAGGGAGAGAAGACAGCACTCTGACACACCCACTTCACCCTCAGCAATGTGAGTTTTCCAAGTTGTCTTGGCCAAGAGGAGAAGAGCAAAGATGGGGTGTCGGGACAGGGCTGGAAATGACAGAGAAGAATGGGTGTGAGGGTAGCGATGGAAAACAGGCAGGGGCCGCGCTGCTGGGAAGCAAAGGCAATTTTGTCTTGCAACCATGTGCTCACTCAAGCTTGACAGAGAAAGAAGAAAAATACATTTCCGTTATGAAAATTCCTATGTACGTAAATCACGCGACAAACTCCATGGCGAGTGGTTCGGTGTGCCCGGGCTCAGCTTCCCTGAGGGCTTCTTGCTGAGCTCAGGCTAATCTATAATGCCTCTCTGTAAACTCTGGGTGATGCTGCAGCACTCCCAGCCTTTGCCTCTCTGACCTCTGGTGATGGTCATCTCCCAGGGCTGTGCTGCTACATCTGTAGGTAGCATGAAAACAATCCCTCTGTACTGGCAGTGTTGTGAGGACGGTGAAGACTGGAGATACCAGTGGTGTTTTGTGTAAGTCTGGCCCCAGTCTAGTGAAGCTAAGATGGCTTTTGTACTTTTAAATATAATTTTTGCCAGTAACATGTCACAGATATGAAGCTTCTTGTGAGATGAGGTAATGAACTAATGTGGGAGCTAATGAAGGTCATCTTGAGAGAGCAGTAAGAGTAATGCCTACTGCTGGGAGACTTCTCACTGGGAGCCCTCAGACTTCAGCACTTTCCAGTCTAAATAAGATGTATACTTCCCTGACCTTGTCTTCTCCAATGTAAACGCAGTGCAGGATGTACTTAGAATAAAGATAAATAAGGCCTTACCCAAATAAAACACTAGTCTGCAGAAACAAATCTCCTCCAGGCAAGAGAGGGAATGGAAGCAGAAACCGATGCTACTCTACTGGAAAAAAGTTATATGCTATAGAGATGAAGGAATATTGTATCCGCTTCAGAGTGCGGTAATAGTAAATGCAGCTTAAGGTTGAAGGTGCTATTGCAAAATCTTGGGAATTTTACTAAGTAAGTTGCAGAAGAAATAGCATTTAATTCTCTACCTGAACTTTGTTTTTGAAGATGCTGTGGGTTCAACGAAATGCAGTGCAATTACTGACACCTGGGTTGTGGCAATCCCAGACACACACACAGGCTGGGCAGAGTGGTGATGGAGAGCAGCCCTGGGAGAAGGGCTTGGGGGTGATGGAAAACCTCACCACGAGCTGGCCTGGAAACCAACAGAGTCCAGGCTGCATCCAAAGGAGCGTGGCCAGCAGGTCGAGGGAGCAGATCGATTCTCCCCCTCTGCTCTGCTCTTGGGAGAGCCCAGCTGGAGTCCTGCACACACTTCTGGTGTCCCCAACACAAGAGGGACATGGAAGTGTTGGAGCAAGTCCAGAGGAGGCCAGGAAGTTGATCAGAGGACTGGAGCACGTCCCCCGTGGAGACAGGCTGAGAGAGCTGGGGCTGTTCAGCCTGGAGAAGAGAAGGTTGTGTGGAGACCTCACAGCACCTTCCAGGGTCTGAAGGGGCTCCAGGGAAGCCAGAGAGAGACTTTGCATCAGGAACTGGAGGGACAGGACAAGGGGGAATGGGTACAGATGGAAAGAGGGGAAATTTAGGTCAGATATCAGGAAGACATTTTCCCTGTGAGGGTGGTGAGACTCTGGCAAAGGTTGCCCAGGGAGGCTGTGGATGTCCCAACCCTGGCAGTGTTCAAAACCAGGTGTGATAAGGCTTTGAGCAGCCTGCTCTAGTGGGAGGTGTCCCTGTCCATGGGAGGGGGGGGTGGGACTAGAGGACCTTTAAGGTCCTTTCCAGCTCCTTAAGATTCGATGACTTTTCCCCTAGACATGCAGTACTCAAGTGCAGCTAATCTTTGGCGGGTAGATGTAAAACCACAACTTTCTGAAAACAATTACTGGAACCTGCATCAATTGGAACAAAGTGGAAGAGAGAGGGAGGTTACCTTACCTGTGCTAAGGTTCCCAGTTCAGCTTCTTGCAACTACAGCCCTTCTGCACCTCATGGCTGGGAGTGGTCAGGTGAGACCTGTTTTTTACTGTGAGGGTGGGCAGGCCCTGGCACAGGGGGCCCAGAGCAGCTGTGGCTGCCCCTGGATCCCTGGCAGTGTCCAAGGCCAGGTTGGATGGGGCTTGGAGCAGCCTGGGACAGTGGGAGGTGTCCCTGCCCATGGCAGGGGTGGGATGAGATGACCCAACCATTCTGATTCTTCTTTCAGCCAGCACAGCAGAAGGAGGTCAGTGTGCCCCTCTGAGCTGTTTTGTGCAGTGCAGCACTGGGGTTATGGCTCCCAGCACAGGGCTGCAGGAAGGGTTAGGTCTGAGCCCCACATTTTTAACACCACATCCTAGTGAGGAAGCTGAGAGGCAGTTAGGAGCTGGGGGAAGCAAGGGGGAATGATTTGTGTTACAAATAACTATGTGAAAAGGGGTGGAGGAGCCCTGTCAAAATGTAAATGTGTGATTTGCATAATTGGGCAGCCAGGATTAAACGAAGCACAGAGAAGGATAAGGATTATGTGGAGGGACAGAGAAGGGAAACGAGAGCAGCACAGAGAGAAAACACTGCAGATAGATAGAAAATCTCAGATAAGCAAGAGCAAAGGAAGAAGTTGCAATACTCAAAAGGCAGTGAAAGGAGAGGGAGCTGAGAGGAGCAGTGGTGTGTGTAACCAATCCAGGCTGTATCTGAGCCGGCTAGGAAGTGTGCAAATTAATTTTAAAAGGAGCTTGAAATCAAAGGGGAGTGTCAGCTGGGCATTAAACATCCCCTTTAGTGGTGACCTTGAGAGCCTGGACCACCAGGACCTAACAACCAAACACAGCACTCCTGAACGCTCCTTTCAAATCTCATCCATAATTAATTTTGCCTTTGATGAATGGGTCATTCTTCACCAGGATATTTGTTAGCTGTCAAAATCACCCAAGTGGTGGCCTCTGACAGCCTTCTTGCTGTCTCTTGCCCTGGGGCAGTGGTGGTTGCTGACTGTCTCTGCTCAGCTTTTCACAGGAGCTGTGCTTGACGTGTCTGGTTAGACCCAGCAAGGTCTCAGGTGCTGGCACTGCTCAGCAGCATCCAACATTCCAAGCACTCAGTCATCCACTCTCCCCTTGGTGCCGAAATTACTCCACAAGTCACGCCAGGTCAAGGAGCCTTCCAGAAATGTGTACAACGACCCTGAACTCCTCCTTACCCACTCCTAAAGCTCCCGTAGACTTGCTTCCCTCTGGCTTGTTTGTACAGGGAAGATGGTTGTGGCCAAGCCAGGCTCAGAGCCATGTTCCACACACAGCCATATGGAGAGGCAAAAATGTAATACTCCTTTTAAGATTTGTTTTGTGTGAGTGCCTAAGGGCAGGAATTGCATTGTACTTGCTACTGTGCACATGTAAAACACAGAGTGTTTGCAGCCCTGGAATGCTTGCTCTGATAAGGACGAGAGGGAGGGAGTGGATGCAGGCAGGGGAGCGTGAAGAACGACACAGGCTGGGGCTGTGATGTGGCAGCACGATGGAGGCACCTACTCTGTCCCTGCAAAGGGAATCTCTCTTGGATTCTGGCCGATGGAATGGAGGGAGCCACATGGTGCTTTAATCATGTGCCATAGAATATTAATACTGTCTTCTTTTCTCTATTGCCAGAATATAACTTCTTCAGGTGACACTCAGCTCAGAGAGGTGTGGGAAGAAAAAATGGTGCATGTAGGTGTTCAGAGTGAGACTGGTTTGCCTGTGCACCATGCAGAAAATGTGGAGTCTCACTTAAATATGTCCCTGGTTGGTTTGTTTCTTCACACTCTAAACTTGGATTCAGCAAAAATAAAACCTGCTGCTTGACAGCTCTTTAAAGGGTGATGGAAGGAGAAGATGGGTGAGGGAACCTCTTTTTAAAAAGGTAGAGATCTGTTCTGTTTTTACCAGAAGTGTTACGGCATCCTTGCTGAGAGCTGAGAGTAAACTCATTGAGTGAAACCTTCCAGGTGGGATGTGGGGACAATTTGTCCCGACTTGCTGTTGTCTCTGCAGTTACTTTTCTGCAGGTCAGTGCTTTGCCTGGGTGATTACAGCTCCCACACTCTGACCTTGTCCCATCACCTGGGGTTTCTGGCCCCAGATTTCTCCCCTGGGTCCCAATGATGCAGCCAAACCACTCACACTGAAGAACTGTTAATTCTTCAATGGGGTATCTCGAGATCTGCACTTATCCAGCTCTCCCAGTTCAGAAGGGAGAAGCTAGGTGAAGGTTTAATACAGGACAGTGGGAGTCCAGACACAGAAGTGAAATTAAGTGTTAACAAAAAGCAACACCACAACGCTTTACACACTCAGATTGTAAATCTCTTCCTATTGCAGTTACTCAAGTCTCTTATTTTACGTAGTGTCACACGTAACTTATTCTCCAGCTATCACAGAATGTTTCAGACACAGGAGGAACTGAACTCCTAATAAAACTGTAACAATAAAAAAACCAAACCAGACAGGCTTTCATCAACCCCTAGAGAGAAACAGCTTGAGGGGGAGGGAAGGGATATTAGAGAAAGGGCAGAAGAGGAGAAAACACAGTCTTGTTCAACTTGGGTTTCCTTTATGAACCATTTGCTTTTTGCCTTACTTTTTCTCCTTCTTTCTGTCTCCAGGCAGGCAGCATGGCCAGTTAAGTAAAGCAAGTAGAGAGCTTGACATTCTGGCATACCTGAATTTTATGTCATTTATATCATTCAGGATTCTTCAAAGTATGTAATCTCACTCAATTTTGAAAATACTGTCTTCTGTTACAGTTTAATTAATCTTGTACTCCCGGGGGTTGTAACTTTGATTGTCTAAAATGTACAGTATTATGCTTGGAGATTATTTTTGGGGTTTTTATATTGCCACTGTCTCTTGATTTTTACATCATTATTGCTTATGACATAAACAAAAGCCCAGTCTTGACTTTCCCCAAATTTTGGTTGCTTCAAGGTTGGTAATTTTTGTTCATTTATTCCCACTATTATAGCACTCCCAAGCTCTGGAAAGATCAGCTTGTCTCCTCAGGAGCATCCAGCTCTTTGGGGGAATGAAGTTCCTCTCCTGAAGCTCTCCAGGAGTACTGCGAGCTGTAGAGGCAATGGCAGTGTTCCCAGTGCTCCCACACACTGACAAAAAGGGGTGTTCTAGATCCTTACGAGAGAGGTTTCCTGGATTTTTCTTCAAGATAAAATTGGGCAGAATAATCTTTTCTACTCTGGGGAAAGATGATACATCAGTCAATAAATCCTCTGGTGAAAACTTGTTATTGTACAACCTTAGTCAAGCCAAGCTACCAAAACTGGAGCTGTGTTTACAGCCCACTGATGGAGAATTACTCCTAGAAAACAGCAGCTCCTTCCATGGACGGTGACGCCTGAGGTGTTTCTGAAAGAGCTTCCTGGCAAAATGCAGCATCTCATACTGCCTATGAGGATATGAATAACGAAAATGAAAAAAAAACCAACATAATAATTCGTGTTGTTTGACCCAAACCTCTTTGTAATACAGATCTTGAGGATCTTTTGCAGCTCCACACTGTGCTCAAAACAGCTATTAACTCTCATTTGTATGATGAGCACAGCACATCCTCCCCAAATTTTTTACTAACTCTGTGAACAAAGAATTAATTTTCTGAGACTCGACCTAGGTAAATTGATTTCATATCCATTTCAAAAATCAGTCTTTAAAAAAAATGGATTTTCACTAATTACAGATATAGATATCTCATACTCTGAAAACTCTGAAATCCAAACTTTCTAAAATCAAGGCAACAGCCAGCAAAATGACAGGGATGATTTATGAAAACTATGTTGTTGAACAACTGATTGTGAAAGGATGTGACTTGTATACTACATACTACAGGCTTTTTCAAAATTTTTGATAATTTTGAAATTTTTTCAATATTTTTCAAAATGCTGAAGGCTAATGTCTTTTTCCTATTATTATTTAAAAGCAGAGGTTACTGAACAGCCACTTATCTTCAGCTGCTGTTATTCTACAAATACTGGAGTTGGACAACAAAGATTCGAGGTAAGAGCTGATCATATCCTACTCTGCAAAGCCAAGATCTCACTGCAACTGGGTGTTTAATTTTTAGTTGAAACTATCAGAATGACTAAATGAAGCTGTTTAACAAAAGTAACAACTTATTATTATAAAAGGACCAAAACCAGACTGGATAAAAACTCATGCTTCCCCCGAGGTTATGGCAATCTAAGAAATACCTGGGCCAGTCACAGTCTTTCATCCTCAGCAAAGGTGTGCACTGGGATTCTGCTGATGGAGATAACTGCAGTGAGGGGATCATAGAATCACAGAATCTCAGAATCATTAGGGTTGGAAAAGACTCTGAGATCAGTGAATCCAGCCTTTGACTGACCTCTACCTTGTCAACCCGACCAGAGCACTGAGTGCCACATCCCATTGTTTCTTGAACACATCCAATACAATTCAGCCTGAACTGTAATGTCCTGGTCCAGCCCACGCCTATTTGTACACTGAAAATTTTGCTTCAGATTAATGACATAGATTCAAACATTGAAATCCCTGGAAGTGTTTAAGGACAAGTTGGACGGGGCTTGGAGCAACCTGTTCTAGTGGAGGGTGTCCCTTCCTATGGCAGGGGTGGAATGGGATAATCTTTAAGGTCCCTCCCAATCCCAACCAGTCTGGGATTCTATGAAATGGGATTTCTCATAGCAGCAAGGTTACACAGATGTAGAACCGCTTTTACCATAACCTAGTTTTGGGTGCTTGGTACTACACACCATACAGCACACAGCAGCTTCCTGAATGCCATCCTGGGTGCAGGAGGAGGTACATCTTCCCCTCCAGCACTTGTGCTGGGTACAAGCTGCACTGGAGGACACCACAAACACCATTCAGCCCCTTGGGAGGCACTAGGCAGAGGAGCTATTCCCTTCTGGGCTGCAATTCATGCCTGTGGCTGAGGGCAAGACAGACACAGAAGGGTGGGCAGCGTCCCACAGTCCCAGAAATGCTGTGCCTGAAGCTGACATCGCTCATGAAGCATCTGGAGAGCAGCTCAAAGGCTGCTGCATGGAAAGGCCTGTGCAAGCCCAGCTGCTCTGTGTTAAACCCCAGGCCTGGAGACAGCTGCACCCTCTCTTTTCTGAGCTGTGCCCATGACTTTTGCATCCATTTGAAATGCTGAGCCCAGTGACAACCGTATTTCACACTCCCGCATTTGTACTTCCCTTTATGTTAATATGTTAATAATAAATAAAGGAATAAGACTTTCTGCCAAAACCCCTAACATTTCTTCAGCACTTCTTCAGTGCTACAAATATGGCTGTAATCTCTGAGCCTGTGAACTTGCTTAAAGACCAGAGGAGTTATCAAAGGAACCCCTGTACTCCACTTTTCTGTTTGATTAATTTTAGTTGAAGAGAGGTCCCACCATTTAGCTGCCAGAACACCATTAGTGTGACCCAAGGAAAAACAAAAGAAGAAAAGTCTTGGTGGGAGTTCTGCAAAGCTGATAAGATAGTGAGACTCCATATGTTTAAGCATGGAGACAAATGCACGTATTGAATACCAACGAAGGAAGAAAAGAAGCCAAATCACTGAAATCTAAGTTTGTGAAACGTGAAAAGCAGAAAGGAAAATTGCAAATCAATACACAGGGAAACGAAAAGAGAATTGAGGATAAACTGAAAGCAGATAGAAAACAAGAAGAAAAAAACCCCTCCGACAGTCAACAAATTGGGATCTTGACAAGATAACATTGTCAGGCTAGTGAGTCATGTTCTGGTTTTACAGTTGGCTGAAATAATAAAGCCCTATTACGCTGGGTATTAGAAAAGATATTTCCTACTGGAACTGTGTCTAGCATCTCCATACACTGGTTTGCTGTGGCATTCCCAGAGAAATTCAGTGCATGTAGTACCAGCCATTGCTTTATGGTAAGGCCCTGGCACAGGGTGCCCAGAGCAGCTGTGGCTGCCCCTGGATCCCTGGCAGTGTGCAAGGCCAGGTGGGACGGGGCTTGGAGCAGCCTGGGACAGTGGGAGGTGTCCCTGCCCATGGCAGGGGTTGGAATGAGATGGTCTTTAAGGTCCTTTCCAACCCAAACCATTGTGTGGTTCTATGATTCTATGAGTGTGTAATGGCTGGACTAAATGATCTTAAAGGTCTCTACCAACCTAAATTGTTCTGTGGTTCTGTGGTGCCCCGGGGCTGGGACACAGCTCTGGCAGCTCTGTGAAAGGGACCTTCGAAGGCTGGTCCTTGATCCACCTACTACTGTAACTTCCTAAGGTGTGCTGTACAGGTCTAGATACCATTTTTCATGATCTAATGGTCCATAGTTACTTATGATGAAGGTATTGCTGCTATTACTTGGTTTGGGACAGAGTACAGAAGCAATGGCCCCAAGCAAGAACCACTGCTTGCACAGTGCCCAGCAGTGAGAACACATGGATTACATTCACCTCAAGGGGTTCATGATCCCCTCTGGCTGGTGTTGGGGAGATCTGACCAACCCTCACAGCTGGAACTTTCTGTTTTCCTTTATTACCTCAACTGTGCCCTTACAAGCAACAAACCTCCCTCTCCTATTTTCCTCCCCTTCCGCCCTCAGTTATCCATGGAATTTGTTTTTTAACAAGGAGATTTTTTTTTCCCTGAGAAATTACAAGTAAATTTCAGTCCAGGAGAAGAAAAAAAAGCTGCACTGGAAAGGGAAAGAGTAATTATAGCAAGTGGCATGGAGGACAGAAGAAAATGTCAAATCAAGAGATTAAATTTTAAAAGGCAAGAACACTCTGACAGGAAAAGAAGATGAAAATAAGGTACATCAGATCAGGAAAATCATAAAACAGCTTCTGCCCAACCAAACTCTTTCTTCAATGGACCCTGATGCTCCTTGTTTACTTAATTATTTGGTGTTTTGCCTCATTTGACAGTAGGTTACACTCCTGGAAGTTTTATGGCTTGAAGGTCTCTGTCTGAAAAGAGGCAGAAAGAATGCAAAGAGGAAGTGGTGAACTGGATATCCATGAGAAAATGACTAGGGTAAAATGCTGGAGTGATTATGACTGGTGATGCTTAAAGATAATATTTTAAACTTGTCTTGGCAATCTGGATGCCTATGAAAATTCCCATAGGTTGTATCCAAATTGTCTGACTTTGGAAACCTCTGCTCACCGCAGCTCTCCGTGCCTGAGGCAGCCTGTCCTCAGAGGTACAGCCTTGGCTCACCTCTGCTCTCGTGAGCGGTGTCAAGGCACTTTGCAAACAGGGAAATTAATTCCATCCCTGTTTCCATGACCATCTGAGAGAAGAACAAATGACTGGAGTAATTTGCACACCACTATTCATGACATTTGTCAGAACCAGAGCCAGAAAACAGATCATAAATCTCCTGATGTGGCTCTTCATCTGATCTTACAGTTCTGCTACAAATTAAAGGCAAAGAGAATCTTGCAACTGAATCCATGAGGAGCAGACCCAGGATTTTCATAAGAATTTAGGGAAACAAGGGAGAGGTTATTCCCTGGAAAGCAGAATGCTTTCAGCATGAGGTTCCTGTACTGTGCAGTGCTCCCTCCCAGAAGTGGGAAGACAGCGATCAAGACTGGATTTAAAGTCTATTGGAACAGTGGGGATTTCTTCTTTGACTTCCCTGGGTTGGCTGGTTTTCAGTGCACTGAAAGAATTGCCACACGAACAAGATGTGTATGGAGATTGTGGGAAGGATGAACAAGAGACAGGATATTATAGAGCAGCTTCTCCACTGAAACAGTGTCTGAACTCAGCCTTTCCTCATGAATGAACAATGAAGTGGCCATGTTTTATTAGCTTTACTTAAAATTGTCTACTAGTTGAATACTCTTTTGAGCCTTTTAACACTTCTACAATTTGCTGCAGCAATGATTTCTCTTTTGTTCTTTTCACGATACAGGAGCTAAGCTGATCTTGGTGTTTCAGTAGTTATCTCTGTTAATGTGCATGAGGTATAATTCCATCTGTGAAATTAATACTAGGTGTATATTTAACTCATACAAGTTTTGTTATATGAACTTCTGGGGTAGGTGCATGCATTAATTGCTAAGATGTTGATTTATTAAGTAATCTTTCTTTTGTTCTTAGCTTTGTTTACCCTTTGTTTACCCATTTCTGTGGTAGTTCTGACAGTAGAGAACCTCAGAGTCAGGAGGAGCTCATCAGATCACAAAGTGGCTTCACACATATAGTAAATCTTAGTAAATCTTAGTATCTTATAGTAAAATTCTGAAGTAAATATTGTGCTGGCAAACCAGTGTTGGACCGCCAGCTTAATGAAAAGATTCATTGTTCTGTCACCACCACAGCTTTGTGTGAGTCCAGCATCTTCTTCTGCTGAGCAGAGTAGCAGTGCACTAATGATTCTGGTATGTTTAGTATTTAGTCTTTAATGTCTTTATCCAAGTGACCCAGCACCTCACTGGGAACTTTCTCTGCAGTACAATCACAATGCTCCCAACTGCACAGATGCACAATTGCAGCCAGAAATTATTTCTGCAATAATGGTGTTTCCAGTAAAACTCTGAAGTTGACCAGTGCTGATGCAAATCACTTACCTGTAGTGGCATTTCTTACAGCACTGGTGCAACCCTGACTCTTTGGGGCAGAGCAGAATTTACAACAACCTGCAAAAACTGGTTAGAATTGTTATTTAAAACCAAGAAATGTTACAATTTTATTGTTAATATCAGGAGAATGTTACTTGCAAGCCTGTGCTTTGATTTTTCTTCTGTCTCCTGATGCAACAAGCCCACAGAATTCCCAACCCTCTCAAATTACTATGACTTATTTCACAATCCATTTTGAGCATAGCTGAAAAGTATAGTTGATACTGCTGCTGTAGTTTCTATCTTTTCCCATATAAAGTTAGGGCTTGATTTTATGCGTCATCCTCAGTGAGTATATATTTGCATAGCTCTGTTGATATCAATAGTGCTGTATTGATTTATACTGCTTGTGCCTACCTCATTATTATTTTTATTTTTTGTTCAAGGAGCATGGTGTGTTTTCAAATTCATGGAAGATAAAATGGGATTGCCTTCTCAGAACAGAATACACACAGTGTCTGCTGATGGGATATTTTAGATTTGGGCAAGTAAACAATGAGACATTATCAGTGAAGTTCTGTAAATATCGAGGCTGCTGGTACACTATCTGCAGAATATTATCAGATCTGTGGGTTGGGCACAGGTTGCCCAGAGAAGCTGCAGCTGCCCCTGGATCCCTGGAAGTGTGCAAGGCCACACTGGATGGGGCTTGGAGCAACCTGTTCTAGTGGAAGGTGTCCCTGCCCACAGCAGTGGGTGGAACAAGATGAGTTTTATGGTCCTTTCCAACCCAAACCATTCTGGGATTTTTAAAGGTGCCTTAGATTTCCAGTTATCTCTTGTAGTTAGAAGGATTTGGTGTTCCATGACACAAGGCTGCCAGTCATGATTTACTGTTGACAAACAAACAAACTTGCTCTTCCAGAGATGGCTGAAATCTCCTTTTCTCCAGAACAAAGAGCAAAAGTGAGTGGTCATGAACAAGATGCAAGAGAGCACAGGTAGAAGAGTGGAGAGATTCGCAAAAATGAGATAAAAACCTGAGAGACTGGCAAAAATGAGTTAAAAACCTAAGAGATGGGAGGCCAGGAAAATATGTTCATTCCGCCCTGGAGGGAGACGCCACATCATTGTAAGAGCAGCAGCCATACCACATCCTGCAGGACTGTGAAAAAATGCTTCCACCCCTTGTCTCACTCATTTTCTCATGAACAGGCCCTTGGGTCTGAGTGCAAGAAGAGGTGAAAAAATGTCTGGAAATATACAATACAATCCACAGAGGAAAGGATTTTCCTGCCCTTTATATCTACAGAATATGCCAAACCTGCTGAGGATGATCAAAATCCTCTGCCTGAATCTCAGGGCACTTCTGTAAAGACAGGCTCTTCCTCAGCACTTTCACAGACCTATGATCATGTATTCACTGTTACAGAGATTATACCAAGAACAAGATAACCTCACCGTGTCTGATATCACCTTCCAGAAGCAATTCCAATGTGTCAGTACGCCACCCAGCCAGGACAGGACTATCCTCCACACAGATCCCAGCACAGGTAAGCACACTGGCCAGGGGACTTCCTCAGTGCCCACGTTCAGCACATGAAGTGTTAAAATGACAGAAACAGCAGATTTCTTCTTCCTCTGCTTTCAGGGGCTTTCCATCAAATTTCCTTCTCCCTTTTTCTTATTTCTGCACTGCACTTCAGATGGAAGCATCTGGATTGAAGAGAATTATCTCTAAACAACAACTAGAGTTGTAGCACATTTTCAAAGACTCAGGTTTTATTAGTCACAGAAGACCTTGTAAAAGTTTGCTTGGGATCATTTTTAACAGCAACCAATAATCCTTCCCCCATCAGCCAATGAAAAACAACCCAAGCCTCCCCCCAGCTCCTGCACAGATGTGTCTTACAGGAATACAACAATTCTGAAGAAGCATAAGTGACATTTTTGCCAAGCTGAAGGTTTTATCCACAGTAACTTACACTAATACAGCCCTAATTTCCTTCTGGAAGCTACCTGAGCACTAAGCACACTTGATGCTCAGTTGGTGTAATGTTGTTTGGAGTAGTCAATAATTGCATTTGATTTCACATTGTACCTTTCTGTCCTGAGATTACTTAAGGCCAGAGGACACCTGGTCATGCTGTGAGCCCAGACTCTGCTCCTTCATGTTCCACGTCAGACCACTGTTTTCATCAAAGCACACCAATACAACATGTTAAACAGCAAGCCCCGAAAATTCTCTCTCCATTTCCATCTGGAGCAGCTGAAGAAACAGGTAGATGAAAAAGCATCATCCCCTGCAGTGTAACTGGTTTAGCATCCAGTGTCATGTTCAGGCTGCTAATCCAGAAGTTACCTTCAGCATGTCATTAGTAGTAAGGAAAGATAATATATAGGGAAAAAGAGGCAGAGGATGACAGATTGATTCCAAGGATGTGGTGTCCCATAATTCTCATAAAACTAGAATGAAAGCTGAGCCCATTCAACAGCTTTAAAAATCAAGACAGTCTTACAAATGCCTAAGTGCAGATGAGGGACTTCAGGTACTCAGGTGTGCAGATTTGGACTGTTAGCTCAATTCTGATCTCTGCACGTGAACTCCAATAGAAAACTTCATTGTTTTCATCAGCAGAATCACACTGATAAATGCAAGTAAACTACAGGATATTTCCTAATCAATTTGTTTCCAATAAAGATATTGTAGCTGCACTACTCTAGTGCCAATGAAAGATAGTGGAAAGGTATGAACTTCAGAAATGTAAACTTGAGCTGTCATTAAAAATCAATTTTCATGATAAATTTAATTCACATTTCAAAGAGAGCTGTGTAATATCAATAAAAATGCTTTAATAATTGCTGTGCTGGCACATGGTACACTGTTAGACATAAAGAAATATAAATTTTTGTAATTTAGGAGATGTGGAACTAAACACTGTTTTTCAAAAGAAACGGTTTCTCAGGGAGAAAAATGAATGTTGGAGGAGGATGTAATTCATTAGGAATTCCACTCCACCCCTTTTCACAAAGACTGCTCTGAAATTAAAACTTTCAGAGATCAGGTTTCTAATTTATTCGTAGACTTAAAAGGCCAGAAAAGACCAGGATCAGGTAGTCTGACCTTCTGGATAACCCAGGCTATTAAATTTCATGTAGTTCTCCCTATATCATAACCTGTGTTGGGCTAAAACACAGTTTCTCCTAAACATTGATTCTAAATAGTGGAAAAAACCCATTCTTGTGGTTTTTTCCCATGTTTTTTGGTGAAGGTAGGAGAGAAGGAAAGATGTAAATTTGGTTGTTTGCTGTGACATACCAGCAGAGCTGGTACAGCATGCAATAGTGCAATCTGAACTTGGCATCACTGAATTATAAACAGTTGGTGTTTTCTGGTAACAAAAGCTGACCAGTTTTCGGGGCAGAGACATATGCTACCCACTTAGCAATATGCTTCGGTGAACAATTTTTGAAGGGACCAAAGGGCAGGTATATGCCCCTAAATCTCTTAGTCACCTTAAAAAAATTCCCATGACCATATTGCAAACTCATCTGAATTTCCTGAAGAAAATAATAGTTTTCTCATTTACATGTAACTGAGGTCAGAATTTCACCCTAGAAGATCAGTCCACTTTATAGGATGCTAACTGAAGAACTGTAATTTGCAGTTTGTGCTTTGTTTCCACAGTGAATACCTTTCTCAGGAATCATTGCTTCTCAGAAGGGGTGGTCAGGCATTGGAAGGGGCTGCCCAGGAAGTGGTGACTTCACCATCCCTGGAGGTGTTGAAGGAACGGCTGAACGTGGTGCTCAGTGCTCTGGTCTGGTTGACAAGGGAGTGATCAGTCTAAGGTTGGACCCAATGATTTTGGAGATCTTTTCCAACCTTACTGAGTTGATGATTCTATTCTACTTTTTTTTTTTTTTTTTTTTTAAATAATCGTGTTCTTGGTGAAAATCTTCTACTTGTTCCTTCACCAATGTGAATATTCATGGTTCCTCCAAATCCAGTGTGGTCTCCAAATTTCATTAATGTACTATTTATTTGATATTTTGGATATCAGATATTCAGCAAAACAGGGCTGCAGCATCAAACTTTTCAGGATACTCCACCCACAATGACACAAACTCTGATCTTGCCAATTATCACCATCCTTTACAGTTTCATGATCAATACAGTATTTTTTCTATCCACATAACTTGGAATCATGTTTTCAAATGAAGCTTCCTGAAACGCAGTGACACCTGCTTTACCCTGCATTTATGAATGCTGCCATTTGCCAGTGTTCATGCTGTGGGATAAGAAGTCTCCAGCAATTAGAAGCACAGGTTTAGTCAGTTTAGGGTGTTTGTTAACAAATCCCGAGGAACCAGCAGGATCCAAAAATTCTTGAGTTTGGCCATAGATGATAAACATGCACAGCTTTATTGCTCGCAACCATCCTGTTCTCCAGGGACCAAGTTTTCCCCTGCTGTAAATTACCACAGATCCACGCAAGTGACTAGATCAAGACTCTGAAGTTCTTATCTCCTGGATGGTCTGATTTTTCTTTTTTTGTCCCTGATAAAATTAATCATATTTTTACTTCAGAGTTGTATTATAACCAATTAGAAAAACAAGAAATGTAGATGAATTAGTTTTTTATATTTTCTGGGGAAACCTGTACTCCCGCTGATGCCATCCAGCTTTTTCTTTTTTTCCCTCCAGTTCCCAGATTTCCTGAACTCTAAGCTATTTTTAAGAAATAGCTGCCCATTACACAATGATTTCTCCCAGCTACAAAAATCCAAACTTCAACTTTTCAGGACCACTTAATTTACCAACTTTTTCATATGCACCTGCTCTCCTGGTACCAGTGAAGATGGATCCAGCATTGTTCCAAACACAGGAACTAAAACACCAGAGAGGTGAACACAGGTTCAGGTGTGTGCCAGCCCTGACCCAGCAGATTGGATCAGGCTGATGGTCCATTTGGTTCAGTCTCCTGTCTCCTGTCTCCTGCTTTGTTTTAGGAACTGTTTTAGGTTCTGAGGCATTAAAATGTACATCCCCTTCAGCCACTTTGTAACTAATATTCTGGTTACTTGGAGAGTCCTCATTATTCTGGACCTCAGAGCTGCCTGGTGGCAGTGAGTTCCACTGACTGGGTTAGCTCCTTCATTTGTGAAAGGAGCAATTATCTCTTCTCTGGGTATTTTCTCTTGATGCTGTTCTGGAAACCTGCCTACCCCTGGGTTTCAACTAACTACTTGTAGTACTGCCTTTACCTTTTTCTTGAACTATTTGGGTTTTTTAAAGGTCATGGGTTTCTCTTCCTTGTTGGTTCACTTTGGATGCTCCTTCTTCCCTAACTGTTTCTGTTTCAAATCACCTTCTAGGAAAACACCTTTTAAAACAACAGGTGCAGCCCTTAGCTACAGAGCCCGACAATCTTCTCTGATAAGCAATACAATTTCGATAAGCAATACAATTTGGATAAAATTGGTTTAGTTTTACGGAACTATTTTAAATTCCTCTGCCATCCACACAATCACCCTGACTTTTATTTTGTATTAGAATTTTGGTTCTCATTATTTGCTATTCTTATAAGTGCACTGTATGAGCAGGGTGGAAACAATAACAAAAAGGCTCTTTTCCCCATTTCTCTTGTGGTTTTTTGTGTTCCCAGATCAAACTCCTTCTAAAACAAAAATAATACTCTGCAAGACAGACACTCTGCTATTTTAAACTACCCATCTCCTAAAGGGATGCTAACCTCAGAAAGGCACATTTGCCTCTGCTGAGATTCCTATGTGGACTGAACTTAAAAATTCCATCTTTGGAGCTTAATGCCAAAGCACAGTGCAAGTTACTCTTGCTAGAAGCAAGGTTCTTGCCATTTCCTCAAGCAATGAATTACCTCCTGATATTCAAGTTAGTTCAAAATATCCTTTCCATTTAGGTATGCCAGGGGCTAGTCCTAAGAAAACTGCTTCTAGTGTTTTTACAGTTGCAATTTTATTTTGTTCCAATGCCTAATGGTGACATGGAAATTGCAATTGTTGCTTTTGGTCTGTGTTAACCTTTCTGTCTTCGTTATTTAGGAACAGAAAGCTTTTGGTATCTGTCTCAAATCAGAAGATTATAGGTCTGTTAGTACATGCTGGAGAAGTACCCTTTCCACGGGTGTTAATTACTGAGTATCCAGTTGAGTACACTAGTCATTAACCTCAAAAACAGTGACTCAGCAAGGTACCAAAGCCTAAGAAAAAAAAAAGAGGGAAAAAAGCGTTCTGTTTTCTCACACCAGATGCCAGGCAAGATGTATTTCTAGAGGAAAGCTAACAGGCAGCCTAAGAACAAATGTGCATGGAGGGCTGTGGTATTCTTTCCGCTAAGATGACTTGAAATACTCAGCTGGAGGCAACAGTGCACTGGAGAAAGAACTTCCCGAGGACCTGTCTGATACTCCCAAATCAATTAAGGTTGGTGGAAATACTCCTGATGGATCAGACCCAGAAAAGGGATAATTCACCTGTATCATACCCAAGAAGGTGACCTGTGATTTCTAATGCTTGACATAAATACTACACAGAACAAAAATGTTTTGCAATGGAGGATGAGTTAGATGGATGGGTTTTAATCTTATTTTTTTCCGTAGACATGCAAGTCTGGGGATTTGTTTCTACAAAGAATGCAAAATGAATCACGTATCGTGTCTGTTTTCCACATACATGCATTCAAGAAGAAAACAGACTGAGCAGACTTTCAGCCATGCAATGAATGTCTGCAGAAATGTATCCGACTACAGGTCTCTTAAGTCACTTTAATGGTGATGGATATGCAGGAAACTCTAATCAATTACCTTGCCCTGAAAATTACACAGTTATTTTCAAAAAAACCCAACAGGTAACAGTTGTTTGACACAGCACAGCTTAATATTTCTCAGCAGACAGAGATCTTGTAATATTTGAGCTTGCTGTACACACAAATTGTGTCACTTCAGCAATACTAGTGCAGCTTCTGTATAGTCAGATTGTATAGATCTGGCAGGCAGCTATGAGACAGAAGAACCCAGAGTAAGATAGAGAAATACATTTGTTAAACAGCAAAAAAATCTGAACAGGGAGATCTAAGGTCAGATTAGAAGATGTTCTCTAGCTTGATATTTGAGAATGCTTAAAAACTAGCCATGTGCCTCTGCAAGGAGCAGCGTGGCCTTCTGTAAGGTACACGCTCTCACACTCTGGGGTTACCAACAGCTTTGTGCTTCCTCCTCTTCTGGCTCACACCAGCTTAAAAGTCACTGCGTGCCGTGCGGGAGATGTGCAGAGAGGTGGCAAAGGTGTCACTTGCCTTCTGGATACAGAGGGTGTATCTGATTCTCAGTATTTCACATAATCACTTAATACTCATAGAAAACATATTAAAAATATTACTTGATTGGTGGCCTAAGGGTACAGAGTAAACAACGTATTATACAGTCAAGCAGAGCCTCATCCCCCGAGAGTCAGAGCAGCCCAGAGGGAGAATATTGGAAAAATACACTCAGCCTGTGTGTGCTCCCCTTGCTGGGGATCTCAATGGAGGAATGATTAGCAGCTACAGGAGGTAGATTTGGTTCTTGTAGAGAAGGTTCCTTGTGGAGAAGGAGTATTAAATGATTTCTCTTTTTCTACCTGCCCTTTCAATCTCCCCCACTGTATCTCAAACTACACTGTAGCATGATCACCCAGTAGATGGAGAAAAACCAATGCTGTGCTTCCAGAGCCCCTCTTCTCCATTCTGAATACCGAGACTCCACAGGTTTGGTTTTCTTCCCCATCTTGTTCCTTGCTCTCCCTCTATCCTTCTCCCTTCCTAGCAAATGTCCCAGTTCCCCCAGGGCTCTGCTCCTAATGCTTTCTCCCCAAAGCCAGACCAAACAGCTTCACATGCCCTTCTCCTTCCATGCCTAATCCCTCAGTGGGTTCCTCTGGGCAGGAGACAGAAGCACCAGGTGAGAAGGGTGCTTCTGCTAAGACCATAAGAACAAGCTTAAAAAGTGAATTCGTTTGTTCCACAGCCCTGTTGCTGCTGAGGTGACACGGGCAATATGCCCTAATACCACGGACCCGGGACCATAAAGAGGGGAGACAACAAAGCCGAGGCTGATGCAGACGAAAGGCCCCACACGGCGTGGGAAGGGCAGAGCCAAGGACAGGTGAGCTGCAGGTGGGCGGCCACAGGTTGTTCCACCCGCAGCCTCAACATCTGTGCCAGTCATGTCGGAGGGTCACTCTGGAAAGCGCCACAGCCGCCATCCTGGGGCAGAGGGGTGCAGACTCCCCTCAGGGCCAGCAGGAGCAGGAGCAAAGCCCACCACAAGGCTGGGCAGGAGCAGCGCCCGGCAGCAGCCGAGGCCGGAAGGGACGAGCACCTGAGGCAGCCCCGGGCCGTGAGGGAAGGCGACCGGGAAGGGGGAAAAGGGCTGGACACAGAATCACGGAAACACCGAACAGCTGGGCTTGGAAGGGACCTCTGGGGATCACCCAATCCAACTCCCTGCTACGGCAGGGTCACCCGGAGCAGGTGACACAGGGACACGTCTGGGTGCGTTTGGAATGTCTCCAGAGAGGGAGACCTCACGCCCTCCACGCGCAGCCTGGCCCCGTGCGGGCATCCCTGCCCGGCCCGAGGGACGGAGCGGCGCCGGGGCAGCGCGGGCCGGGCAGGGCCGGGGTCGGTGCGAGGGGGGGGCTGTGCGAGGCGC
>VZRQ01000143.1:166451-178346 GCA_013397975.1 Machaerirhynchus nigripectus | reverse complement strand
TTCCCTCCATCCAGGGGCTGATCCAGGCTGCTCAGGGGGTGGGGTTTGCATAGCCCATGGAATTCCATCATCCCCTGCATTTACACCCACACGAGTGAAGCCAAGCTCTGGTGTTCACTGAGGGAAAAAACCCAGGATTGTTTATCCTGCTGCCTAAAAGCTCTGATCCTCTTCTAGGCTTTGCTTTGAATGCTACGGGATCATGGAATATCCTGAGCTGGAAGGACCCACAGGATCATCCAGCCCAGCTCCTGTCCCTGCCCAGACACCCCAAACCCCACCCTGGGCATCCCTGGCAGCGCTGCCCAAACGCTCCTGGAGCTCTGGCAGCCTCGGGGCCGTGCCCATTCCCTGGGGAGCCTGGGCAGTGCCCAGCACCCTCTGGGGGAAGAGCCTTTCCCTCATCTCCAGCCTGACCCTGCCCGGCCCAGCCCCAGCCGTTCCCTGGGTTGCTGTCCCTGTCACAGGGAGCAGAGCAATATAAGTCATTATTAAATTGGTATTAAAGCCTCAGCAATTTGAACTTTTCTGGGATCTCATTTGGAGGATCCCTTGCTCCCAATTCCCGTTTTCCCAGGCACAGCTGTGGCATTCCCTCTCCACTAAATCCCAATCATGGCTCAGAGCAGGGACTGCAGCGTTCCTCCTGCTGTGGTTCCTGGCTGTGTAAAACTCCAGCGAGCTCTCTGCTGCCTCACAGACCTTACTGGAGTCTCCAAATTGGGGGGAAAAAGTTGGAATTGGATTTTTGGCCAGTTTCTGAGAGCAGCAGCTCCTGACCCGGGTGACCTCCCTGCACACAGGGACCTCCTGAGCAGGGAAGGTGGCAGCCAGAACAGGATAAAAGACTCCTCTTGAATTATTCATGGCAGCCATCACAGAAAATTGGAAAATAAGGATGGAGGTCCCCAAAGCCACAGCAGGGACTGATGCTGAGTGTGGCTGGGCAGGGGCTGGGAGTCTTCTGGGCTGTAACAGAGGTTTTCCAAGCCCAGGGAGGGGGAGGTGGGACCACCCTGCACCCGAGGGTGCCACGGGGCCAGGGAGCCTCTGCCCACACCAGGAGAAAAGAAGAGCCTTTCCCTGATGATGATGATGACGATGATGATGATGACTCCATGCAGACTCCAGCACCACAGCTCAATCTCCTCGCTGAATGGGCTGTAATTCTGAGCGAATACACTGAATTATGCAGCATCAAACCCTCAGAACTTCCCCTCGCTCCCCGTCCCAGCACAGTAATTATTTCTGCATGAACCAATCCCAGTCCTTTGTGTTTCAGAGTGAAATCTTCACACGCTCATTTCTGGGAGGATTTGAGTCTGAAATTAGGTTTGGAGTTCTGAACCCAGCCAAGCAGAAACCAGGAATGTGCCTCTCGTGCTCAATTTTCATGGTGGTTTCCGGGTGGAGGGTTAAGGTCCCGGGTTCCTGACACCCCAGAGGGGACTCAGCGTGGAACAGGGGCTGGCAGGAGGGACTTGCTGGGGATGACAGAACCCCAGGCTGGTTTGGGTGGGAAGGACCTTAAAGCCCATCCCATTCCACCCCCTGACACCTCCCACCACCCCAGGGTGCTCCGAGCTGGCCTTGGACACTTCCAGGGATGGGGCAGCCACCAACACCCCAAGTCCTTCTCCTTTCCCCCCCCCCACCATCACCACATCCTGCAAGTGCCAGCAGAGCTGAAACTGCAGTAAAATCCATGCAATTCCATTTAGTGCTCTGGGGAGCATCCATGGCACACCTAAAACTGGGAAATGTATTTCCCTTATTTATATTCTGGCCAAGGAAGGAAGATTAATTTTACCTCGTTACATTTATTTACACTTCAGTGGGGCCTGATTGAGGAACAGGGGGAGTCACCAGGAAACATCCACAGCCTCCAAGGCAGAACTGGGTACAAACACCAGGAAAATCCCTGTGAATTTGGTTCCCACCAGCCGAGGGGCTGAACAGGAATAGCTGTTTGACTGGAAAATAATAATAATATAATAATAGTAATAATAATAATAATACAAACCCTGAGCTCTCAGCCTTGCAGACCCCCGCACGTTGTGCCATGGTGCCCTGGAATTTCCATTCCTTCATAAGAAACTCCCAATTGGGTATTTCCATATTAATTTGAATTTCCAAGATGAAGTGTAGCAATGTTTTTGAATGATTCCAAGGATGTTTTGTGGCACAGGGTTTGCTCAGCTCTCAGTCCCCTGGACAAAATGTCTGGAGGAAACTGAGCCCTCAGCCTTCCAGGGTCCCCTTCTGTTCCAGGGAATGCTGAGGTTATTCCCTTGCCTATCACGCCAGGCTGAGAGCTGTCACCAGGACATACGAGACCCTGCAGATGCAAATCCTAACAGTGCAGATTATTCACTGAGATTGTGGCATTTCTTCCTCCATCAGGTTTAGTTCTGCACTGAGTCTACCCCACATCCAGCCCTGATTCAGGCCAAACACTGGGAACACCCTGGTTGAAATCCACTCTGTGGCTTCATTTTACAGTGCCAAAACCATTCCCCAAATAGCTGAAAAACAAAGTTGGCTGAAAAGAAATAATAATTTATTTTCATTAAAAATAATTTTTAAAACATGCATTTTTTCCTCTCTGACAACAAGCAAGACAAATGCACCCAAAGCAGCATCACTCCCATCTCTTACAGGGACCTCAGCAAGATTTGCTCCCTCGTTCCCCTCTCCAAGTCCCCCAACACTCCTGTGGGCACCCCCGAGCAGGACACAAAAGCTGGGTCTGATCATCCCCTGGGAATGACTTCACATCCCAGCACCATTCCACGAAGCCTTGGCCACACGTGCAGAGCTCCCAGAGGTTTAACTGCATCAATGAATTTAAGGCCACAGCAGCAGCAGCCACAAAAACAAGGTGTTCCCTCAGCTCTGAGTTAAAGCTCATGGAATTCTCACGGGAATTCTCATTCATTCATCTCGTCCTGGAGAGGGACAAGCAAGGACTCTCCTTGGAATGATCCCACTATCCTCCCAAGACTTATTCCTTTGTTTCACTCAATTTGGTTTTTCCTTCTAAGGCTTCTGCTCCACCACCAGGAAATAAACCCACTTTAGTGAAGACCTTTCAAGATACACAAATCTCAGCTCAATCTGAGTCTGCAGCAGAAAGAGAAAGAGCCTGATCTGCCCAACCCAGCCCAAGTTCCTCAAAGGGACACAGGGAAAATGATAAACTCCTGTACCAGTGTTACCCCTCCAAGTCCCAGCAGTGGTAACAGCCCCAGCCTTTCCCTGGCTGGGGAAAAGCCACCTGGCAGGGATTTCAGCAGTGGAATTGCTGCTCCTAGCAGTGAAACCTGATTTAAACACTGCACAGCACTGCGCTCCTCCCAGAAAAACCCAGCTCAGTGTTTTAACAAGCAGTTAAGGATACAGTAAATTAACTCTGACTTTCCTGACATTTACTGAGAGCTGGGCACGACTGAAAGGATTTGGGCTGTTTGTCTTTTGCAACTGCCACTGAAGTATTGATATTTTTCCCTCTGTCAATACCTTGCTATTACACCCAGGCACTGAGAGCCTCTTCTGGAGCGCACCACAAAAGCAGCTCTTTAACCATGAGCGTGGCCCAAGCAGAGCAGGACTGAGCTGTGACCTTTTCCTGATGTCCAGCCTGACCCTCAGGTCCTGTCCCTGCTCACCAGGCACCCCAAAGCCTTGGGAATCCCCCTGGTTGTATGAAGTGCACCGTGACCCATAAATCCAGGCTGCTCCACCCATGTACTGGCACGAATAAACTCTCCCCGGCTGCCTTGGTTTCCCACACGGATGGTGCAAAAACGTGCAGCAGCACAGAGCTGTGCCTGATCTCTCCCTGCCCATCCTCCTCCCGCACTTTGCCTGGGGAACCCAGAAGCAGCTGCATTTTCACACTCTAAGAGCCATCAGCCCATTTCTTAGGGCCTTCCTTGGGCAGCTGAGCGTTTCCAGCTTCCAGCAGGGACTTGCCGGGCAGGGAGGAGGGGCTTGATACCATCCCAGTGTGGTTCTGGGCATCCTCTGGGCCCCCAGAACGAGCTCACCTTCCCTCGCCTGTGCCAACGCAGACAGGGAACCAAGAAGCGATTTTGTTCTGGATATTAGCTGGGGTAGGAAGTTATCACTTTAATAACTATAAACATTCATTTACTTGCTTCGTTACACAGCATTAGAGCTGGGCAGATCATTTACAAGGAGCTTGTTAGAGCCACTCAGCACTCCAAGCCGAGCTGTTGCAGTGCCAGACACGTGGGACACCCAGCAAGGCCAAGGAGAAGCTTCCTCCGGGGAAAACGTCACATTCCTGCTTGGAATACTGGCGATTTTTCCAATACTGCTACTTTTTGCTCGCCTGATATCTTGGAATTCTGGCGCACAGAAGGGCTGGACTGATCTGCACTGAGAACTGCGCCGGGAGAATTCCCACAGAGTGGATCCTTAAAGGATGGGAGCGAGCCCAGCAGAGACCCGGCCTGGCAGAGCCAGCAGGACCCATCCCAGTGCCCAGAGCTGCAGCAGCTTCCCAAGCACTACTCGCTGGGTCGCAGCTTTTAATAATTTTAGTTATTATAATTCTCATTATGAGAAGGAAGGAAAGAGTTTGGAGTTCCCACAGAGGTTGGACAAATGTCTCCAGCCCAGCCTTCCCAGTAATGAACTGGGAGGGAAGAGGTTGGTCAGGGAACATCTGGGAGAATGCTGGAACATCAAGGCCAGGCTGGACATTGGGGCTTGGAGCACCCTGGGACAGTGGGAGGTGTCCCTGCCACGGCAGGGGTGGCACTGGGTGAGATCTAAGGTCCCTTCCAACCCAAACCATCCTGGGATTCTGTGATTCCCTGAGGATCTCAGGCTGAGCTCAAGGGTCTAACGGGAGGAGCTCCACTGCCCCGTTACCTTCCCGCAGCACTGAACCCTTCCCAGGCTCTGTGGCCACTCAGGGACAGTCCCTGCTTCTGGTTGCTGGGAGCAGGAGCTGTTTGCTCCCAGCCCCCCGAGAACCATCAGCAGCTGGGCTCTGAGCTCTGGCTCAGCCAGCAGCCCCTGCTGACCAGGGACTGACACAGCCAGCACAGAGCTCGGACACAGCCCTGGCACCGAGGCCGGGGTTAACTCCCAGCACTAAGGTGCTCAGAGCAAAAAGGCTCAGTCACTTCCCAGCTGTTCCGTGGCAGCCTAAACCACCACATTTAAACCCTTAAATAATGCTGAGAGCCAGGGAACAGGTGGCAAATGGATTATGTGGCAGATGGTGCCTTTTTTAATATTTGTGCTCGCTGCTAATTTACCGAGTCCATAACCACAGACTCATCTCTTACCTTCTTCACTCCTATCACTAAAAACCCGCTTGTGAAGGAAATAAGTACCCACTCCTTGATGCAGTAGCTGCAAAGTGGTATTAGAGATTACCAGACACCCCAGTCCTTAATTACTGCAGGCAAGTGCTCGTGTTCGCAAAGTTTAATGCTCTTAGGGGCTCTTTGAGCCAGTTTTCAAAGCCTTGGCGTGGCAGTGCTGGGAAATGCAGCTTCCCCCCCAGCAGAGCACAGGAAGAGGCAGTGCAGTGAGGAGCTGCAGCTCCACAAGCTCCTGTTTAGTCTTTATGTTAAACCTGGCACAAAACCCACACTCACAGCCGGGCTGCCATTAAATATTTAAGGGAACATTTGCCTGGGAGATGCACGAGCAGCACCACCAGTAGATGCAAAATGAAGAAAGCAAATAAAAGCAATACTAACCCAAAATGGGGCTGAAACAGCAGTGCTGGAACCTTCTCCATTCACCTCACTGGTGGGAGACCAGAGAGCACAGAAATGTCCCTTTCACTGCACAGAACCCGAGCTGGAGCCTTCCAGTGCCCAGGCCACACATCACTCCATGGACAGGTTCCTCAAGCTTCAATGCTTTATTCCATATAAAACAGTATTTTATGTTGCTGTTAAAGCCAGGATTTTTATGCTGCTTCTTTCCCATACGTTTATTTCATCATTACAGGTTTTTCTAAGCTCAGCACAGTGACAAAATAATCCCCAGGAGCACAACTGACTGCAGAGCCAAGGCACAGCAACCTGCACCAGCCAGCACCTCCCAGCCCTGCCTGCCCAGCCCCATTTCCCAGGAACCCAGCTGGGATCCTTCACAGCATCCTGCCCAGGGAAAGGCTGCACATGGCTTTAAATTCCCCAAATATCCTGTGCTCTCTCATAACCTTCCTTCTGGTTTTCCTTCATAAAATGTGTAATAAATTGTATTAAAATGAGTTTTTAAAAAGTATCCACTGCATTGTGCACACTCTCAGTTCCCCTGAATTCCTGGTCATTTGCTGCAAGGGAGCTCCAAGGAATTTCCTCTGTGAGGATGGAAAAGCAGCAGAGCCTGGATCCCCACCTGCCCAGTGCCCTTCCCACACCTCCCACCCTGTGGCACTGCCCTGCTGTTCCCAAGGTTACTAATTAGGCTGCCAGAAATTAACAGTAAGGCTGCAAAACTAAATGTAATCAAAGGTCTAAAAAATAAATATTCACTTCTAAGACTATTGATCGAGCAAATCCCTGTAATTAGAGACACAGGAGTACACGAGGTAGGAACAGGACACTGATCCCTAATAGAATCAATTAACAGGGGATAATCAATTAACAGGGGATAATCAAGCACACAGTGTTCAGCCTTCCAGGCACCTATAAACATGGGAGATTGAATTTGGAAATAATTTGATTTTGGGGTTTTTAGGTTCATTGCTACTGTGTGAACATGGCCTTTCATAAACTTTAGGCACTGGGAACGCGGGAAGTTCGTTAACCCCAGGGGCACAGGTCATTAACCCCAGGGGCACAGGTCATTAACCCCAGGGGCACATTTTAGGTCATTCATCCTCCCCTCCCTCACAGGGAGGAATTCCTTCCCAATCTCCCGTCTAAAGGGACCATCCTGCAGTTTAAAACCAGCCCTCGTCCCATCACACCCGGCCTCAGCACTGCCCCGAACAGTGGCTGTGGGATGCAGCCCACGCTGCTCCCTCACAGGCTTTAGCACCTTTTAGCACCTTTAGCTTTCCCTTTTCCCTCCCCATCCAAAGCCCAGCCCCTTCCTCAGCCCCTCCCGAGCCCTCAGCCCTTTCTGCCAGCAGCTCTTGTGGCTGGACCTGCCCAGGCCAAGGGCACCACAGAGAGGTCCCTGCCCCCTCCAAGGCTCCTTCCCACCCTGCCAGGGCAGCTGTTCCCCAAAACCCAACACCTCTCATGCTCTCCTCCTCCAGCACAGCAAAATGAATCCTATAAAACGGTTTTATGGCAGCTCTACAAAGGCCCAGCCTTCCCTCCCGAGATGGGGTAACAGAGAAGAGCGGGAGCCGAGTCCGAGGTTTGTTGCTCACATCAGGCACTGCCGAGCTCCCCTTCCTGAGCAGCCGCTCCCCACTGCAGGACAGAAGCCCCAGAGTGGTTTGCCCCGAATGACTGTTGGGGGACGATGCTCAGGCATTCGGGCTGTGGTGTTTGGTGGCCCATCACACACCCAGGCGGGGCAGGGGACAATCTCCTGGCCCAGCACGTTGGCTGTCGCAGAGCCCAGGAGACTCCTGGAACTACAACGCCCGCCGTGCCCAGCTCCCCCCCTGCACATCAGCTCCTCCCCACGCCCCACTGAGAACATGGCTCACATGTAATCCTGCTTTTCAGATAAACAGGGATTTTTTCCTCCTTTGGTTTCTCCTCTAAAATACTCCTGAACAGGCAAAATGTTGTCAAGGGGTCAAACAGGGTATTCCTTGGGAAGCAGCACCAACTCCCTGCCCCACAGCAGCATTAATTCTGCTTTCTGCTCTAAGGTCAGCACCAGCCTTTTTCGGACTAAGTACAAAACATTTTCAGTCATCCCACAGAATTCCAGAGGTTGGAAAAGCCCTCCAGGACCATTGAGCCCAAGCTGTGCCCCATCCCCACCTTGTCCCCAGCCCAGAGCACTCAGTGCCACCTCCAGGGATGGGCACTCCAAACCTCCCTGGGCAGCCCCTGCCAAGGCCTGAGCACCCTTTCCATGGGGAAATTCCTGCTGCTGTCCACCCTGAGCCTCCCCTGGCCCAGCCTGAGGCCGTTCCCTCTCCTCCTGTCCCTGTTCCCTGGGAGCAGAGCCCGACCCCCCCGGCTGCCCCCTCCTGTCAGGGACTTGTGCAGAGCCACAAGGGCCCCCCTGAGCCTCCTTTTCCTGCCCCTCTCTCCTCTGGGTCCATTTGCTCTTCCCAGCCCTGATCCCAAAGCTCTGCTCACGCCCTGGGATTTCTCCGGGTGGCTCCTCGGCAGGAACAAGAATCCCTGGGATCCATTTCTCATTAAAAGCTCTCCCACGAACACCAAACCAGAACTGCACCTTCTGCAGAATTCACTCTCCCTGTGCCTTGCTGTGCTACACCTCAATTACCAAAAAGATGGAAAACACACCCTCATTTACATTTTTAACTTAATTGGCATATAACTGTTCTAAAAATAGCCTCAAGCATTCCGAGTGCAGTTACAGACATCACCCTAAAGGCTTCCAATCAGCCAGACCTGCCCAGCCAGGCAGGGGTGCCCCAGTGCCTCCTCAGCTGCCACCTTCTGAAAGCTTCCACTCAGCTCCCAGAAGAGAGCGATTTTTCCAGGCAGCAACCACAGCTGAGCCTCTGGGAAAAGGCGCAGGCTGCGCTCTCCCAGCGCGTTCACAGCGATAAACACCCAGAGAATGCGCTTGGGCCTTCACCCAGCATTACCCCAGGCGGAGCAGACACCTTGGGAGTGCCCGTTCCAGCTGAGGATGTGCTGCTGCGGCTCACAGAAGGTTCTCCCACAGAACCCCCTGAGATGAGGGAGGAACCAGCTCAGTTCTCCGACTGCCCCTCAGAGCGCCGGGGACACGACCACGACAAACACCCCCGGAGCTCTGACCCCACTCCCGGCCCGCAGTCCCGGAGAACGCCTCCGAACCGCCCCAAAGCCCGACCCAGCCCGGGCTGCAGCACCGCACCGGGGCCCGCAGCACCACCCACAGCCGCTGCCCCGGAGAACGCCTCCGAACCGCCCCAAAGCCCGACCCAGCCCGGGCTGCAGCACCGCACCGGGGCCCGCAGCACCACCCACAGCCGCTGCCCCGGAGAACGCCTCCGAACCGCCCCAAAGCCCGACCCAGCCCGGGCTGCAGCACCGCACCGGGGCCCGCAGCACCACCCACAGCCGCTGCCCCGGAGAACGCCTCCGAACCGCCCCAAAGCCCGACCCAGCCCGGGCTGCAGCACCGCACCGGGGCCCGCAGCACCACCCACAGCCGCTGCCCCGGAGAACGCCTCCGAACCGCCCCAAAGCCCGACCCAGCCCGGGCTGCAGCACCGCACCGGGGCCCGCAGCACCACCCACAGCCGCTGCCCCGGAGAACGCCTCCGAACCGCCCCAAAGCCCGACCCAGCCCGGGCTGCAGCACCGCACCGGGGCCCGCAGCACCACCCACAGCCGCTGCCCCGGAGAACGCCTCCGAAGCGCCCCAAAGCCCGGCCCAGCCCGGGCCCGCAGCAGCCACCCACACCCGCTCGCAGCCCCCGGCTGCCCGGGGCCGGCCCTCAGCGCCACGGCAGGCACCTTACCTGGGAAGGGCGAGGCCAGGAGCGGGACTTGGATGGGGGACAAGGTGAGGAGCTGGCAGGGCTGGAGGCTCGGCCCCGGGGGGCCCTGCGGGGCCTCAGGCTCCAGGGACACCAGCGCCAGGCTCTGGGTGCCACCCACTGCTTTAAGGCTGCTCTGGCAACCACCTGTGGGAGAGAGAGACACAGGGAGCGTGAGCTGGGGGAGCAGAGGGTTTGGGGACAACGATGTGCTCGGCACTCTGAATTTTGGCACAAAATAGAACAAGATGCAGCACGTCCCACCTGGCCCTGAGTGTTCCCTCAGAGAGACACCAGAGCCTGAGCAGGGGTTACAGAGAATATATCTGTATTTTGTGTTCAGTTCTGGTCTCCAGAGATCAAAAATCACAGAACCACAGAATCATTTACTCCAGGATCTCTGAGTCTAAATCTTGACCAATCCCCACCTTGTCCCCAGCCCAGAGCACTCAGTGCCACCTCCAGCCCTTCCCTGGACACCTCCAGGGATGGGCACTCCAAATCTCCCTGGGCAGCCCCTGCCAAGGCCTGAGCACCCTTTCCATGGGGAAATTCCTGCTGGTGTCCAACCTAAACCCTTTCTTGAAGGCCCCCATCTTGAGGCTGTTTCCTCTCACCCTGTCACTGGTTGCCTGGAAGAAGAAACGAAGAAAGGAAGTCAAGGAGCTACAGGAGAGGGTCCAGCAGAAGCCACAGAGATTATTTTAGCACCAGAGCATTTCTGAGATGAGAGACTGTGGGAGCTGGGCCTGGTCAGTCTGGAGAAGGGAGGCTGCGAGGGGATCCCATCAATCCACACAAATATCCTCCAGGGCTGTCAGAGGACAGTGCCAGACTCTGTTCAGTGGTGCCACAGACAGGACAAGGAGCAATGGCCAGAAACTAAAACACAACAAGTTCCACCCCAACATGAGAAAAAACTTCTTTCCATGGAGGGGACAGAGCCCTGGCACAGCTGCCCGGGGAGGGGCTGGAGTCTCCCTCTCCAGAGACATCCCAAACCCTCCTGGACACGTTCCTGTGTCACCGGCTCCAGGTGACCCTGCCTGGGCAGGGAGATGGACTGGCTGATCTCCAGAGCTCCCTTCCCACCCCAGCCACTGCGTGACTGAGATATTTCCTAAGGACTCCCAGAGCCCCTCTGCTAATCGTGGTTCCAAAGCCCCAGCTCGTGGCTGGAGCATTTTCAGCCATTAAACCCCACAGATGTGAACACATCACCACAACCCGGAGTGATGAGGCAGCAGTGACTCACACACAAACTGTGCAGGGTTATTAAATTTAAATGAAAAAACTTAATAAAAAAGCCAAATATTTGAACACTTGGAATACAATTATTCTCAGCTTTCCTAAGTGTAACTGTCTGATGTCAAATCTGCATTTATTCCTCGCTATATTAGGCACCCACTGCTCCCTCACCTGCCTGGCTGCTCTCCCGTGTCCTGCACACAAACCAAGCTCTACATCTCATCTCCTTCATCCCAAAAACACAACAGGGCACTCCATGGAATCCCTGAGGCTGGAAAAGCCTTCCCAGCCCATCGAGCCCCAGCTGTGCCCCATCCCCACCTTGTCCCCAGCCCAGAGCACTCAGTGCCACCTCCAGCCCTTCCTGGGACACCTCCAGGGATGGGCACTCCAAACCTCCCTGGGCAGCCCCTGCCAATGGAACCCAGGAACCTCCCAGTTCGAAGCTCAGAGACCCTTCAGCCCCTGCACCATTCACTCCCCAGTCTGACAGCAGCAGGGAAAACCTTCAGAGCTCAATCTTGGCTAAATATGTTAAATAAACAAGAACAGGAGTGTAAAACTCTTGAGGAGCAAAGCTGTTCTGACAAACAGCAGCTGTTCCTCCCTCCACGCCGAGCTCGGGATTCAAAAATTAAGCAATCATCAGCTCATTATGGCATCCAGCAAAGCTCCCAGCTCGGGTGCAGATCCTGCAGGCAACGGGAGACAACTGTGGCTGCACCAATCCCCAGCTGATCCCACTCCTCACTCCAGGCATTCTGTCGCTCTGAGGTTTCTCTTTCATGTGTATCCCGGCCAGGAAAACAGGGAATGGGTGTTTGGGAAGGGTGACTGTGGGGCGGGGGGTGCAGCCCCCCCACAGCAACTCTAAGTAGGAGAAGCACAGCAGAGACCTTGGCTAAGATCACAGGATCAGGGAATGGTTTGGCTCGGGAGGGACCCCAAAGCCCACCCAGTGCCACCCCTGCCATGGCAGGGACACCTCCCACTGTCCCAGGCTGCTCCCAGCCCCA
>VZRQ01000143.1:131574-155729 GCA_013397975.1 Machaerirhynchus nigripectus | reverse complement strand
CCCCAACACCTCCTCGCCGTCCCCAGAAGCCGCAGCCCCCAAACCTTCCCGACCCCCCCCCAATCTCCCCCTTTCCCAGGCCGTGCGAGCGCCCCGGCAGCAGCAGGACCAGGTATCCCAGGGCTGCCCCTCAGCCGAGACCCTTCTGTCGGCAGGGAAAGTGACATGGATTTCAACTGCCAGAGGACAGGGTCAGGTGGGATATTGGGAGGAAATTCTTCCCTGCGAGCGGGGTCAGGTTGTCCAGAGAAGCTGTGGCTGCCCCTGGATCCCTGGCAGTGCCCAAGGCCAGGCTGGACACTGGGGCTTGGAGCAGCCTGGGACAGTGGGAGGTGTCCCTGCCATGGCAGGGGTGGCACTGGGTGGGCTTTGAGGTCCCTTCCCATCCAAACCAGTCTGGGATCCTGTGAATTTCCTGGCAGACCAGAGGAGAGGAGCCTGGTGCCGCCGCTGCTGCCCGAGAGCAGCTCCCTCGTCCAGCCCAGCCCAGCCCAGGTGATTCCGGGCTGAGCCTCCAGGGCCAGCAATGTTCCCTTACAACCTGTGGGTTTGTTTCTGCTGCCGTCTCCTCCCTACTGTGAAATGAAGGAGCTGAGCAAGCCTCTGCTGACGGCATCGCAGCTTCCAGCAGCTCCAGCAAAAAATTAAAGGGATGAATAACGGCAAAATGGGCTGAGCCTGAGTTCACAGAACACACAAATGTTTCAGCTTCACGCTTTAAAATCGTTGCAGGGGAGTCGGATCTCCCATGGCAGCAAATACCTCAGTAAAGGTAATGCCCAAGAAGTTTGGAATCAAATGAAGATGATCTGTGGCTAAACACGGGATCAGGGAAATACATTGCTTATAATTAACCTGAGAGACACTGGGAAATGGAGATTGGAGCAATGCACACAGTGACAGAAAGCTGATGAACAGGGGATCGCTGCTGAATGTTTCAGCGTGCAGCTGTTTGTACAACTCAAAACCACATCCTGGTAACTGGGACTGAGCACAGGAACAGAAACACAATGACAAAATCAACAGCAAAAAACAACAAACAGAAAAAGGGCTGCTTCCTGTGAAATGCAGTGGTGCTCCAGGATCTGGGTTTGAACGCAATGGGGGGAAAAGGCACCTGAGAGAGTTCATCAGTGTCACCTCTGGTGCACACCTTGGCCCTTGAATACTGCAGAGCACTTCAGGCAGCCAAAAAGCCAATTTAGCGCTGAAATAAAAGGTTTAGACCCATCATCTTCATTTTTAAGTCTGAAAAATGGGTCTGAGCACTCCAAAGAGACATCCCTTTTGTTAAGATCTACATTATAGATTTCTCTCCCTGAGGACGTTCTTAACCACTTCTCCTGCTGCCGGGGCTGTCTGGTGAGACAGTTTCGGGCACTGACCAAACCTGCCGATGCTGATGCACTCAGGGATTCGGGGAAGGGGTGCTGTTGGTCAGCAGCCATCCACAGGGACCCATTTAATTTGGTGTGATCCACAGGGACCCATTTAATTTGGTGTGGTGGCCACCAACAGCCCAGATCCCGCCCCACGTTCCAGAGGCAGCCTGTGGCACACCCTGACCTGCAGCCAGGGATGCCTGGGCCTCTGAAGGTGCCAGCACTGGGGGTCCCGGGGGACCCGTGGCTGCTGAGGGTGTCCGTGGTGGGGGCTGCAGCAGCTCCCGCTGCCCCTCGGAGCACAAGTCAGGCCTCCACTGAGCAGAGCCCCAGGCAAACACACCAAATCAAAGACTGACATGAAATGACCCCTTGTTTCAGCTCCTGGCATGTGAAAAGCCCGGTGTTTGATGTGATTTTTGCTGAATTCCATTGATTTCCATGAGCCCTGTTACAACCCCATTAAGAGATATCAAAAAAAGAGGAGGCAAATGAAGAGTAGCTTCGGTGCAGTAAAACTCACTGCAGGAAAACCTGTGTGATGCAGGACTTCAGCCTTCCCAGGAGCCCTTTTTCCATCTCAGGGATGGTGGGAATTGCCTTGGGCTCCTCAGGAAGCTCTCCCACCTCTCTGGGAGGAGGTGACCTCTGGCAAACTGGGTGGAGAAAAGGATGGCGCAGCATTCCTCCTGTAAAATTCCATCTGTAAAATATCAGTTTCCATTCCAATGCACTTCAATCAATTTGTTTGCTGGTATTTATACAATATTCACAAGCTGTTTTTATCCAAAGACAGAGTTATTGATACCAAAACTCCAAACTCTGGTCATGTAGGAAGGAAAAACAAACCAGGGATCACTGCCCTTCCGTTCCTGGTCAGCTGGAAGCAGAACAAGAGGGCACAGGCAAATACACAATCCCAGACTGGCTGGGGTTGGGAGGGACCCTAAAGCCCACCCAGTGCCACCCCTGCCATGGCAGGGACACCTCCCACTGTCCCAGGCTGCTCCCAGCCCCCATGTCCAGCCTGGCCTTGGGCACTGCCAGGGATGAGGCAGCCCCAAACTCTTTGGGTAACATCTAAATTCATTCCCTCAGATCCTGAATTTCTTCTAATCCTGTTGGATGCAGAAGTCAAAGACACTTTTCGTCTTTAAAACCAGCCCAGATGCAGGGTGAGGCTTGGCAGGGTTTGCACACAGGAAGATCACTTCAGGTAGCTGTGAGAAGAAACAGAAAACATTCAAACCAAGAGAAATACAAAAAAAAGGCATCTTTTGTGTGTGCATGAGAGAGATGGAGAGGCTGGAAACATTCTCTTTGTGAATTGGAGAATAAAGAACACAGTCAGTCCAGGGAGGGTTTGCTTTGTAACAGGTCCCTGGAACACACCTCCAGCCCAGGGATCTCACCCTTCTGGGGAGGCAGGCCCAGTGCCACTCCACGGCAGCAGAAGGATCAAAGAAAACCAGAATAAAGATCTCTGCCTCTGCCCCCCTTGGTGCCAGAGCTCTCCTGAGCACACACACAACTCTCTTAGATCCAGGCATCCATTTAAAAGACTCCAGAAAAGTTTCCATGCTCAAGTGGGGGCTGAGCAATTGGTAGATGCAGCAACTCAGCTCCCCTGTACAGGCAGAGATGGCTAAACCCACCCTCAGTACCCTGGCCTTGGGCACAAAGTACAGCCGGTGATGCCCCCAGGGAGGAGATGCCAGGGAGGTGGGTGCCTCCCTCAAACACCGGCACCGCTGATGCCAGCAACCCTGGCACAGGGTGCCCAGAGCAGCTGGGGCTGCCCTGGATCCCTGGCAGTGCCCAAGGCCAGGCTGGACACTGGGGCTGGGAGCAGCCTGGGACAGTGGGAGGTGTCCCTGCCATGGCAGGGGTGGCACTGGATGGGCTTTAGGGTCTCTTCCCACCCCAACTAGCCTAGGATTCCCTGATTCCATGGATCTGCTGCCCTGGGACTGGTCCAGTGCTCCAGAGGGGCCCCCAGGGCTTCCCTGGGGCCAACACTTCTCCTCTCCATGGGAGACACTCCTGACAGGCACTGCTGACCACGGCAGAAAGAGACAAATTTCCTCATTTCCTCCCATCTTCCCAGAGCCAACAGATTGTCTGGAGGACTCTGTGGATCTCCAAGGAGACACTGCAGAAACACAGCGTTCTTACAGTCACACTCGCACCTTTCAGCCCTCCAAAACAGCAAGACACAAGTGTGGCTTCAAGGGTTTGAGGAGAAGATGGTTTGCAGCTGCTACAGCCCCGGGTGTTTCCAGGGATGCTTCCCTCATTTACATTCTCCAGCCATCCCTGAAAGCCTGGAGAACTGGTCCTCTGCACCACCACTCATCTCATAAGCATTCCAGGAACCTCAGGGAGCTAAGGAAGAAATTCTGAGCATTGCAGCTTCTCAGTGGAGCCAGATCAATGAGTTCACGCCAAATAACTTGTCTGGAAATTAACTCTTTCATGAATTTCAGCAGAATGTTTGTGTGAGAAGCTCCAGACATCCTGCTGTTCCCAGTATGGACAGGGATTGCTGGTCCTTGAGGGGTGGTCATGTCATCACAATCCCAGAATCCCAGAGGCTGGAAAAGCCCTCCCAGCCCATCGAGCCCCAGCTGTGCCCCATCCCCACCTTGTCCCCAGCCCAGAGCACTCAGTGCCACCTCCAGCCCTTCCTGGGACACCTCCAGGGATGGGCACTCCAAACCTCCCTGGGCAGCCCCTGCCAAGGCCTGAGCACCCTTTCCATGGGGAAATTCCTGCTGCTGTCCAACCTGAGCCTCCCCTGGCCCAGCCTGAGGCCGTTCCCTCTCCTCCTGTCCCTGTTCCCTGGGAGCAGAGCCCGACCCCCCCGGCTGCCCCCTCCTGTCAGGGACTTGTGCAGAGCCACAAGGGCCCCCCTGAGCCTCCTTTTCTCCAGGCTGAGCCCCTTTCCCAGCTCCCTCAGCCTCTCCTGGGGCTCCGGCCCCTTCCCAGCTCCATTCCCTGCCCTGGACACGCTCCAGCCCCTGCAGGGCTCTCCAGAGCTGCCCCAGGATCCCAGCCCCAGCCCCAGGAGTTAAAGCCATGAGGGCAGGGAGGAGATTCACGGGCACTGGTGTCTCACACAGGGGGAAATCATCAACACCTCTCCATTTCATCCATTATCCCAAGGTAGAACACATGGCTTGGGCTCCTTAATTAGGTGTTTTTACCTCCCCACATTAACGCGATTATGTCAAAGCTGATTGCAAGTTTTAAACTTCACTTTATCAGCCGAGCAATTACAGTTTTATGGGCTTTATCCTCTTCGCAGTAACTTTAATACACTTTTGTTTCCTAATTATTTCCCTTCCCAGATTATTGCTCTTAAGTAACATCACCATTACTCCGGATTCAGCGCTGGAGACAGGGCCCCAAATCACACCACGCTTCCTCCAGAACCACTGCAGGAACCAAATGTGGCACCAGCAGTGTCAAGTTACAAAAAAAAGGTAGCAAGGAGTAATTATTCCATCTGGAACCCTTCCCATTTCATTTCCCCGGCACTAACCCCCGGAATGGCTGCACAGCCTCTCAGCTGGAATGGGCTCTGCTCTGCTCCCGCAGGAGCATTCCCAGAACGGAGCTTCCCCGTCTCTGCTCACTGCAGCCACTTTTCCTCCCCGCCTAATTACCCACTGCAGGGATGGTTTTCCTTTGCAGTCGGCTCTGGCTTAGGCCATTTATCCCGCCCCAGTCCCTTCTCCTGCAATCCAGGCTTGTTTAGCCCTGGAGCAGGGCTGGACGCTGCCCTTTGCCTCCCCCTGATCCGGAGCTTCCCTGGTCCTGGAGGGGCTGCTGAGCTCCAGGGTGAGCTGCAGGACACAGGGACACGGGCAGTCCCCTGCCCTAGCCCGGGGCTGCACTCCTGGGAGTGCTCAGCCACCCACTGAGGAATTAGCAAGGACACAAAGCTCTCCCGAAAACAAACACTTGCATCAAAACCCCTGCTCCAAACTGCTGAGCAGCTGGGCAGAGGAAATGGGTCCGCGGCAGCTGGAGCTCAGCCATGGGGAGAAGGGACTTCCAGCCTGCAGAGGAGAAGCTCCAGGGAAACCTCAGAGCCCTTCCAGGGCCTAAAGGGGCTCCAGGAGAGCTGCAGAGGGACTGGGGACAAGGGATGGAGGGACAGGACACAGGGAATGGCTTCCCACTGCCAGAGGGCAGGGATGGATGGGATATTGGGCAGGAATTGTTCCCTGGGAGGGAGGGCAGGCCCTGGCACAGGGTGCCCAGAGCAGCTGTGGCTGCCCCTGGATCCCTGGCAGTTCCAAGCCCCGTGGCAGGGGCTGGAATGAGATGGTGTTTAAGGTCCATTCCAATCCAAACCACTCTCTGATTCTGTGATTTCTAAGCAACTTTAAAAAACCAATTACTGCAAAATTTTTTGAGGAAATACCCTTAAAGCCACTGAAAAAGTCACAGTTACTGCTCAGCAAAGCCTCGTGATTGACCTCAAACATTGGATTCTCCACAGTTGAACGCTGCAAACTTAAGACAGAAGCTTCACAATAAAGAACCAGCCCCATGCCTGGCATGACAGACTTTTTCCTTCCCTCTCCAAATGGAACAGCTGGGGATGGGGAAAGCTGCCTGCTTTGGGCCTGGGCTGTAAGGGGGACTAATAATGACTGAAATCCTCCCTTCCTATTAGAAAATTCCTCTGCTCTGTTTAATTTAAAAATAGCCTGAGCAACTGCTGGCAGTGCCATTCTACTGGAGAGGGAAAAAACCAACCAAGTTTCTTTCTAGGGTCTTTTTGAGCAGATGAAATTGAAAGAAAAAAGAAGTATTTCAATGCAGGCAAAGCTCAATTGACAAGCAAAGTCCTGAAGGGAAAAGGGAATCAATTCCAGAGGGTCCTGCTGGCAGATGACAATTCCATCTGCCACGGGAATTCTTCCTGGTAATGAAGTTCTGTGTCTCTTGTTGTGACCCTCGAGAAAGTGGGGGGGAAGGTCCCTGAGGTATCACAGTCTTTTGTGGGCTCTTTTGGGCTTTGGCTTGGGGTTTTTTCTTGGTTCCTTTAAGGTTTTTCATTGGGTTTTTCAGAGAAAACTCAATATAAAAAAAATACCCGAACCTTTAACCACAGCAGGGTTTGGTTCCCCAAATCCCTGAGGTGTCCCCAGGAGGGGCAGTTTCTGTAACTCCCCAAATCCCTGAGGTGTCCCCAGGAGGGGCAGTTTCTGTGCCTGCCCCCAGACCCCTGAGGTGTCCCCAGGAGGGGCAGTTTCTGTAACTCCCCAGACCCCTGAGGTGTCCCCAGGAGGGGCAGTTTCTGTGCCTGCCCAGGCTGGGAGGGAAGCTCAGCCTGCCCTGGGCAGGACGTGGGGACCAGGGGGTGCTGCTGCCCTGCTGGGAACCTGCAGGGGCCTGTGCCAGGGCTGACAACGTGGGTCAGAGACGGGAGAGAAACCCCCAACACATCAAACGACAGGAAAACACCCCCAGCGCTCCTGTGACAGGGAAATGTGGCATTTCAGGCAGCTCCTCTTAAAACCAGTGCCATTAATGCATTATCAAACCCTCCAGTTTGTTCAGCTTCTGTAGCACAAACTGCCAGGAGCACACAACATTTCATGCTTTCATCTCCCAGAAAAAATTTGACAGTACTTGAGGATTTGATCGCTCTGATTACATTATTATTGTTTGTTGAATACCAATAAAAGCTTTTTAAAAAACACTTTTCACTGCCTGCTGCAGCAGGATGTGCCATGATGGGCCAGCACAGGGGACATGGGGGATTTTTCTTTTCCCATGGGGTGGGGATAAGCAGGAGGATTTCTCACCAGCTCCCTGAGCCCCCAGTGCTCCACTGCTGGTCCTGGTGGGCATCGATGTGGGGCCAGTCTGTCCCTGGAGCAGCTGATCCCGATGGATCCTGTGATGGAGCATCCCACATCAGCCTTGGGCTTTACACCACTGCACTCTGCTCCTCCAGACTTACAGGGTCAGGGAATGGGTTG
This sequence comes from Machaerirhynchus nigripectus, assembly GCA_013397975.1. Lineage (NCBI taxonomy): Eukaryota > Metazoa > Chordata > Aves > Passeriformes > Dicruridae > Machaerirhynchus > Machaerirhynchus nigripectus. Next base: position 148,345 of record VZRQ01000143.1, on the reverse strand, counting down.
GGTTGGAAGGACCCCAAAGCCCATCCAGTGCCACCCCTGCCATGGCAGGGACACCTCCCACTGTCCCAGGCTGCTCCCAGCCCCAGTGTCCAGGCTGGCCTTGGGCACTGCCAGGGATCCAGGGGCAGCCACAGCTGCTCTGGGCACCCTGTGCCAGGGCCTGCCCCCCCTCCCAGGGAACAATTCCTGCCCAAGATCCCATCCAGCCCTGCCCTCTGGCACTGGGAAGCCATTCCCTGGGTCCTGTCCCTCCATCCCTTGTCCCCAGTCCCTCTCCAGCTCTCCTGGAGCCCCTTTAGGCCGTGGAAGGGCTCTGAGCTCTCCCTGGAGTTTCTCTTCTGCAGGCTGAACTGCACTCTCAGGCAGCACACAGAACTGGGACCTGCTGGACCCAAGCACTGTGGAAAATGTAAGTTTGTACAGTTTGCATCTGGAAATTGGCCATTGTCCCCAAACACAGAGCGATGCTGGGTGACAGCCCAGCTGCCCAGGACAGGCAGAGACCCTGCCCCGACTCCTGCCCCGACGACAAGTGACAAACTCTGCAGGAGTTCAGAAAACTTTACAAACACCTCGTTTATCCCTGCTGCCTTGTGACACCCTGCAGGAACCAGGCAAGCCTACCCAGCCAGGCACAGGCTCCGGGAGCTGCTCAGCTCAGAAGAGCCCCCCGAGTGCAGCCACGACCCAGCAGCCGCCCGTGGTCCCCTCCAAAGCCGCCCTCCCCCACATCCCCGTGTCCTCACGCGAGGAGGCTGCAGGCAGAGGAACGAGGCGTGGGATCAGGCTCGTTATTTCCTTCCTCGTAGCATTAATTTGGCTCCTTAATCCAAACAGGGCTTTGCGCAGTTATTAAAGCAGTTTTAATCCAATCAAACACAAACAGCACGGATCAAAGGAGGCCCCAGAGGCGCAGGAACGCGCGGGTGAAGTTCAGCACAGCAAATGCCACGGCTGCTCCTGCTCACACAGCCGGCCCAAGGTGGGGATCTGCAGGACGTGTGTGCCCGCTATCCCCTGTGCCCCACACCGTCCGTCCCATAGAGTGCCTGGCTAATCACCAGGGAGCACATGCTAATTAATTTAATTAACAGGCAATAACATTACATCACGCAATGATAACGCTGGAACGCATTATCAGGTTAAATCCTAAATGACTGTAGAGCACAGCCAGGCCTAGATGGAACCGAAGGGAAAGCTGCTCTTCTCCCTTTCCTTCCAAGCAGCTTCCAAGAACAGGCACGGGCAGCAGGCTGGAAATCAGGATTCATTAGGTGAATTTATGGATTTCTTGAAATCCAGAGGTGTTGATTAATCCAAGACTGTCTGCGGGCTTCTTGAATCATTGAGTGCTGATACCAGTGCTTGGAACTGGACATGAGAATATTCCCCAGGCCTGGTTATGGGCTCGGCCCTCCCTGGCTCATCCCACGGGGATGATCAGATCCGATCCAAGTCCAGTGTCCTAAAGGGCGACCAAATCCCCAGCAGCTGGCCACCATTCCTGACACCACTCCAGCATTTCAGCTCTTTTCCCACCCCAGGAGTTTATCCAGAGCCCCTCACCCAGCCCCAGCCCCAGTTCTCAGAGGAAACTGGGAATCCCTTCCCAGCTCTCAGTGAGATGCTGCAGCCGAGCCGAGCCTCCCCTGCCAGGCCTTCCCTTCCAAACCCTGCTCTGCTCTACTGGAAAGCAGGAAAAACCGAAAGCTCCCAGCCAGGCCAGCCGTGCTGCCCGGGGGAAGCGGCCGAGGTGCTCCGGGAGCCGCTTCCCTGGCAGCAGCGCTCCTTGGGAAGGCAGTGAGGGATGGGGATCGGGATCGGGATCGGCCCGGGCCAGGCGCTGCGGGGGCAGGGCGGGCCCAGTCCCGGCCTGCAGGCGTGAGGGGGGCACAGCGCGGCAGCGAGGCGGGGCAGAGCAGCAGGAGCCTGGAAAACGCCGTTCCTGCCATTCCGCTGGAGCTTTCCCCGTGCTCTTTATCCTCCTCCGGGTGTCCGTGCAAGGCCCGTCCCGACCCCGAGCACCCTCGGGGAAGCGGCCGGGGCGAGCCCCCCGTGCCCCGGCCTGCGGCCCTGAGGGCTCCTGCAGCACCGGCCCCGCGTCCTGCTGCGAGAGCTGCAGCCCCAGCCGGCATCCCCGGGCCCCGCTGGGCTCCTGCAGCCCCAGCCGGCATCCCAGCCCCAGCCGGCATCCCCGGGCCCCGCTGGGCTCCTGCAGCCCCAGCCGGCATCCCAGCCCCAGCCGGCATCNGCTGGGCTCCTGCAGCCCCAGCCAGAATCCCCCCGGGCCCGCTGGGCTCCTGCAGCCCCAGCCAGAATCCCCCCGGCCCCGCTGGGCTCCTGCAGCCCCAGCCAAAATCCCCCCGGGCCCGCTGGGCTGCAGCCCCAGCAGGCATCCCCGGGCCCTGCTGAGCTTCCCTGCTCAGAATATCCCCACAGCCCCTGGTAGTGCCAGGCCCCTCGGGCTCCCTGGAGCAAAGCAAATGTTGCACATAAAGGAAGCTTTTCCTACCTTGTTAATTGGATCCACTGATGAGACTCCCTGGGAACTCTGTAGGGAAGTGTTTTACAAGGAGGGTGGGCAGGCCCTGGCACAGGGTGCCCAGAGCAGCTGGGGCTGCCCCTGGATCCCTGGCAGTGCCCAAGGCCAGGCTGGACACTGGGGCTGGGAGCAGCCTGGGACAGTGGGAGGTGTCCCTGCCATGGCAGGGGTGGCACTGGGTGGGCTTTGGGGTCCCTTCTCACCCAGACCAGTCCCTAATGCTACAAACCCCAGGTTTGGTGGGGCAGCAGAGCAGAAAAGTGTTCATTACCCACCCTGAACAATCCCCTGCTTCATCGTTTTAAAAAGCTGAATTTAAAGAGAAATTCAACCTCTTCCCTTTGAATTTTCCTTCAATCTACATGTGGGAATATTTCAGGGGTTACACTGCACCAACTGGAAAGTAATCACATAAAACTCCTGTCAGAATTTCTTAGTGCTCCAGCTAATGAAAGGACAAATAAAATACCAGCATTATTGCCAACCTTTGAAAGTTGCCTTTCTGAGGAGTCCTTTTTAAGTGCTAATTAATCAAATCAGTGGTATTTTTCCAGGGTCAGTGACTCATTACTGCTGCACTTGCTGAAAGTGAAGAAGGCTGAAATATTAAACTAAATAGATCATAATTCTTCCATAGATGGTCAAGCTGTGTTTGAGGCAGGAGCAGTGTTCTCTTGAGTCAGACCCATTCTGAATCACTTTTTTCTCCCTCTCTCCCTCCTTTTGATGGCACTACAGAAGCAGGAGATAACATTAGGGGAAATTATTCCATCGACGTCCGAGCAGCACTTGACCGGTGCAGAGGAGCAGCAGCAGGGCCACCCTTCCCTGCTTCCAACCCCACAAGAGCCTGGATGGGAGTAAGGTCACCACACTGCCACCAAAGTTCATCTCTGAATGCACACCCTGGGTGGGACTGCAGGGCTGTGGAAGGCACAGCTGCATTCGGGGCTGGCAGCAGAAACTGGCTTTTTGCTTGGGTGGAAAACAGGGAGTGCATGAAACTTCCTTCCAAGGACTTCCCTCCACCCTGGCACCCTCCCAGATCTTCAAATTGTGTATCCAGAAAGTTGTGCTGGAAAAAGGGTGCCAAAAGGAAATGCAAAGAGAGCAATGTTAGGAAAAGGAAGAGAGAGGAAATCTGGGAGATCCCAGATTCCAGGTTTGAAAGGACCTTCAATCCCATCCAGGGCCACCCCTGCCATGGCAGGGACACCTCCCACTGTCCAGCCTGGCCTTGGGCACTGCCAGGGATCCAGGGGCTCTGGGCACCCTGTGCAGGGCCTGCCCACCCTCCCAGGGCAGGATTTTATCCTAAAATACAATCTAGTCCCACCCTCTTTCACTTAAAGCCACCCCCCCTTGTCCTGTCCTACCATCCAGAGGGGTAAGAAACAGAAAGAAGGGTAAGTAAAACATGGGGGAAGATGGATGAATAAAACACAAGAGAAGAGATGATGGGAAGAAAATAATGAAACAAAGAGAACAAGGAAGTTCAGGTGAAAGAAAAACAAGTTTTAAACCATCTCACAAATGAACATTTCTTACATGAGGAAACCCAGGCTGGACAGAAGTGGAAAGTTCCAGAGGAATCGTCAAAGTCAGCTGAAGCTCTGCACAGGAGAGGTGAATCACAGGGTATCTGAGTTTGAAGGGACCCACGAGGATCAAGCCCAACTCCTGGGCAAAGGCAGGGCTGGAAAGGCCCCAAAGCCCACAGCTGAACTGGGAGAGGAGGAACAGCAGCAGAGGTGGTGGCAGCAGCACGTTAAATACAGAATATACTTACAGGCAGGTAAGGGCTGTGTGTGATCCCAGAACCTTGCCCTGATCAGCTGCACACGCCTGCCCAACACCAACCCATTTAATTTATCATCATATTCCTGAGGAAGCACACTCAGACATTAACCTAATGCAGCTGAGCACGGGGAGGATTTGTCTTCATCAACACAATGGAATATTCAGGTCTCCCAGAGCCTCCGTCGGAGAAAACCTTTGTGTAATCTCAATGCCAATCTCAATGCCACAGAAACACAATTTAGGGGTTGACATTATGAGTTATTACAGGCTGTTAGATGAGTTTTTTTCATTTCTTTTGTTAACTAATGCCTGTCCTCAGAATCAAAATGATATGCAGCAATTTCTCTCCACAATGGCACAGGGACGATCTAGAGATTGCCGAGAAACAAAAAGAGGTGGTGGGGTTTTCAGGGCAGCAAATGCTGTTCAAAACCTCCAGCTTCAACAGTCTTTGTGGCATTTAGGATTTGCCAGAGACTCCACACCACCACAGGGAACACTACAGGGGATAATCGTGGAATCCCAGAAGGTTTGGGTTGGGAAGGACCCTAAAGCTCATCCAGTGCCACCCCTGCCAAGGGCAGGGACACCTCCCACTGCCCCAGGCTGCTCCAAGCCCCATCCAAGCAAGCAACAAACCTTTAAAATCCGTATAAGAAATCAGATGAGCCAGGTGAAAACAGGAAGGGGTTTGGTTTTTTTTCAGGAAAGAATACATAAAAGTTTGCTTTTAGTGGAGAAAAAATATTGGCAATGCTAAAGGCCCTGTGAACCCCCCCTGTGTGGAAGGCAGATTTGATGGGATTGTTAAATTAAAAGCAGAATGTACATATCCCCCCTGCCTCTGTAATGATGATTCAAAGCCCTGGAATTGTTCTTTCTGGGTTTATTTCTCCCCGAGCCTGCTTGGAGCAGGTTTGGCTGCAGGCACGGAGACGTTCCCACAGCCCCCCATCCAGCCAGCGTCAGTATTTCCCTCCATGGGCACAAATCTCCTCCAGGCTCTGCTACACTCATGACTGGTAATTAAAAGATTCAGAAAACCTCCAGGACTACACCCACACACCCGAGAGCCACATGGTACCCTGCTGCTGCTGAGCCCTGATAATGGCCTAATTAATTTTCTGTAGGAGAACAAAGTTGAAAAATCACCTCCACAAACCAACCCCGTCTTTGCTGCTTCCCAACATTCCCATGGCTGCACTCAGGGAGGATGGACAAACACCCCAGGCCAGGGCAGATGGCCAGAGCTGGGCTGCAGGGCTTGGGTTTGGGCAGAGTTCGTGGAGCTGTGACCTGTTCTTTCTTCAGGCCCAGCACCAGCATCCTCCAAGGTCAATCTTAGAATGGTTTGGGTGGGAAGGGACCCAAAGCCCACCCAGTGCCACCCCTGCCATGGCAGGGACACCTCCCACTGTCCCAGGCTGCTCCCAGCCCCAGTGTCCAGCCTGGCCTTGGCCCCTGCCAGGGATCCAGGGGCAGCCACAGCTGCTCTGGGCACCCTGTGCCAGGGCCTCCCCCCCTCCCAGGGTAGAATAATGAGGTTAAAGTTCCAATCCTCTGGAAAGAGGGATTGACCCTGAACCTGCTGTTCATGGCCAAATTCTCCAGAGGTCACTCCCAGCTGCCCACTGGACATGTGGCACCCCCAGCACGTGGCACCTGGAGGCTCCTGGGCAGGTGGCACCAAGAGATGGGCACCTCCCCAGGAGTGCTGGGAAAAGGTCCGGCCCAAATTACCACAACGTGGGAAAAGAGAAACCAAGCTGAAATGTTAGAATAATTTATACCAACCCTTTCCTGGGGCTTACAAATGGCCATTATCTGCTCTCCAATCTGCGTGGCAGTGGCAGGGAAGGGATGAGAGCTCAGCTGAGCACTTTAGGGTAATGTTATTCATAAGCAAGGCTTATCTCTCTTGGTACAGCTTGCATATTTTTATAAATAACAAAATTCCTTACCTGCTCACGGTTTGGGAGCCCAGAGATTCGTGTCTCACCTCGTTTCCCGCAGGAGTGGATTTATGGCCACTGTACTGCTGCCCCTGATGAGCACGAGGTTTTCAGCTGGCTGGGTTTGATGAACCCTCCGCAAAATCGACCCTCCAGGTGTGAGGAGAGCAGAGCCAGGCCCTGCCACTCCCTGGGAATCCCAGGCAGCACCGAAGGAGGAGGGAATGTGCTGACACAGCACCTTCCTGCTCCATGCTCACTCAGGAAAAACCTCTCTCCATCCTGGGATCAGACCCTGCAAACCAAACCCCGAGCCTTTCCTTCCCCACACGGACACTGTGTCCTTCCACACAAGGAAGGGGAGAATCCCGGCCACACTGGAGGTGTTCCTGGAACCAGACATGCCAACAGCTTTAAAACCCACACCTACAAACAGGGTAGCTTTTAATTTGCTTTAAATGCCAGATTAAAGTAGGCCACTGTCACTGTGACTTTGTCTACTTCGAAATGTTTCATGGCTTAAAGTAGCAATTTATTGTTTTGTACTGAGAGCTTCCAAAAAGTCAAGCTGAGAGTGGTTCCCAGGGAATAAATCATCTCACTGCGATAAACATTTCCTTAAAATTGCTTTTCCCACAGTTTATTAGACCTTTTATTTTGGAGGAGGCAGCTTCACAAATTTTTCTCTGCAGTTTTAGTGATTGATAATTAAGCCCATGTGGTTTGACTCTTCCTGTGATTTCCGAGGCAAACCTTCCTCTCGCCCACCTGATGCTCACCTACAACAGGGTGTTCTATTTCAAAACAAGAGAACAATGGAAACATGGGGGGAATAGGAAAAGATTCTTCATGGAAAGGGCTGCCCAGGCCTGGCACAGCTGCCCAGGGCAGGGCTGGAGTCCTGGAGGTGCCCAAGGCCAGGCTGGACGGGGTTTGGAGCAGCCTGGGACAGTGGAAGGGGTGGAATGAGATGGTCCTGAAGGTCCCTTCCAACGCAAACCATTCTGGCTTTTATTTCATTTTTTACTTATCTAAGCTGAATTTGGTTAAACTTGGCCAACTTTTTGGTATTAATAAAATCATGCAACAGAACTTCCTCCCCTGAGTGAGTTCTCCCACACTCGTGCAGAAAGGGCAGGCGTGCACTAAAATTTTCATCAAGAAAGGATTTTTCAAACAAAATAGGGAATGGCATCCTTAGTCCATCATATGGGGAACTGAGGATGGCTGCAAGTCTTGTCCTGGCTAAGGCAGGGAATTGAACATCCGAAAAGCTGGACTCAGACATCCTTAGCCCTCATTTTGTGAAGCTGCTTTGCCACCTCCTGCTTTGTGTTCCTCACTGCCAGGGAGCACTGCAGCCTTTTCTTACTTAGAATGGGCCATAGCCACTGCAATCCAAATAAACCCATCTCACCTTTCAACAGAAACAATAAAGATAGATAAGGAACAAAAGCTAAGGGTTCTTTGTCACATGTTCATAAATGAATAGAAGTACATGATGGAAAACTCTCTGAAACAACATCCAATCACTGGTGGTACTTATAAGAGACACATCACTAATGGTTCATTTAACTTTGCAATATCTTAAACTCCCTCATTTTGTGAAGCTGGAATTATTTATGAGACAGTTTATTATGAGCAGATGAATATTCATTGGACAGTTGGCAGAAGATGTATGCTCACATCTCGGGTGGCTTTGCAGGAGAACAGAGCCATCGCTTCGGGAGCTGCGGGCAGAGAACTGATTGCAATCAGTGCTGTGCAGGAGTTCATCAGACACCGGGATGGGTGCGAGGAGAGGCATCCTCCGGGTAATCCGTGCCTGGCTGTGGGGCAGGGAGCAGCCTGCTGAGCTGTGTGGCCCGCGCTCGCTGGGGAGCCGTGCCGGGAGGGAGACGGTCACACACTGACAGGACACAGGTTACTGGTGCCTCTGCTCCACACAAACCTCGATGAGCCGGCTCCTGAGGTATCTGGAAATAAGTTCCAAGCTTGGAGGAGCCCAGTGTATGTGCACAGCCTGCCAGGCTCCCCAAACCTCCCCTCCCCTTCCCTCTGGGGTAACCGGAACACTGGAATTATTTACTGTGGGGCATCGGCTTCCAGAGGATTCCTGCAGGTTCGGTCCCTGCCTCTGCTCTGTCTCTCCAGTCTCTTAAATCCCCGGCAAGGCAACAACAAACAGCACCAGGAATGTCCCAGCTGGGGATGCCCCAGGGCTGCGGCTCCGCGGATCCCCGCAGACCCCGACCGTGCCCGTTTAACTCGCAGCGAGACGCGCAGGCAGAGCCAGCAGGAGACACCGAGCATTTCAGAACAGGCGAGACAGCGCAGCACGAGCGGGGAATAAACACACACAGAGCGTTTGTTTGCTGCGGGGTGACAAACGGGAGCGGGAGGGAGCGAGAGCTGCCCTGCAACAGCCCCCGCAGTTCCCTGTGCCCGGGGCCCCATCCCACACGGAGCCCACCCCACTGTCTGCCCCCGCAGTTCCCTGTGCCCGGGCCCCCATCCCACACGGAGCCCACCCGCAGTTCCCTGTGCCCGGGGCCCCCATCCCACACGGAGCCCACCCCACCCTCTGCCCCCGTCCCGACACCTGCCCGGGCCCAGGGGTGGCTGTCCCTGTGCACAGACAGAGTTTTTAGGAGTCCCTCTCGGCGTTAATCCACCAATACCTGGTATTTATTATTATAGCCCGGTGCTAAATAGAAGTGCTGCAGATGCCAGGTAGGATGCCTGCCCCACACGGCTCCAGCAGATCACAGCAATCCCACAGAAAATTAAAGAAGCCCGGCCCCACTGCCTGCCCCCATCCCTCGAGAGCCGTCAGGGTGGGGATGGCAGCGAGAGCCGACAGGGAACTGTCACATCCCGACCCTGCAGCGGCGCTCTCACTGAGAGACAGCAGGAACGAGTAACACGGGCCTTGGATCGATGGAAAATCCATCTGTGCTCTGGAAGGTGTGCGATTCGGAAGTCTCCCGGTGACAGAGGTTGCCTCACGCGTGCCACGACTGCTGCTCCCTGTTGTAATTCCCGGGTGCTTTGCTCAAGCCTTCCACTCACTTTTGTCAGCCCGACGGCACCGGGACCCTCCTAAGGAGCCCGTGCTGCCCGCGGGGCTGCCCACAGTGAGGACGGAACATTCCCGGCACACCTGCACAGGGAGCTCCCCGGGAATCGCAGCCCTTCCCCCGGCCCTCCCAGCAAGGCTCGCCCACCCTGGGGTCTCCTCTCAGCGCTGCATTTCCTGCACGCCTCACAGCCGGCTGCACTGAGCAGCCAGTGGATAATTACCTGATGGCACCTAATTAGCGACCGCAGCCACCAACGGAGGCACCTCGGAGCCTTCCCGGGGCCTCACGCAGAGAAATCAAAGCTGATTGTGGCTCCATCAGAGGGAACTGCTCTGCACCCCCGGCCGGGGCCGCAGCTCCTCAGCAGCACAGCCCGAGCCACACAAGGCTGTGCTCAGGAGGAAAACTCACAAAAGTTCCTGAAATGGCAAATTTAAAACTTCCTGTCCAGTTCCAGCACTGGGCATCTTTAGGAAACTTGTGACTCAGTATCCAAACTGCTGCTGCCCTCCTTCACACGCTGCTGTGGGCTGGAAGGGACCCCACAGCCCATCCAGTGCCACCCCTGCCGTGGCAGGGACACCTCCCACTGTCCCAGGCTGCTCCCAGCCCCGTCCAGCCTGGCCTTGGGCACTGCCAGGGATGGGGTTCATTTCCTGCACCCTTAAGCACAGACCCAGACTAACTTTTCCCTGTATTTTGACTTTTTTTGCTTCTCCCGACTCTGACAGGTCCAGGCTGGACCTGACCAGGGCAGCCATGGGCAGCTCCAGCCTTGTGCCAATAAAATCCCAAGCAGCTGCTGCTGAAGCACATCCCTGTGCTGCTCCCCCACACAGCATCACTTTTACTGGCCCAGAACCCCCTGGCTCATGCTGCCGTTCCCACTGTTCTCCTGCCAGCCCTGCTCCTCCCCACACACACAGAAAAGGAATTTCACCACATCCTCATTGTTTAACATAAACTTAGGTACACTGGGGTCAGTGCTTCACCTGGGGCAGTGCAAAGACCATTCTCATTTGGAACTTTTTTTTTCCATTAAACTTGAATGCACAACTTGAGAAAGGACCCTCCTCACCTCATCCCCTCTCCCAGAACCACAGGGCTTTGGGGAGTCAGGAAAAGGCACAGAGCTACGGAAAATTAAAATGAAAAGCCCATTGCATGCTCAAATTACCCTCTAATTTCTTATCATATCAACAACATAGAAAAAATTCTGGTTTTCCACCACCACCATCACTTGAGAGCCCCGGTCTAAGCCCAGCCATAACATTATTCCCTGGGAATCCTTAAAACCAGACAAGTTAATATATGTACAGGAAAAATCAACACACCTTTGAATCTCCTAATGAGCCCAGAGCTTTTGTAATAAGCCTATTTTTGGTCTGGGTATTTATAACTATCCCACCCTGAACTGAAAAGAAGGAGCAGTTTATAAATTGATCCAGTATTTGCATAAAATATGTGGCTGGAGCTAATGCTAATGAGTTCATGAGAGCTTTGTACCCGAAAGGAAAAGCAAACAGCACTCACTGAGCGGCCAAAATTCCCACACACCCGAATTTGGGGAGTGGCTTCCTTCACCACAGAGCAAAGCAGCCCAGAGCAGCAGGGACAGGGAGCCCTGCAAGGCCCCTCAGCCAGCACAGAGCGCCAGGGACACGTTCCAGACCCCTGAGCCAGAACCGATCCCAAATCTGGATCAAAATGCAGTCAAGTGACCTGAAAAATACCCTAAAATCCTGCCGATGTGAACCCCCCCGGGTGTTCTCCTCTCGGTGTTCGGGTGCTGGGGAGCCCTGGCTGGAGGTGGCCGGGGCAGGTTCCTTGTGAGGAGAGGGCCCAGGGGCACAGGTGGGTCTGACCAAAGCCACCCCTGACACCGGTGTTTTGTTGCTGCTCAGGGACCAATTCCCTGTGTCCCTCTGGTGCTCGTGGGCTCAGCCCCCAGGGGAGCTGGGACCTGGGACCTGCTGGGACAGAGCTGCTGGGGAGAGCCCACGGAAGCGCTGCTGGGCACCGCTGCTGGGCACCGCTGCTGGGCACCGCTGCTGGGCACGGCTCTTCCTCTTTGTGGCAGGGCATCCCTCTGCATTCCAGCACGGAATCCTGCAGCAGAAGCAGCACCAGACCCCTGTGGTGTCAACCCTGTGGTGTCACCCCTGTGGTGTCACCCCTGGGGGTGTCACTGGGGCTGGCCCCTGGCAGGGAAAGGTGGGAAGGGTTTTGCTCATGGAAATTGTTCTGCCTTAGGGACTCTCAGCTCCTGGAGCAGGGGAAGAATCTTAATTGCCTGAGCTGAGGAGCTGACAGAGAAAAAAACCCCCAAAGCAACCCCCTTTCTGTTCAGAATGGGTTTTTAAGTGGCAGAGTCATTGTTGCTTTAATCTGCTTTCCCTCTACACGGTGTGACAGCTGTCAGCAGCCAGGAGGGTGAGAGACCAGGGTGCCAGGCAGTGTGACACTGGTCACCGTGGCTCTAGGGCACAGCATGACACCAGGCTGGGACTGTGTGTGCAGGGTTTGGTCCCTTTACAGCTTTAATTTAAAGGTTTTGTGGCTGTTTGCTTCTTCCCGTGGTTCCAACAACCCACACATTTCTCTAAACCCGATACAAGAACAGCTCTGAGTGTCCCAGGAGTAGGGAAGTGCTCTCATGGGGGCCTGACCTCAAAAGAATCGTTCTGCAGGGCTGAGTTCAGACATTTAAAACCTTTAGCTGGTGCCAGAATTAACCCTGGAGCCCCCCAGCTGCCCTGAGCCTGTGCAGCACTCCCAGCCCCCTGACCCATGGCTCCATCCCCTTCCTTCCCCATCCCACCCCTGCATACAGGCAGTTTCTCCTTCACCCTGGGCTGCTGCTCAGATTTCCTGCCCTCCCTTCATTCAGCATCACTGTTTATCTCTGCAAAATATTTGTAATTTGAACTAAAATTGTAATTTGTATAGAAGTTGTAATTCGTGTAGACACTGTAATTTGTATAAAAACACATTTCCTCCAGCAAATACTTTGCTTGGCTTTTATGTTTTCTGGGTTTGAAACACAATGAACACCCTCACTGCAGATCCACTGTTCCCTTCTGAATTCTTAAAAGGCAGAAAAATGGTTAAGGATTGGTAAACTCCTCTCCTATATTTTCAGAAGTGGAAAACAAATGAAGTGAGTTTCATTTCAGGAGGGTTTGTTTTTTTCAGCTATTCCCCAGGGCAAAATTTTGATGCTGCAGCAGCAGCAGCATCAGGTTTATCACGCACCAACAGCATCATATATATAAATATATATAAAAACATATATCTGGCAAGCTCTGATATTTGAAATCATGCCAGCAATGGCCTCTCAGTTTGCTGTGCCACGTTAATGCCCGCTGGGCACGTGCTGTGGCTGCGGGGCGAGGAGCAGGGATGGACATTTCCCTCCCTGAACCCTCCCTGCCCCCGCAGTCCCAGAGCCCTGCTGGCTGTTCCAGAGCCCTGCCCGGAGCCCTGCGCAGCGCCAGCCCCTCCTGCAGCGGGTGCCGTTCGTTAGCCCTGCCATTAATTGGGAATGAACCAGCAGCTGCTCGGTGCTAATGAGGCGCAGCACGGAGAATTCTCTGGGTGGCTGCGGCTCCGGGCTTGGCAGCGTGCCTGGGACTCATGGAATCGCAGGGAACTCATGGAATCCCAGCCTGCCCGCCTGGGAAGGCACCTTAAACCCCATCCTTAAACCCCATCCTTAAACCCCATCCTTAAACCCCATCCACCTTCCCCCAGCCCAGGCTGCTCCAAGTCCTGTCCAGCCCGGCCTTCAGAGCTCTTGGAAGGGATTTGGCTCAGCAGAAGCTGAGGTCTAAGGCAGGTTTAGCTTTTCCTTGAGTCATGGCAACAATTCATGCACTGACTGTGTGTTTGGAAGTGGGAAAAGCAGGAATACACATTCATTCCATGGACATTCCCTAGTTTAGAGTTCACTGCAGTGCTACGTCTGACTGAGAGTAGGTTGGGATGGGATTTGGGGAAGGAATTCCTCCCTGGGAGGGTGGGCAGGCCCTGGCACAGGGTGCCCAGAGCAGCTGTGGCTGCCCCTGGATCCCTGGCAGTGCCCAAGGCCAGGCTGGACATTGGGGCTGGGAGCAGCCTGGGACAGTGGGAGGTGTCCCTGCCCATGGCAGGAGTGGCACTGGGTGGGCTGTGAGGTCCCTTCCCACCCAAACCATTCCAGGATTCCATGTGCCTGTGCCATAATGCCTGCAGGCCTCTGAATCATGCCCCTGTCCCTGGGCACTGTGTTAGAACACCATAAAGAACCAGGAGATGAAGGAAACAAAGGGATTTATGGGTTGGAGACCCCATGGAGCCCAGCAGGAAGCCCAGCAGGAAGCCCATCTGGCAGCACTGCTGGTGACATCCGTGTGTCCCAGGGAGCTGGGGACCCTGGGGAGGCCCTGCCTGGCACTTTGTCACTGGGGGGGGCTGGGGCCAAGTCCTGCCCTCCAGCTCGGGGGCACAGCCCAGCCAGGGCCAGCTCTGAGCCGAGGAGCTGCACCAGGTTTGGTCAGGCTGCTCCTAATTCCCACTGGGAATCAGTCCCTGCTGCCCTCGGTTCAGCACAGACTGACACTGATGCCCACTGACAAATTCAAGTGCTCTGGGTCAGAACCCCGTGTGCTCTCCTGGAAATGTCATTTTGGGGCAGCTGAGGGGACACCGAGTGTGGCAGGAAGCCCCTGGAGCCACAGGCAGAGCAGAGGCCTGCAGTCATTAACCAGCTCAGACACTCCACTGTGAATAATGGAGAGATCAGTGCAGTTAATGAACGTGAGAAGAGCCACCAAGTCCCATTTAATGTGTGTTTGTGTGCACACATACTTGTAACCATACATACATATAGTGTACGTATTTGTTATATATATTTCATATATATGTATATATATATAGACACACGTAGCACACACAAGGGGCGTTGGGGGTGACTGGTTACCAGGTGGGCTCAGCAGTTTCAGGGGGCTCCTCCAACCTAAACAATCCCATGTGTCTGTGATTAGAAAGGTTTTCCTCCGAAATTCTGGTTACCAGCACCTCACAATACATAAATAAACACCTATAAATAAATACCTATAGACAAACACAGGTTAAGGTCCTGTGTAACCAGGCTTTTATGGACAGCTGAGACCAGGGCCAGAGGAGACACTGCCTGGAGCACTTTAAATAAGGAATGCTTTACCAGAGGGTCCCTGTGCGTCGCTCCCAGCTCGAGGCATTCCCTGATTCCCGAGCTGCCAGAGGAGCCCCAGCAATGCCATTTGTAGGACATCCAGCACAAACGGGAGCCCGAGGGGAGCAGCACGAGCTGCTCCTTCCTGGCGCTGATCGGAGCAAAACGAGACAAACCAGGAGCGTTCCCTTCTCCAGGGGCGGAGCTGCGGCTCCTGCCAGGTGCGCTGGGCTCGGCAGCCAAACCCCTTCCCTCCAGCTCCAGGAACGTTTCCCGGGAACATTCGCCCGTCAACAGCAACTGAAGATGTCAAGTGAAGCTGAGGAATTTCTGCTGCAGCACAGGAGTTTAATTCCTGCCTGGTTGTCATGATTTCAGACTGACAGGGAGCAGGTTTGGATGGGATGGATGGAGGGAATTGTTCCCTGGGAGGGTGGGGAGGGGCTGGGATGGAATTCCCAGAGCAGCTGGGGCTGCCCCTGGATCCCTGGCAGTGCCCAAGGCCAGGCTGGACACTGGGGCTGGGAGCAGCCTGGGACAGTGGGAGGTGTCCCTGCCATGGCAGGGGTGGCACTGGATGGGCTTTGGGGTCCCTCCCAACCCAATTCTATAATTCTGTGATTTACAATGGCTTTTCAACAATTAAAGATCCAGGCCTTGAGTTTACTTTTTCTTTGCATCAAATCTCTTTGATGACCTCACTTAACAGGAGAGCCAAGTGAGGAGGTTTTGGGGTACGGTACAAGAGTTTGGTGAAATAAATTTTTTGACAATAAACAGAATTCTAAACTGGGATGTCTTGGTTTCTGTGTTGCAAAAGATCTTTGAAATACTGGCTCTATTTTTTCTTTTTTTTTAATGCAGAAGGTCATCAAATTTGCCAGATAACGTTGAAATGCAAAGTTTAACAGGTTTTTTTCTGCTTTTGGGGAAATAAAGCATCATGGAAATCACTTTCTCCTATTTAAATACCATGGGGCAATGAGAGCTGGTGCACTCGGAATGCAAAGTATGGAAACACTTAGATTAGAACAATTAGTGCAAAAAACATCTGCATCCCTTGTTAACCATAGGGACCATCCAGCAAAAGTGATTTTTTTTTTTTAACGTTAATTGGAATTCATTAAAATAACTTTGCTTCAAAGTAAACATTAAAGCCATTTCTGTGCTTTTTATTTCCATGTTTACCTCGTCAGCTTCCATCTGGTTCAGGCTCTCCTGAACAGCGGCTTGGAGGGAGAAACTGGACTTGAAAGGAATCACGGCTGCGGCTGAAAGGCTCCCGCTGCTCCCACAGCCCGGCCCCGCCTGCGCCCGGGCGCTGCTGCCCGCTGGGTGACACCGGGGGTCCCACGGAGCCTTTCCCCCGAGGCGCTGCAGGTGCGTTATTCAGGCAGGAATTGTTCCCTGGGAGGGTGGGCAGGCCCTGGCACAGGGTGCCCAGAGCAGCTGTGGCTGCCCCTGGATCCCTGGCAGTGCCCAAGGCCAGGCTGGATGGGGCTGGGAGCAGCCTGGGACAGTGGGAGGTGTCCCTGCCATGGCAGGGGGGGCACTGGGTGGGCGTTGGGGTCCCTCCCGACCCAAACCAGGCTGGGATGCTGTGATTCTACAAAGAACTGGGATTCCGCCAAGACCCTGCTGCTGCTGTGCCTCCCGATGCCAGGGGGGAGTCACCCCTGAGGTCTGCCCGGAGAGGGCAGCCAGGACACGGGTAACAAACACGGAGCTTTGCGTTTGTAATCCCCGGAGTGCAGCGCGCCTGTGGAATCATCCCCACACGGTAATTCCCAACCCCAGCCTGCAGGGAACGAGGGAAAGATCAAAGGAAGAGCTCCAGGTCCATTCTGTGCCTGGTGCGTCCCCGTGCCCTGAGGAACGGCCTCAGCGGGGCCCCTCGTCCTCCCCTGGCCGCAGAAAGGTTGAGAGAAAAGCAGAGAACGAGAACATCAAAGGCAGAGATGCGCGTTTAACATCGGTGTGCCACTGCCCGCACGCCCCGTCTGCGACAACGGCAGCCGGAGCAGCGCCCGCGGCATTCCCCGGAGCTGCCCGGGGTGGCCCTGCTCCAAAGGGTCAGAGCTCAGCTCTGCCTCATCCCCACCCGGAGCATCGTCCTGCCCCTTCCTGAGCCCCTCCTGTCCCTCCCTGAGCCCCTCCTGCCCCTTCCTGAGCCCCTCCTGTCCCTCCCTGAGCCCCTCCT
>VZRQ01000143.1:108358-131366 GCA_013397975.1 Machaerirhynchus nigripectus | reverse complement strand
CCCTCCCTGAGCTGTTCCTGCCCCTTCCCAAGCTCTTCCTGCCCCCCATCCCAGGGACCTCGTTTTCCCCCACTCTGAGGGTGAGGATGCCCTTCCCCCGGAATCCTTTCCCACGCTGGCTCTGGGATGAGCCTGCCACATTCCCTGCCCTGCACTCTCCACAAGGGCCGGCCTGTGCCATGCAGAGCTTTGCCCCGCGAGCCCGGAGCCTCCCGAGCAGCGGCGCTCACAGCAAGTGCTGAAAAGTGACAAAACCTGAGCTCTGACTCCTTCCAGGGTGACACGTTATTACGAGGGTATTAGCTCAGGTTTCCAATTTTCCCGGTGCCTCCGATTTAGGAAACCAAAGTAAAGATTTCCAGACGCTGCATATGAATAATTTATCCCTCGCTCGATTCATCTCTGGAAGTCTTCCCTATTTCACCAGGATCAAGCAAATGTCACATCACACCGCAAAGGTAAATGAGTACATTTATAGCTAAAAGGCATTTTGAGACAGGTTGATGCCCAGTAAATCTCTGAATGTGGAGGGGTGGGTCTGGGAGCCAGGAACCCCGGGTCTGTGTGAGGCAGAACTTCCCGTGGCTGGTGGGGACTCCGTGCCAGGGGTGGGAGCTGTCCCGTCACTGCGGATTTGGGCTGAGAGTCAATGAAACCGCTCAACACCGGGCACGTGGGACATCCCAAATGGCATTAGGAGTTCCAGTACAGGTTTAGAGCCCACTTTTGCCTCCTGACCTCCACAGGTGCTGACATTCATGGAGCGGGGGTTTGAGATGGAAGCAAGGCACTGGCAGGAGGGCATTTCCCAGCAGGACCCGGCAGTCCAGGAGCAGCCCTGAAGGCAGGAGAGGGGGAATGGAGATATTTGCGCTCACAGAGGCGTTTCAGTGACACCTTCTCCTGAAAATGACCCACCAGGCAGGCTGGCAGTGTTCATTTTCCCAGAATCCCAGAATGGGGCAGGCTGGAAGGGACCCCAGAGGGGCATCTGCTCCAGCAGAGCCATCCCAGAGCACAAGGCACAGGAGTGTGTCCAGAGGGCTCTGGAATATCCCCAGGGAGGAGATTCCAGCCCCTCTCTGGTTTCTGTTCACGCTCGGGCACTGCCCAGGGCAGAAGTCCTGCCTCCTGTGCAGGGGGAACTCCTGGGATCAGTTCCTGCCCCTCCCAGACCTGCTGGCAATTCCTTTCCCGACACCCCCAGGAGAGGTTTGATCCATCTGCACTGGGAGCAGCGAGGTCACTGACATTCAGAGAGACAGAATCACCTTTTTTTTCCCAGCAAAACTTGTCTGCTGTGATGATTCAACACTTCCCCGTGAAACTCTGCTTGCTGGAAGCCTTCAGGATGGATTTAGTGTTGCATCATTAGAGGGCTCTAATTCAGTGGGAGAGGAGACAGTTGAAACATCACCTTGGATTTGCACCTGGTTGTTATGGCTTGAACTCAGAGACAGTGCAGGTTCCCAGGAAATCTGCCTGGGGAGAGGTCTGTGAGTGCAGCTGTGGCTGTGCACGGCAAACCCAGGCACTCGCAGCGTGGAGCAGCCCTCTGCATCCCCCGCTGCATCCCACCTGCCATTCATTTTACAGCAGCAGGAAATGTGGAAGTAAAGCCCTTGCTTTGAGACTGATGCAGGGGAGCTCGGTGCTGAGGACTGTTTACCCATCAGTAAGCCTCCCCTGAAGTCACTGAGTCTGCAGCAGTGCACAGCAGAGCCCTCCCTGCCCCCGGAATGGGATCCTGCTGGAGCACTCCCACCGTGGGCTGCTGCTCCTTCCAAAGGCTGCCTGGGATGCACAGACACATTTCGCTCAGAGAGTCAGCTGGCAATTGTTGCTTCCCAGAAAACTGGAGGAAATTCCAGGTGTTTTGGAGGGAGGGGTGTCCTGTCCCCCCACCCCTGACAGAGGGGGCAGCCAGGTGGGGCCGGGCTCTGCTCCCAGGGAACAGCAGCACGAAAGCAAAGAGCCTTGAGTTGTGCCACAGGAGGCTTAGAGTGGAGACTGGGAGAATTCCTCCACTGAAGGGATGGTCAGGCATTAGCACAGTCTGTCCAAGGAGTGCCCATCCCTGGAGGGATTTAAGTGTGGCTGTGGCACCTGGGGACATGGAAAGTGTGGGTTCTTTGATTCCAAGCACACACCTTCATTCTCTGATCTCTTAAAGCGACTTACCCAGAGCTTCTCATCCCAGATTTCCCTCTAGGGCTGAGGTGTCTTTGTTCAGTTCAGTTCCTGGGAACTGGGGGAGGCAGGGAGCTGACCACAGCTCCCTGAATGAAACCTCTCTAATTTTGCACTTAAACGCCTTCAATTCAATATTTTTGCAAGTCCGAAATTTGTTTTGAAATAATAAGCTGAATGCATCTGCAGCTGAGAATGTTTGGCTGCCAACGCTTACCCAGACTATTAAAGGAAGTTTTTTAAAATAACAGCTTTTTCTGACTTCAGCAGCATAATTAAACATATGCTCTTAGCAGAGCTCACCTGCAGTGGCACCTGCTTGCAGCAGATTAAAGCTCTCAACCATGTATTTGAGAGAAAAGCCAACGTAGCAGGGAGAGTGAGCCCTCCTGCTGGAACCAAGGACATAAAACTGCCTTTAAAGGAACAGGGGAGAGGTTTGGGGCTGGGGAAGGGAGAGGAGCGGGCACGTGCCTGAGGAAATGCTGGCAGAGCCACCACCAAGGGGTTCTGGAGGAGGAGTGGCCCAGGGATTAGACTGAAATGGGATACTGGGAAGGAATTGTTGCCTGGGAGGGTGGGCAGGCCCTGGCACAGGGTGCCCAGAGCAGCTGGGGCTGCCCCTGGATCCCTGGCAGTGCCCAAGGCCAGGCTGGACACTGGGGCTGGGAGCAGCCTGGGACAGTGGGAGGTGTCCCTGCCATGGCAGGGGTGGCACTGGGTGGGCTTTGGGGTCCCTCCCAGTCCAAATCATTCCACGATTCCACAAATTCCAGGCTCAGCAGGACCCCTCCTCCCCAGGACCCTGCCTGGTGGGGATGATCCTTGAGGTCTTTTCCAGGCTCCCCAGTTCCACCATTCTGTTTTTCCCTGCAGAGACACACACGAGCTGAGGAGGCTGTGCCAGAACCCTCTGCCTTCTGCTGTGATTTAGTTGTGCAACAGCCCAAGGAGGAGCGAGAGAATTCCTCCCACCACATTCCGAGAGTTCAGAGCAGAGACATGACAACGAGGATAAACAGGTATTCGCAGGGAAAAATAGCACCTCGTTTTCCTTATCTCCCTTTGAAGTGGCAGCAGGAACAGAAGAAGTGAAAGGATGCCCTTTAGAGCACGCACAGCCCTTTCCCCGCTTTGTAAGGGAGCGAGCAGCTGCCCTGACAGCGAGGGGAGAATAATGGGCTGAGAAACCACAACACGGAGCTTTCTGCCATTTGTTCATCTGAAGAATGAAAAGAGGTGGATGAAGAATTCTCTCCCCAGTCTGTTTAAAAGCTCTGCTCACCCCCTCAGCAGTTAACTCCTTTCTGTTCCAGTGCAGGGAAAGACGCCTCCTTCTCAAAAGCCCTGGGAGCACTGGGAGTATCTCTTTTAGGGGAATTTCTAGATAATGTTGTCATTGCTTTCTTTTCCCTGAAAAGTTCAAAGTTTTCAGCCAATTCTCACTGTGTTTTTCTTGGCTGTGACATTTGGATTTCTGAAGGCAGCTGAGACTGAAGATGTTGACAAACCTCCCCACTCATCACTTTGTACAAATGCTTTAACATAACCCAAGGTGATTTAAAACCTCCTTACAGGAAAACCCCAAAATCCTGGTTTGTCCTGAATCTCCAAGTGCAGCTTTCCTTCCCCTTCAGATGGAAAAAGACCAAGATCCTGAGCTCTCCCAGCTTGGCTTTATGTTTAGGCCCTTCACCTCTCCGACCCTTCCCTTGAAAGGGGCTGAATGTGGCATATTCGAAGACAATATTGGAGGTTTTTTGCCACTGCATGGGCAGGAGCTCCCACAAGGCCTCCGTGCCATCTGGAGCTGTTATTAGGCAGTTAGGAGCAGTGTCACGGGGATGATGGATGATCCCACAGGGAAAGCCCAGCTGGCTGTGCACATCCAGGACGTTCAGGCTCTGTAAAACGCTGCTGGGAGCTGGAACTGGGGAGAGCAAGGCTGGAGTGAGATGGGTCCCCCAGGGCCCCTCGGCGCTCCCAGGCACTCCCAGCGTTCAGCACACAGCTCCAGGCCAGAGCTGCTGCAAAGCCTCTTCCCTGCCCTCCCCAGGCCCCTCCTGGTGTTCCCTGGAAGCTCCACAGGTGGAACCTCTGCCCCTCCAAAGCCTCCCTCACCCCCGCTCTGGCCAGGGAGGGTCGGTGCTGGGTGGGAGCCTCGGGCAGCACTTTGGGGTGGAATCAGGCTCTGGAAGGGCTCCAAAGGGTGGTCTAGCCCAGGCCAGCAAGGTACAGAGGACCCAAATGGCCTCTCCTGCCTCAGGCAGGGGCCCTGACACTTGTGTCCCGCTGCTAAACCACGTTCTCGCGTGTTGGGATGAGAAAGGGACAAGGTTTAGGATGGACACACGACGTTCCTGGGCACTGAGCTCTGAACAGACACCCCACAGCCCCAGAGCTGCTCTGCAAGCACTGTCCTGCCCCTCCCAGCACTTGGGTTTTATTTCTTGTCTCCAGGTTCTGCCTGGCCCAGAAGCAAAGCTCAGATCCTTGACACGGGAGGACAGATTTATCCCAAGCCCTGCTGAAACAAATGGTGACGCTCCTTTAACTCCGCATCTGCTCCCCCATTATTCCTGGGATGCTGGTGCAGAGGGAGCAGTAAATCCCTGTTAGCTGGGACTTGCTGTGGCTATGAAGTTTATAAATCAGCCAGGCACAGCCCCGTGCTGCATTATTAAAGATCTGTTATTACACTGCATTTCTGAGCTCAGACAAACCCCACCAAGCAGCTGGGGCCTGTCTGCCCGGTATTAGACTTTCTGATAAGCGAAGAAAAAGTGATATTAAAATATCCTGCTAAGAAATTTCTTGTAATATGAAGATAGAGCAGCAGATAACAGAGCCACCTATAAAACACTTCCTTTGTATAGCTTTACAAGTAACTGATAAAGTCGCTGATAGGAGAATCCCACCCTCCCCTTTGCTGCTTCTCCCTTTAAAGCCACGGGAGAGATTCACGGAGGAGGCTGCAAAGTGCAGAGCAATCCCCCCAAGGAATCAGCTCTGCAAAGCATCTTCAGCAGAAACCCTGCGAGCTCATTGATGTGGTATTGCCATCAAATTTCATTTAGCAGAAGTCAGATGGAAAAAATTCTGCATCTCTTCAGGCTGGGCTGCAGAGCAGAAGGAACAGAGCCAGAGGATGGCTCGGGTTGGAAGGGATCCTTTGAGGATCCTTTAAGGTCACCTATTGCCACCCCCTCCCTTGGGCAGGAACACCTCCCACTGTCCCAGGTTATTTCAAGCCCCAATGTCCAGCCTGGCCTTGGACACTGCCAGGGATCCAGGGGCAGCCACAGCTGCTCTGGGCACCCTGTGCCAGGGCCTGCCCACCCTCACAGGCAACAATCTCTTCCATATATTTATCTTGCAATTCCCCTCTTTCAGTTTGAAGCCATTCCCTGTGTCCTGTCCCTCCATGCCCTGTCCCCAGTCCCTCTCCAGCTCTCCTGGAGCCCCTTTAGGCCCTGGAAGGGGCTCTGAGCTCTCCCTGGAACTTCTCTGCTCCAGCCTGACTTTGGAGTGAAGCTGCACAGCCCAGGACAGGGAATCCACACCTGAACAAGCCCTTGTTTGTTTTGCTAACAGCAGCTCCTGTTGTCCCGAGGAGAAGGGGAGAGGAGAACAAACCAGCTCTGCTTCCCCGAGTGCTTCCCTGCCATTGGTGCAGCCCGTGTTCCTCCCGCTCCCTCCCGCTCCCAGCGCGGGCCGTGCAGCAGGAAACCCTCGGAGCTGCCAGCACGGCCTTGTACAGCCTCAGCACCTGGCAGCAGGACAGAGGGCCGAGCTCGGTGCTCTGAACTCCCATCAGCTCGTCTGGGAAGTGTGAAAGGAAGGGCAGGCACCCGGCCAGCTCCTGCTTGGAAATGGGCTTTCCTAGGGAAAACACGAACTGCTGCTGGGGCTGCTGGCACCTGTCCCACTGCCCCCAAATCCCCTCTCCCAGGCACCACCCAGGCCTGGCAATGGCAGAGCAATGAACCCTGCACCTGAAGGAAGCCAGCACTCGCCATTCCCAGATTTCCAAGGTGAAGGACAGCTGGAGACGGACGTCAGAGCCGGTGTTTGATGTGTTGAGAGATGGAGTTTCCCACTCTCCCACCCAGAGTGGAGGCTGGATTTTAAATCCACTGCATGGCACACAACTGCTGACTTCCTCCATTCCGTGTCATTCCAGGCTTTCTCCCTGTGTGCCCGTTTCCCACCCATCCCTCATCTGCTGGTGACAGCAGCCGGGGTCACTAACGCTGCCCTGTGCAGGGACAGCTTCCAGCAGCAGCGAGAGCAGCTCTGCCTGTGCCCATATGCCCAAAGATTTGTTCAAACCCAGGAGTTTTGACTCATTTATGGCTGCTTTCCCATGATACAGGTGCATTATTGATCTGTTTCATCTAAGTGGCTTCGAAGAAGGAAATACTTCTCTTTTTTGTGCTGCTCCTTTATGGCTCTCCCTAGCACGAGAATGTGCTGCCTTATTACCTTAATTGACTGATTTTTAAACAATTTTCTGTCTAGCTAAAACAAAACTAATTTCAAAAGTCTTGATCAGCTTCAAGTTTGCTCCTCTTCCCCATCTCAGGATGTCTCTTGCTCATTCTCACCCAAGGGTGACCTTGAGGCCTTCTGTGAAGTTTGAGGGTCAGGCAGTGAAACTGCCAAAACTTGCATGAGACAATCTCTGCCCTGCTCCAAGCAAAAGCCACAATATTTAGATTTAAGTTGCCAGTCTCATTATCCCTGAGAATATTTTCCTCCTCCTGGAGCCAATAAAGATGCTGCTGCTGAAGGCAAAGTCCAAAGGAGATGGTTATAAGTCTTTTAATCTTCATAACTTTTTATTTTTCCTTTGATGTATCAAAATGAACTCAAACCTTTGGTGTCCCACAAAGGAGAGCCTGGATGCATTCTCCAAAGGAGCTTTTTTCCTGTAATGAGGGGCACAGAATAACCAGCCACCAACAGAATCCAGCCTCGTCAAAACCTAAAAGGAGAAGAGAAGGCTGCGAGTGCTTTGTTAAGAATAAAATACCCTCACCTCTGAGGAGTCAGGGCTGGTGCATCGGGGCAGTCGGGCAGATCAAAGTTCCCCAGGGAGCTGCTCAGATGCACAAACGGAGCCAGAGCCAACACGGAGCCCCCAGAGCCCCCGGGCTGGGCGCTCAGGTGGGCAGGGGCAGCGGGGCCCACGTGGCCTCGGGAGCACAGGGAGGGACTGCTGGGTCCTGCCCGCTCTCTGGGACCAGGATGGTGGCCCTGGTGCTGCCAGGCGTGTTCTGCACAGGCGGTGGGAGCTCGCTCCCCGAGCTCTGCACCAGCTGGCAACTGGAGCTGCACAGGGCCAGGTGCCCCTGCAGGGGCCCTGGCAGAGCTGGGCTGGGAGCCCCTGCCCACCCACACCCAACACCAGAGCCCACGGGCCCTGCTCGGGCTGCACAGACAGCAGAGAAGGATTTCCCACCCATTTCTGTTAGAAAACCCCAGCGAAGTCTCAGTGCTGGCATTAAAACCCAACCAAGTCTCTCATTTCCCACTTAATGAGAGCTTTATTCTTCAGCTGCTGCACATAATACAGAACCTGGTGCCACTCCTGCTTTAACCTGACTTTTCCTGCACCTGCAATTATCCTGCTTCATTTCCACATTCCAGTGTGGCAGAGGAGCCGAGGGCAGGCTCTGGGCCGGGCACAAGGAGTGGGACATGGAGATGATGGGGATGATCACGGTTAGATTTATTGCTAATACAGAGTCTAAACATTGCCAGAGCAGCACCTAAACACCAAATAATCCATTGCAAAGGACTATTTCCTCTTTCTGGTGAAACCAGTGCATTTCCCACCTAGAACAGGGGCATCCATATAAAGTACTTGAGGAGCATCCTCTCAGTAGCTCCCAAGGGCAGACCAGACTTGTCTTGATTTGCTCCTGATTTACACCAGCATCAAGAAGAATCCCACACAGAGCTTAAACACCACTAGAAGGTTTTTTTTTCCCAAATAAATATACTTTCAGGAAAGTTTTATCCACTCTCAGGGGCAATTAACTTTCCTTTAGACTCTTACAGCTCAAAAATAGCAAATTTAGCATCATCCTTAGCATAGAATGAAGTGAGAACAAAACCTTATGGAAAGACAACTGGCAGCACAGGGGAAGAGCCCCTCTGAGCTGTGTTGCACATTTTCCTTCCTTAACAGAACCCTGCTCAGCTCCCCTGAGCTGGTCCCTGGCAGTCCATCACACACACTCAGTTGTTAGTTCACAATCCAAGGCCACACCAGCCCCAAACAGCTTTTCTGTACAAAGGCAAATCAGCCACAGTCCATACAAAGTGAGACTCATTTATTTTTCCTTAATTAATCACCTTCATATCCTCCCTCCTTAGGCTTAGCCAATGAGCTGTAAATTGCTGGGGCAGATGCACTTTCTGGGCTAAATTCCAAAGGAAATGTTCTTCAAAACGTGAGGAGGCACTTAGCACATCACATTAAGTCCACCTCATCCTGGAGGCTTTGGCGGGGTCACTTGGCCCATGTTCTTTCTAATCTGATGGTGGCAGATTTTGGACCCTGAGACCAAAGCCCTGAGCTCAGCAAAGAGCTTGGTGGGTCAGAGCACTCAGGAACACAAACTGGCCCAGCCCTGGGGCTTCTGCTTCACAGGTTTCCCCAAGCCCTGTCCAACCTGGCCTTGGACATTCCAGGGGTGGGGCAGCCACAGCTGCTCTGTGCCAGGGCCTCCCCACCCTCACAGGGAGGGATTTCTCCTAATGCAGAGTCTAAACCCTCCCTCCTCCAGCTTAAGGCTGTCCCCCCTTGTGCCACCCCCACGTGCCCCTGTGCTCTCCCACACTCCAGGGAGAGCTCAGTGGGGTTTTCTGCCCTGACTGCACAGAGCCCTTCCCTACAGAACTGAGCGATTCCAAGCACACGCTCATTGCCAGGATTGCATTTACAGCTGGGATCTCCAGGGCTGCACATCGGGATCTCAGTGCTCAGGCACCCAGAGGAGCTCCAGGAGCACACACATGGACACAGCACAGGGCTGGAGCTGTGGCCCCAAAGGGACCTTCCTGGTGAGGAACAGCTTCATCACGGGCACTGATTTCCAATGACAACCCTCGCGCCAAGGGAAGTTCATAGATTGTCACTAATTGCAGAAAAACAGACTCAGAAAGCGTGGAGTCAGTACTTGGAGTCTGAGGCTGTGGGAGAGGCCCATTGTGCTGGAAGCTCCATTATATTCAGCACGACCCAGATCAATGCCATATATTTGAATTAAACGTGCATTAATACCTCTATAAAGGACTGGGGCCATCCAGTCAATTTTTGGATTGTAAACACAGCTTTTGTTAATCTAGTAAAAAACCCCATTTCTCTGTCAACCCTAACTCTGGTGATGAAACCTGCATCAAGCACAGCTCTTTAGTCGCTCCCATACTGTAATTATTCATCAAACTGACAGGATAAAGACCCTTTTTATCCATCTTCTATTTCATCTGGAAACATTCCAGTGGTTTGTGAGCAGCAGCCTCACACAGGCTCAGGACATCGCTGATGATACTGGCAATAAATAAACACTGGCAACTCTGGCTGGAGGGGAAGGCAGAGTCTTTGCTATACATTACTCTCTCCTCCTGCTTATAGGGCAAGGGGGGTGTTAATATTAAATAATTCATCTTTTAAATGGATTCCCTAGCCTTACAAACTATACAGGTGAGATTCTCATGCTCTACCATATTTCACTTTTACCCAACTCCCTCTAAGTGAGAGTTCTCCTCTCTCTAATTGAGTTTTCAGTGTTAGGCAGGGTTTAACCAGTCCCACCCAAGATGTGCTGAGCCAAAACACCCTGGGCCAAACCCAAACTGGGCTGGAGCTGCATGAAGGGAACAGCAGAGCAGGGGAATGAGAGATGGTGCTTACCCCACATGGTCTGGGTTGCTCGAATTTAGGACAAGAAATCACTGGAGATCTCGGTTCTGTTGTTTGGCAGCTGAGCTGTGTCCTTGCCCTGGGAAAGGGCAGCAGCCTGGATTTGAGGCCTTGCTCTGCTACACTCAGCCAGGTGTTCAGAATGGAACTGGAGGGTATTGCCTGGGAAAGCCTGGGGACAAAGCAAATCATGGAATCATGGAATGGTTTGGGGTGGGAGGGACCTCAAAGCCCATCCAGTGCCACCCCTGCCATGGCAGGGACACCTCCCACTGTCCCAGGCTGCTCCCAGCCCCAATGTCCAGCCTGGCCTTGGGCACTGCCAGGGATCCAGGGGCAGCCACAGCTGCTCTGGGCAGCCTGTGCCAGGTCAGGGTGGTTGTTGTGGGACCACCACGGGCTCCAAAGGAAAACACAGTGTGTGACATGGACCAGGCTGGGTGACAATGACAAGCTGTCCTTCAGAACAGCCCTGCTGAGCTTGGGCAGCTGAGCCCAGCTGGGAAGGAGGGAGCTCTGGATCTCCCCATCCTCCTGGGGGCTGCAGGGGCAAGAGCTGTGCAGGGCCTGCCGGGACAGCTGCTGGGCAGGAAGGAAGGAGCCAGCTCAGGCCTCAGTATCCATCATCCCCAGCCTTCATTCCACAGCCCTTCAGCCCAGCCCTTCTGCTACAAAGCCATCCATCTCAGTAGCTGCCAAATCCATTAAAAACAAGCAGGGGCTGCCACCTAACACGGGCGTTCCTCTTATTTACCTGCATTAGAACGCCACATTCAAATTACCTTCATTTGAATTTTAATGGGATGAGCGTGGATGGTGTGCAGCCAGCACCAGGGATTTGTGGCTGTGTTATAATTGCTCTAATTGCTGTTCAGGAGAAACTGGATGAACTTGAAGCATTTGGATGTGAGGGGGCTGGACAGACCCGCAGCTGAAGCTTTCCTGACTCATCAGTCTGACCCAGCGCATTCAGCCCCACCTCCAGTGTGCAATTCCCACCATTCCCATGGGAGCATTATTCCAGCCTGCTCCTCTCACTAGAACAGAGCTTGAGTGTTTTCCTGGGCTCCAGGGGTTTCATAAGCAGCTGCAGATTCCCCCTGTATGGCAGCATTTCCGTTCTACCATTTACCAACCCTGGAACAAGCTTGACCCCTATTGTTCCCCTCAGGGACACCACTGCAATGGGGACACATCAGAACCACCTTTGTTCCCACAAACTCCGTGCTTTTTAAGGACTGTGCGGTGAGGTTTCCTTGCTGTGATTGCGAGCTGCCAGCAAATGGTGTTCACCTAAAATTAGTGCCCAAAACCTCCCAATGACACCCTGTTATTCCACTCAGATATCACAGGATTAAATAATAGGAAACTCTTTTCAAAACTGCTACAGTAAGGATTTAATGTTATAGAGGAAACCCAGAAATAATTGCTCCAGACCAGCTTTAAATGTTAGTACTAAACCAAGCACAAAAATTCTGCAAGACCCCTCAGAAAAGGTGTTGGATAACTTGTAGAGCAGCATTTTTCAGCTCACCTGGGCTGGAAATAATCTAAAAACCAGGACCTCCTTCACCTTATTGGCTGTCACAGGCCTGAGGATTTACAAAGTGTCACTGCTTGAATTTACCCCTGGGCACTGAGATTTCCTCTCTACAATTTAGGGCAAGGAGAAGCAAATTTCCTATTTAAAAAACAAATTCCTCTAAGTAGAGGACACTTCTCTGCTGAAACATTTCAGTTCCCAGTGTAACTGTCCAGTGCAGCACAGTTATTTATTTGGCAGAGAAATTCAATTTCAGGGTGGTTTCTGCAGCCTGAGCCACCGTTGTTGGGATGGGGAGCAGTGACCCTGCCCAACCCTGCGTGTGTGAGGATGGAGCAGGGAAAACCTGTCCGTAACACTCACATTTCCACTGGGATGGAGCAGGGAAAGCCTGTCCGTAACACTCACATTTCCACTGGGATGGAGCAGGGAAAGCCTGTCCGTAACACTCACATTTCCACTGGGATGGAGCAGGGAAAGCCTGTCCGTAACACTCACATTTCCACTGGGATGGAGCAGGGAAAGCCTGTCCGTAACACTCACATTTCCACTGGGATGGAGCAGGGAAAGCCTGTCCGTAACACTCACATTTCCACTGGGATGGAGCAGGGAAAGCCTGTCCGTAACACTCACATTTCCACTGGGATGGAGCAGGGAAAGCCTGTCCGTAACACTCACATTTCCACTGGGATGGAGCAGGGAAAGCCTGTCCGTAACACTCACATTTCCACTGGGATGGAGCAGGGAAAGCCTGTCCGTAACACTCACATTTCCACTGGGATGGAGCAGGGAAAGCCTGTCCGTAACACTCACATTTCCACTGGGATGGAGCAGGGAAAGCCTGTCCGTAACACTCACATTTCCACTGGGATGGAGCAGGGAAAGCCTGTCCGTAACACTCACATTTCCACTGGGATGGAGCAGGGAAAGCCTGTCCGTAACACTCACATTTCCACTGGGATGGAGCAGGGAAAGCCTGTCCATAACACTCACATTTCCACTGGGATGGAGCAGGGAAAGCCTGTCCATAACACTCACATTTCCAGCGGGATGGAGCAGGGAAAGCCTGTCCATAACACTCACATTTCCAGTGGGATGGAGCAGGGAAAGCCTGCCCAGTAAAACTCACATTTCCAGCGGGCTGGAGCAGGGAAAGCCTGCCCGGTAACACATTTCCACCGGGACGGCGCAGGGAGCCCTTTTCCCTCGGAGCAGCTCTCCAAGGTACTGATCCCTCTCCGTCACAGCTGCTTTGGGCTGACCCGAGCAGGAGCTGGACGCCAGGAGCTGGGATTTCCAGCACAGGTCACTGCCGGGGACTGCAGATAATAATAACAAAAATAATGATCAATATCAGGCTAAAGGCAATGAACGCTCTGGAGAGCTGGGCTTTGGAAAATATTGTGTAGCTCGAGTCTCAAACTAATCCCTGCACAAAATTGCAGTGCTGGCTTCGGCTGAGGGTGGAACACGTGCTCCGGCTCCTGGAAAATCTCCCTATGAACAGATATTACCAATATCGATCAGCACAGCCACAGTGGGTGGATATCAAATTAAAGCTACCCAGATTACTGAGCTCAGGCTTGAGGACGCACAGAAAAAGCCAAGGAAGGGTCAGATCTCCATCAAATCACTCTTCCCCTGGCCCTGCACAGCCCCATTAAAGCCCCTGAAGGGATCCAGGGGCAGCCACAGCTGCTCTGGGCACCCTGTGCCAGGGCCTGCCCACCCTCCCACGGAACAATTCCTTCCCCATACCCCATCCATCCCTGCCCTCTGGCAGTGGGAAGCCATTCCCACTGTCCCATCACTCCTGGATAAACTCCATTATATGAAAGTGGGCAGATACACCTGAGACAACACCCTTATTTTGGGAACAGAGCTGCCAGTGCCCCACTTCCACCCTGGGGAATCACAGTTCCTCCTCTCCTCTTCCTTCCACCCAGCTCTGGGAGTGACATGTGCACCAGACAGCTGGGGAATTTCAACCCAATTACCTCAGCCTGCACAAAGGGGCTGTTGTCATTAAGGTATTGATTAATTGTGTTTAAAGTAATCCAAGTGACATTGAAAACTTCAACAGCTTTGTCACCAGCACGAACCAAAAGCAAACTCCAGCCCCTCCCAAATCCCCCCTACGCCTGTTCTGAGTGTGCACTGCAGATGTCAGACTGAAAAAATTGGGAGGTTTGCCTTTTTTATTGAAGTGTTGTTTTAATGTTGGGCTGTAATGCTGAATTTGAGACTGGAGTCAGAGTTCCAGGTTCTGAATCACAGCCCCAGTGAGGGATAAAACACGTCCTTCCTGAGGCTCTGCCCTCCCTGCGGCTCAGGCACAGGGTGAAGCCCTGCCCCAGCACCCCCAGTCCTGTGTGAATGTGAGCACAAACACCCCGGCCCCTCTCTGCATCCCCACGGACCAACCTCCGCCCAGGCAGGGCCCAGGACACAAACACAGCTCTGGCCCTGCTGCATTTCCCAAACTTTCATGTCCCACGCCGGATTTGAAACCTGAAATTTTTAATTCCAATCTCATTATTTCCATTATCAACCCTCTCATTCCGGTGAGGATTCCCCTCCCTGCCTGCTGACACGTGCCACGCACTGCAGAGGGTTTTGGACAGACACCAGCCTGCCCCTGACTCCTCCTGCAGGTGAACAGGGCTGAGGGAGAAGGGGAAGCTGCTCCTCACCCCGCTGGGCTCTCAGCTCTTGAGCCCTGAACTTGGTGCCGGGGGAGAATTCCTGTTCTCCAGGAGCACCTTTTCCTAGAACCACAGAATCCCAGATGGTTTGGATGGGAAAGGACCTTAAAGCCCATCCAGGGCCACCCCTGCCATGGGCAGGGACACCTCCCACTGTCCCAGGCAGCCCCATGCAGCCTGGCCTTGGACACTTCAGGGATCCAGGGGCAGCCACCCACACCCCCCAAAAAGTGTTGTTGCTTGGATAAAAAATGAACTTTTGGGTTTGTCACAGACCTGTGCTTTGTAAGGTGCTGCTGTGGCTGTGCTGGGCAACATTTCCCTGGAAAAATCTGCTGTTCAGGGAAACTCCTCCAGCGCATTGTTCCAGGAATTGCTTTATTCCTGAGATCCAAGCTCGTGGTTTGGATGTCTCTTACTGCATGAGGGTTTAAAGCTGCTGGCAGCACTTTTGCCTAGTGGCCCATTGGGCATTGTCAGCTGAGTCCAGCCCATGCATTGTTAATGAACTGTCAGCTCCAGGTACCTCTGCCTTAAACCCCCTCAGGGTGAACTCAGAGAAGTCTTTCTCTAAAAGCCAGGAGGAGAAAGAGTTCAGCTTCACCTTCACAGAAACTTGGAATGGTTTCAGTTGGAAAAGCCCTCCCAGGCCATGGATCCAAGCATTCCCCCAGCACTGCCAAGGCAGTGGTTGTTACACCAGCAGGATTAGCTCATTCCAAATGCAGGGCCTTGGGGAAATCCATGGATTTCTAACATCCAAACCAAAGTGAACGAGTCCTTCAGAGCACGGCTTCCAATCAGCACAATGCCATTCCTAATTAAACTGATCCATGACAAATAAATCCCAGGACCACAATTCCTTCAAATACCACTTGTCACATACCAGGTTTCTCTGATACTCAGTGGGGCTGGAGCACTCAGCCAGGCAGGAACAGCCCTTCAAGTGTCATTAAATCCATCTGGACGTGGCTCAACACGAAATATCCTTGAGCAACTGGTGCAGCCCCATCACTCAGGCCAGTGTGGTTCACACCTCAGGAGAAAGCAGGAAAAAAACCCTGGGCTCTTTTGGCCAGGAGGTGAAAGCCAAATGCTTTTCAATAAACCTGTTCTGTTTATGAGGAGATGGTGGGTCAGTGGCCTGTTTGGGTCTTCAGGAATATCTTTTATCAGCAGTCACAGGCAGAGCTGCCGAAGGGAGTCTGTGCAGACCCGAGCTGGGCACTGCTTGTCTGAGACCAGAATCGGAAAATCCATGTGGTATTGACTCCAAAGCTGGGAGCCCTGGGAGCCAGCAGCAGGAGGGGGGGCAGAGCCGGCCCCACGCCGTCCTGAGGCTGGACAGTCACTCCTGGGCCTGGGCAGGGACAGGATGGCAGTGGGAAAGCCAGGACACTAGGAAAGCAGGGATGGCACAGCCTGGAGGACACAGCCCGGCAGCAGCAGCTCCAGACAGATTGTTTAGGATTCAGTCCTGAGTCCCTTTTCCCCACAGTGCCCATTACTCACCCTGTGCATGCTGTTGAAGGCACTCCAGAGCAGCAACAGAAATCAGGCAGGTTCCTGAGCCCAGCAGGAGAGGCTCTTCCCAAGGCAATTTGCCATCAGGACAGAGAGCAGGAAATAGCAGAAAATCGTGAGGCAGACTCTGTTCCCACAGAATTGTCAGCCCAAGAGGCTCAGAGCATGTGGACACTTCCTTGAGCCTCGTGGGTCCTGCACGGGAACGACTCACGGCTGTGGGAAGCGGCCTGTGAGGCACTGTCACAAAGCCCTTCCCGATGGAAACGGGTTGGGTTCAGGTCCTGGCACTCCCTCAGGGCCAGCAGAGCCGGCCCCAGCCCTGACCAGAGCCCACAGAGCCCCCACACCAACCACCAGAGGGTTCATTCCAGCGGGGAGCAGAGTTTAGGGTGTTGCTCATTGGAGAGACTGGGAGGAAGAGCTTCACTGAGAACAGAACCTTCACTTCAGAGAATTAGAAAGGGACTTTATGGACTACAAAGCAGAGGGAAGGAATATGAAGTGCCATCAATACTGCAGCTGAAAGCTGGTGATGGCAGGAGAGCAAGGCTGGGAGGAGCAGGGAATCACAGAATTCCAGAATCAAAAAGGTTGGAAACTATCTCTGAGATCACCGAGCCCAAGCTGTGCCCCATCCCCACCTTGTCCCCAGCCCAGAGCTCTGAGTGCCACCTCCAGCCCTTCCTGGGACACCTCCAGGGGTGGGGAATCCACCACCATGGGAGAAGAGGGAGTGTCAGAGCCGTCCAAGGGGAGCCATGGGTCTGGACTTCTGCACCTTGATAAAACCACAGAATCCCAGCCTGGTTTGGGCTGGAAGGGACCTCGGAGGCCATCCTGTGACACAGTCCCACCTCTGCTAGAAAGAGATCCTGGCAGTTCTGAAGTCCACAGGCTGACTCACATTAAAGGTGAGTCATTTCCCTCTCAGGTAGGAGCTATTTTTAGGAGAATTACTCAAAGTGTTGATGGTTTGTATGAAACAGTGAGACTCTTAAGTTCAGAACAATATATTTCAGAAGCCTTGCACTAATACTGTGTTCTCCTACTTCTAAGGCAATAATCTGAAATTAATTCACATGTGCTCAAAATCCATAAGCAAAGCTTGACAGTAACAAGAATTTAAAGCTAAATTTAAAGGCAACATTAACAAAATCAGGGAACATGAAGCATCCACGGGAATTTCCAGGCTGTAGAAGGGATTTAATAAATGTGGCTCAAGAGGGCAGTTTTAGGGCCTCCTGTCCTCCCACTACCCCAATGGTTATGGTCACTCAAGGATTACAATCTCCTGTTTTAGCTGCAGCAGCTTCCCTAAGTTTTCACAGTAGGAGCTGTTGGATCTGATTCCCATCATTTGGAGACAGCGAGGGAGTGCCCCAGCCCTGGCCTTGAAACACCCTAAAAATGCAGCGAAAATATCCTAAAATGCACTGAAATACCCTAATAAATGCTTTGAAATGCCCAAATAGATGCATTATTCAAGTCCAGCTCTCCAGAAAAAAGCAGCCATCCCAAAAGAAATATGTCCGAGGAAATAAAGCAACAAACAACACAAGGGATTACCTGGATGAAGTTTCCCACGTCACCACATCCATCCCCCAGTGCCAATCCCCCCCCCCAGAGCTTGGCTCCAGCAGCTCCACCTTCCCAATTCCAGCCAAGGAAAATTGTGCTGGATGAAGCCTTCTGCAGCTGGAGGGTTGGGGTTTGTTCCTCTTCCTTGTGCTCCTTTGGGCATCCAACAGACTGAAACACACAAATGATTAATTTCAAAGTGGGAAGAGGAAAAAAGAAGGAATCCAAGTCTTGGGGCAGTTTTTGAGCAGATAGGAAATAACGAGCAGAAAAAGTCAGGCAGGAAATGCTGGGATCCAATGCCTTAAAATTAACGACTCAGTTAATTATGGATAAAATGTTTAGAATCATTCTAAGGAGGAGTTAGTTGGCCTCTTGTCCAAGGAACTTGGAGAGCAGGAAATGGTCTCAAGTTACACCAGGAGAGGTTCAGGCTGGACACGGGGGGAAATTCCTTCCCTGAAACAGGGCTCAAGGCCTGGCACAGCGGCCCCGGGCAGTGGTGGAGTGCCCAGCCCTGGAAGCGTTCAAGAACCGAGCAGGTGTGGAACTTTGTGATGGGGTTTATTGGGCGTGGTGGGGTTTGAGTGAAGTTTGGCACTGATCTGGGATGTCTTCTCCAACCTCAGCGATGCTGTGGTTCCATGAAATCCCCCCTGGTCAGGTCTGGTGATGATGCTGAGGCTGCAGCTGAGGACAGGCCTGGCTCAGCTCCCGGGCCACGCTCTCCCCGTGCCCAGGGACAGCCAGGACAGGTTTAATGCTGGCTGAAGGCACCTCTGACAGGGTGGGGAGTCCAGAGCAGAAAAAACCAATCCTCAGGTTTGGCCAAGTCCCCGTGACAGGGCTGTGTGAGGACAGCAGGGCTGGGACCAAGAAGAAAAGCAACTGTAGGACAAAAGTGGGACTTCCTCCAAGCTCTGAGCATGGTCACGGCCCCAGGGCCAGAGAATGTCCCTGCCATGAAAAGCCTCCACACATCCCACACCTTTGTTAGGGCTGCTGGTAATGGCACCTGAGGCCCACTTTGACTTTCAACCACTTCAGACACAAATAACAGAAAATTTCCAACTCGAAGGGATAATCTCCTGTCAGAAAGAGAACAGCAGGCACAGTGAACGCTTTAAAAGCCTTGCAGATATAAAGATTTATTGTATTTCTGAACAAGCCAGAAGCTTTGATTAAAGGTTAAAAATAGAAAACAGGGATGGAGTTAAGTTGTAAAAGATCCCCCTCAAAAATAATTTTTATACTGTTGCTATGGTTCAAACTGTTTTCATGGTAAATCTCATTTTTCCTTTAAAAATTGATCAGAATTCATTTTTTAATAAACTCACTTGGAATTATTTTCTACATTCAGGACAGAATTTACAAAAAACAGGATGGTTTTGCAACATTACTCAGAATCACCAAATAACAGAATGGCCTCGGTGGGAAGGGACCTTAAAGCTCACCCAGCTCCACCCCCTGCCATGGGCAGGGACATCTTCCACTACCCCAGGGTGCTCCAAACCCTGTCCAGCCAGGAGGTTTAGGAAAGCCATCCCTGAGGGAGAAGATGTGTGGGACTCTTCCGGCTTTGGGAGTGATCCTACAAGCATAGCACCCCCATTTCCACTATATTTTTCCACACATATTTTTCATTAGTGTTGGCTGGGTGCCAGTGCCTGTGGATTTGCAGTTTTGCAATAATTGAAAATGTGATTCTGGAAGTGACAGGACTTCCAGTCCATGGGCCTTGCCTAAACACACCCGTGCACAGATTGTGCTCTCAGTTGGCTTAATCAAATGCCACAATGCTGCTGTTATACACCAGGAGAATTGGGTGTTACCTCCCCTCAGCACAGAGGGTGCCCAACGCCATCCGGGAACAACAGAGGGAAGGGAAACAACAGAGGAGGGAAGGGAAACAACAGAGGAGGGAAAGAAACAAGGGAAACTCAACAGGGCTGAACTTGTACTCAAAGGAGATAAAACAGCCTCTTCCCACAGGGTCCCAGAGGGAACCAGCTGGTTCCCCCCCCCCTCACCTCACCTCAGCACTGCCTTCTCTCCATGCTCAGCTGCTGAATCCCCACAGCCACCAGGTCAGTCCTTGTCCCTCAGAGCCCAGGAGCTGAAAGCTGCTGCAGGTGCCACCACAGCAGGATGGATGCTCCAAGGGGGAGCCCAGATCCTGCTGAGTGCCAGGTGGGGATAATCCTGCTCCGTGGGGCTTAGCTGGAGGTTTAAATCTTCTGGGAGTCGTTCAGCATTAGTCATCTCTTCTTCCTTAAAATAAAATAAATAATGGATTGCACAATCCCCAGCACATCCCCGCCCCCTCCCCAGGGTCCCTGTGGGCAGCACAGGGTCCCGCTGCCACTTCCACCCCCAGCAGTCACTGACTGGTCACTCACCAGGCTGACACCCCCAGCCCCTCTGGGTTTGGTTGCATTTTCCAGGTCCTGTCTATGGATTTGCCTCCATCACAAAACTGTTGTTGAAAGTCTCAGGCTGTTGCAGCATCTCCCCTCCCTCTGATCCCACAGGACAAACCAGGGCAGAGCCATCCCAACAGAGAGAAAACTGCAGCTCTAGCACCTACAACTGCTGTGGCATAACTGAATTTTTTAATCTAAGGAAAACTTTGCTAAGTCTTTAACTTTGGTAAGGGAAGAAATTGCTCCTTGTGATGGTGGGGAGGCCCTGGCACAGGGTGCCCAGAGCAGCTGTGGCTGCCCCTGGATCCCTGGCAGTGCCCAAGGCCAGGCTGGACACTGGGGCTGGGAGCAGCCTGGGACAGTGGGAGGTGTCCCTGCCATGGCAGGGGTGGCACTGGATGGGCTTTGAGGCTCCTTCCAACCCAAACCATCTGGGATTCTGCAACAATCAGACTGTGAGGAAGTTGATACCTGACAGGAGGTGGTGGCCATGTGGGATCAGCCTCTTCTCCCAAGGAACATGGGACAGGACAAGGGGAAATGGCCTCAAGCTGCCCCAGGGGAGGTTCAGGTTGGATACAAGGAAAGATTTCTTCACTGAAGGAGTGGTCAGGCCTCGGAGGGGCTGCCCAGGGTGGTGGTGTTCAATCCTCCCATCCCTGGAGGTGTTCAAAATGAGCAGACCTGGGACTCTGTGCTACAGGTTAGTGGGCATGGTGGGATTTGGTTGAAGGTTGAATTTTGATGATCTTGGAGGCCTTTTCCAAGCTTGACAATTCCATGATTCTATGAATCTGCCTGCCCAGTCTTTCCTGAAGGTTTGAGACCTTAAACAGACACTCAATCCCTGTTTGTGTGCACAGCTCAAGACAGGCCCTCACTGTGCACATCTCACCCCAGGGCAGGAGCTCATTTCCCTGTGATTCCCTGCAGAATAAACGGGATCAAACCTGTGGATGGCCCCCGAGGGCAGCACCGCAGCGAGGAGCTGGGGCTGCATCCAGGGGGGCCGTGTGCTCGCAGAGAACACTGCTCACAAAAGCTGCTAACACAGCCTGTTTTCTGCTCAGGCGAGCAAGATATCCTCCCAGGACAGGTTGGGTAGCTCGGAAATAGCAGATTTTTATGCATGATGTAATTCACTGGAAGCTTCACCGAGCTGGAAGTGTCTGACTTTTGATCTTTGGCAAATAAATGAACAGCCCCGAGGAAGCTCGGGAGTTCTGTGCCCTCAGTGCAGGACAGGGCACCTGAAGGGCTGAGGAGTTAAAGCATTTTTTTCATTTTGAGGAACCAAGAGTTGGGGGAAAAAAACACATAATAACATATTTCAAGTGTTGGTTAGAAAAACCCTTCAAAATATACTTGCACAAAGGTTCAGAGAAGTGCCTCTGCAAGCTGGGAAATTCATATGAACTTTGTTCAGCTATTAATTAAGACTGGAGGGAGGGGGAGACAGTTTTTTAGCCATCAAATCTGCTTTCATCAGCCATCTAAAAAAGGTAATTCTGCTTTCAGAGTGATGCTGTGTGAGGATCTCTCTTCTTCCCAGGAGATTTCCTCGAAAAAGGAATTGTGTAAGTGCTCCTGCCTCCCCTCCAGACCTACCTATTTCAAGCTTCCAATCTGACATCTAATACTGATTGGTCCTCATTTCCTTCTCATACACTGGAATTTGTTCCAGATATAAAAGGAGATGGA
Source organism: Machaerirhynchus nigripectus (assembly GCA_013397975.1). NCBI lineage: Eukaryota > Metazoa > Chordata > Aves > Passeriformes > Dicruridae > Machaerirhynchus > Machaerirhynchus nigripectus. The sequence goes on along the minus strand of VZRQ01000143.1, from coordinate 109,766 downwards.
AATGAAAACAAAAATCAGTTTCTGTCTAGTCATTCTGAGGAAGTACCTGAAACATAACTCTGGTTGTGTCTGCAGGACTGAGGGTTGCATTGTGAAGTGGGAACTGTTGGGAAAGCCATTATCCCAAACCCAAACCCTATATCCAATGGGATCATCCACTTCTGTCCCACTGACACTGACAAACAGTAAAACCTGACACAGGAATTCAAACTTCAAGCCTAGAAAAGGAATTAATGCTTTTAAAAATTCCCAGGAAGCAGCTCACCCTCGACTAAATAACAACTATCAGCTTTTCTCCCATCCAAGGCTTCCCAACAAAGGCTTTGTGGATCAAAGCTACCCGAGAATGAATGAAATGGCCCAAGGCAGTGCTGGGATGGTGCACAGGTCAGCAGATGAGCAGTGAGGAAGGCACAGGCTCCACACCAGACCTGGAAACAATCACCAGAGTCCGTCATCCTTTCCACCAGACACCACATCCTGCTCAAAGTGGAAAATCCAAGTTACTGAGACAGCTCAACATCTTCAGTTTAAAAGGAGAAGCAAAATGGGAATATGGAGTCAGCCTTTAGCAAGTGCTGCTGGCCCACCACGGCTCTGGCACATCAAACCTGGGGAAAGAACTTCCTCCACTGCCGAGGATGGACCAGGGAAAAGGAGGGATGAAGGAAAAAAGAAGAAGATCTGAGACAATAAGAGAAGAAATGGCAGGGAAAGCAAATATAAATGAGAATTTTCCCTCTTTCTGATGATCATCCTCCCTTCCCCCACCCTGCCTTAGGAATACACACACAGAGCTTTTAAACACCAGCCAAGGCACTTTGGTGCTTAGTGCTGAATTCTTCTTATGGTTATTTAAGTTACAAACAGGGCTACTGATTCTAAACCTGAAGTGCTAAAATTATTCCAAGTAATGCATGTCCAGCTCTAAAATCCTGAAGTTAATTTTAAACATCGCTTTCAGAAATAGGTTGCCTTGTCCTGACAGATCTATGTGGGCCATATTGTGAGGAGAACTATCAATATTTGAATAAATTTTGCATGCAAGCAAACTAAAATTATCTTTACATCGATTCAGTAGCAACTGCTCCAGTAGGAGCTGGATGAAATGGCCAATAAATTGACAAAGCCACAAAACAGCATGGGAGAAACATAAAAATTGGAAAGCTGGCCGTTCCCTGCCATCTCCCATTTCCTATTTAATGCGCCCAGGCTCTCTCAGAGCAGGAGGAGCCGTGGTTATCGCAGTCCCCGGGCACATCCCCAGCCCTGCCCTGGCGCCGTGCGGGCTCCCTCCCTTCCCTTCCCTTCCCTTCCCTTCCCTTCCCTTCCCTTCCCCAGGGCGCTGCTCCCCAGTGCCTGGGCAGGAGCACTCTGGGCTGGGAATATTCCCAGTTTTCTCTCCGGG
>VZRQ01000143.1:85025-108267 GCA_013397975.1 Machaerirhynchus nigripectus | reverse complement strand
GTGCTGCTCCTGCGTTGGAGGGGATGTCACCCTCACAGCCCGCCGGGAAGGAACAAAGCAAGTTCTCATGGCTTTGTACAGCTCTGGGAGGCTGGAATTGCTCCCGGCTTTAGCCCTGCCCAGCTCAGTGAATGCCGGAGCTGAAAATGGCCCAGCAGAGCCTTTTCTCTGGCCTGTTCCTCACAGCTGCAGGTCAGTCCCCGCTCCTACAGCCTCCCCTCCTCCCCTTGCCCTGAGAGAGGAGCTGAGCTTGGCCTTGGCACCAGGCCTGGCACCCGGGCCCGGCGGGACCTGAGGCAGGGCTGGGGACAGCCACGAACCACCAGGACCCTGCCGGACCCTGCCGGACCCTGCCGGACCCTGCCCGACCCTGCCGGACCCTGCCCGACCCTGCCGGACCCTGCCGGACCCTGCCGGACCCTGCCGTCTCAGCTGACGGCCCGAGCTGGAGCAAAGGATGAGGTGAGCTGCACCCGAGCTCAGCCCCAGGACTGCTGCTCCCCTGACGGTCAGCTTCCAGGGCCAGCCACAGAAACGGCATCAAACAGCTCCGTTTTGCCTTAAAAAAACCCCAAACAGCCACTATTCAGTGCAAGGTGTCACTGTAAGAGCCCCAGTTCCCCCAGCCCCGCCAGAGCTCAGGGCAAGGCACCCAGAGCTGGCACAGGCAGGGGAAGGGACCCCTGGGACTGAAATCACCGTCCTTAACAGCAGTTTTCTCATTCTTCATCAGAACTCACAGGATCCCAGCCTGCTTTGGGTGGGAAGGGACCCCAAAGCCCATCCAGTGCCACCCCTGCCATGGCAGGGACACCTCCCACTGTCCCAGGCTGCTCCCAGCCCCAGTGTCCAGCCTGGCCTTGGGCACTGCCAGGGATCCAGGGGCAGCCACAGCTGCTCTGGGCACCCTGTGCCAGGGCCTGCCCACCCTCCCAGGGAACAATTCCTTCCCAATATCCCATCCAGCCCTGCCCTCTGGCAGTGGGAAGCCATTCCCTGTGTCCTGTCCCTCCATCCCTTGTCCCCAGTCCCTCTCCAGCTCTCCTGGAGCCCCGTTCGGCCCTGGAAGGGCTCTGAGCTCTCCCTGGAGTTTCTCCTCTCCATGTGAGCCCCCCAGCTCTCCCAGCCCATTGACTCCCCCGGTTTGGGTTCTCTTGGGGCAGCAGGATGATTTTACAACCTCCATAAACAATGGGAGAGGCCAAGCTCTGAGCACAAGCCTGGGTAAGCAGAGATGTCCCACCTAGGAAACTTCATTTTGATTTTTATTTATTTACACACTCCAATTCTAAATATTCGATCAAAACATACCTTTGATGAACAAATCTCTCCATGCTAATAATCTTTAAAATATCCCAGGCTCCCTAAAATCTGAGCTTCAGGGAGAACAAACAGCACTTGCTGCAACCCGTGAAAAGTTAATTTTTTCATGCTGATGCCTCTTCCCTTTTCCAGCCTTATTTCTATTTCTAATTAAGCCAACTTGAGAGCAATCCAGAAATACAAAGAGGAGCAGTTGAATTTGGAGACATTAAGGGAATTTTAAAAGTCTTGCTTTTTGCCTCAAAACTGAATTCAGGTGAGGAAAAAGTAAGTAAGTAATATATTTTTTTAATCCTCCATGTACCCCTCTATTAACCACAATTACAACACTTCAAAGCACATTAATTTCTTGCTTTTAAATTTTCTATAGCAACAGTTTGTTGAAAGAGTTTGATTTTATTATATTATGCCAATACTACCCTGGTAGAAATTTCAATCTTTTTTAAGCAGAAAGAAGTGCAAAAAATTACATTAACAACAGGCATAAAGAAATTGAAACTCTCAATGCCTCTAATTTATGCCATTTTTCTGTGGGTTTTTTTTTAAACCTCTTTTTTCTACCAGCTGGATGCCGCCCCTTTAATGCGGTTTGCGTGTTACAGGGGAGGCAGCTGAATGGAGGGAAAGGAAATCCAGGAGCAGCCTCCCTCCCACTCCTGCTCCCACGCAGCGCACGGGGGCTGCAGGGCCAGAGGCCAGGACACGGAGACACTGGGAAAGTGGCCACAGCCACACCCGTGGGGGATTGGGTGGATCCAGGACTCCCAGCTGGTCGGGTTCCTGATGGGCTTTCACGTGGCCTTGTCCCCCTGGACACCTCTTTTCTGGTTCTGGAGCCCCAGACTCAAGAAGGACTGGAGGGAATCCAGAGGAGGCCACAGAGATGCTCCGAGGGCTGGAGCCCCTCTGGAGCCAGGCTGGGAGAGCTGGGGCTGCTCACCTGGAGAGGAGAAGCTCCAGGGAGAGCTCAGAGCCCTTCCAGGACCTAAAGGGGCTCCAGGAGAGCTGGAGAGGGACTGGGGACAGGGCATGGAGGGACAGGACACAGGGAATGGCTTCCCACTGCCAGAGGTCAGGGATAGATGGGATATTGGGAAGGAATTCCTCCCTGGGAGGGTGGGCAGGCCCTGGCACAGGGTGCCCAGAGCAGCGGTGGCTGCCCCTGGATCCCTGGCAGTGCCCAAGGCCAGGCTGGACACTGGGGCTGGGAGCAGCCTGGGACAGTGGGAGGTGTCCCTGCCCATGGCAGGGGTGGCACTGGGTGGGCTTTGGGGTCCCTTCCCACCCAAACCAATCCGGGATTCTCTTGCTTTTCTCCCCCTCTGCAGGCGCTCGCTGTCTCAAGAGGGACAGCAGGGACCAGGAGAGCCCTGAGCATCCAGGGGAGCAACAAAGACCTGCAGCACGTGGTGTCACCCTAACTCAGCAGAGAAACTGGCATTGAGTTCTGCTTAACCACTTCTCCTAAGATAAGTTGGAAAAAAATTCAATAAAACTTGTGTTAAGCTGATTCCACGCTGCAGTACAAACAAAGTGTGGCGCAGCCTAATCCTCTTACACCAGGGAACAGGCTCCTAAAGTCATTGTTTAATAAGATTAAATACCGCAGGTCATAAAAATTAATTTATACAGCTGCCATGGTTTAAAAACTACATGTCTGCAGAGTGGGACAAATTCCTTTCCTGTGGAGAGGCAAAGGTGAGCCCAGAGCAGCTGTGGCTGCCCCTGGATCCCTGGCAGTGCCCAAGGCCAGGCTGGACACTGGGGCTCGGAGCACCCTGGGACAGTGGGAGGTGTCCCTGCCCATGGCACAGCACTGAAACCTCCTCTTTGAAAGCAAACATTCACTTAAAATTGTTTAAAAATTATTTTTAAAAATCTCTTTCAGGCATAGAGCTCCTGAAGTCCCTCCCAGCCACATTCATTTCACCAAAGAGGAGGAAATGAAAGGCTTGGACTTCATGAGGCCTTTGCTCTTCTTTGCTCAAGCCTTGCTTAAACTTGTTATTCCTTGACCCAATTTACCAAATTTTGCCCATGAGACATAAAAGAGGGAGGGAAGAGAGGATGAAGACAGCCATCAGCAGTCCTCTGCTCACTCACGAAACTTCAGATACTGTGTCAAATTCTTTGAACCCAGAAAGAACTGTTTCTTACATTTAAAAAGGAAGAAATACAAATACATATAAATAGAAATATATAAATAAATACAATTTTATATATATAATCTATAAAGCCCTGCTTACAATACCTCTGCATTTGGAGACACTGATGCTAATCCTAATCCTAATCCCTAAAACTGTAACCCTAACTAGGCCTAGCCCTGTCCCGATGCTCCCGGGTGCTGTTACCTGGGGGAACATCAGCCACACCACAGGCAGTGCCTTGGCTGCTGCTGTGTTCCATGGCTTGGAATCAGGGAATTGTGAGGTTGGAAAAGCCCTCTCAGACCATCAAGTCCAACCATTCCCAGCACTGCCAAGGCCACCACTGCCCCATGTCCCCAGGTGCCACCTCCACATGGCTTTGAAATCCCCCCAGGGATGGGCACTCCAGCACTGCCCTGGGCAGCTGTGCCAGGGCTGGACACCCCTTCCCATGGAGAAATAATTCCAAATCCAGACCTCTCCTGGCCCAACTTGAGGCCGTGTCCATCCTCTAACCCACCCCAAAGAGAAATCCAGCAATCTCTCCAATTAAAACAATCCATCATCGTTTGGGCACTGTACATAAAAGAGCAGAAGCTGCGGACACAAAGGGTTCTCACCACTGGCATTTTCTAAAGCAATATTTCAACATCAGGAAAAACCCTTCCATCACCTCCTGGAAATGCCGTCTTGCAGAGAAATAAATATCTCTTTTGTATCAAAGCGATTCCCAATCCCTTTGATAAATCTTAGCACTGTGCAGTTGAAACAACCCCATGAAGGGCTGGAAGAATCATCTAAATGCATCTGAACAACTCTGTTTATTTTGTATTCCAGAGCACATCGTGCCAGCCCGCAGAGCTCTCCCATTAGTCTTTAAAAATAGTATTAAAGGACATTTCCGTCTATTTAAATTATGTCTATTTTCATTTAAATGAGTTGCTAAATAACAAGCTCCATGCCAGCATTATGCTGGAGTGTGTGACTGCGAGAAATACACTTCAAACAAAACAAATTAGGGAACCTGGAAATTGCTGCAGCAGAGAAAGGACATATTTTTGGGCAAAAGTAAACAGAGAACAACAGCGAGTCATCAAAAATATGATAATAAACCCCCCGTGATCCATGCGTGAGGAATGGCACATATGGAGCAGCTCACTCCACTCCTGTGAGGGCTTTATTTATAAAACAATGCACAAAATTGGCAGTTTCCTTCCTTAGCTGGAGAGGGACTAATTACCTTCCCCTGGCCTGGTTTCTCACTCCCAGCACTGTGCTGGGAATTCCGAGCTCAGAGCAGGACAGCGGGAGCACATCCCACCCCCCATCCATCACCAGGCACAGCATTCCTGGGATAGCCCAGGGCTCCCCAGCCCAGCCCACTGCAAAACCAGGGCTCAAACTGCTTCCCTGGCAGCCTCAGGGACAGGATGGGCAGTTCTCCGACAGCTCGTGGGAGTGGAGGTGTGGGATTTGAGTGGAATGAAAGGAGCTGAGTGGAATGAAATGGAAACAACAAACCCAAAGGAATGTTGGCATTAAGGCTGGGACTCCCAGAGGTCACCTCCTGTGCTGCTGTCGCACCCTTTCCTCCAGCGAATGAAAAATACTGGGATTTACTGAAATCCTGGGATAGGACTGAAATCTCATGGGAATAAAGTTTGGCTCTACTGGTTTAGAATCAGATTTATGGAATCACAGAATCATGGAATCACAGACTGCTTTGGGTTGGAAGGGACCCTAAAGCCCATCCAGTGCCACCCCTGCCATGGCAGGGACACCTCCCACTGTCCCAGGCTGCTCCCAGCCCCAGTGTCCAGCCTGGCCTTGGGCACTGCCAGGGATCCAGGGGCAGCCACAGCTGCTCTGGGCACCCTGAGCCAGGGCCTGCCCACCCTCACATGGAGGAATTTATTCACTTACCAAAGTTAAAGAATTATCAAAGTTTGCCTTGAACTAAAACCCCCTTCTATTATACATCAGGAATTTGTACATTATCAAATACATCAAGAGCACATTAGAGAAGAAATGCTTCATGTGAGACACAGTTAATCAAACACCAGGACTGGAAACCTCACGGGGAAATGTGCCTGGAATTTTAAGCTTCCAGAGCAAGTTGGGCACATTCACCCCCAGCACAAGGAGACCGTGACTCTGCTGGCTACCACTGACACTTTGATTTTTAATCTCTGCCAAATTATTACAGCTCCTCCTGTTTTGCAGAAAGTTGAGGCCAGGGTCTTATTCAGCCACCTACTACGTGTTGCTTGGATATGGATTATTATTTCCCAAGCAGGATGTGGAATATTTTATTTTTGTACCAACGGATCTTGCTCGCACGCAATCATTTGCATTCTTAAGAAGCCAACCCAGTCTGCTTTGTAACTCCTGTAAGCCCAGAAAAAGCATCCCCCCACTCCCTCTGTCTTGGGAACGGAATTTTCACAGCACACTAAGTATCTTCTGATTAGAATTTTGGGGGTTTTTTAAAAATACGGCTTTGACATGCCAAGGCACATTAGGCAAGACAAGGAACAAAGTCACACAGTAACAATGAACGTCATAAATAATTAATAAATATATGAACTGAGAACAGGGATCAGAGCATGTGTGAGCATTTGGGCTCAGTACAACATAAAAAGTAACTCACACATAAAACCACCTTCTACCAATGGCTGTAAAGCTGCCTCTCTCCCCTGGCACTCCGGAATGGTTTCTCAAAACTGGAAAGATTTGGGTCTTTTCGTTGATATATTTCCAAAGGAATAAATCCATCTTCTGTAAACGGAAAGTGTAGGAAGTTTTCTCAATACAGGTAATTTGCATACATATTTACCCTCTAGAATATTCCCAGCTCCAATGAGATGTAAAGAAATAATTCAATGTATACATTTGGTGCTCAAGCCATGCCACAAATCATGTGCACTTAATTCAACAGGGCCATAAACCCCAGACCTATAGGAGTAATCAAGAACCTACTTAACCTTTCTCCAAGCAACACTGAAAAAAGTTAGCGTGAAATATGTGACAATCCCCTAAAATTATAATGAAAGGGCAGCAAGCAAGGTGTGTTGTAAAACACAATCGGTGTGAAGCCAAGAAAAAACTGGGAAATAGAAGAAAAATTAGTTCTGGAGTCACACTCAGTAATAGCTGATGTATGCTCACAATAAAATGAGATGCAGAATGCAAAACTGCTTGAAAATAAAAGCATAATTTCAACAGTATTCAGCCAGCAGGTCTAAGAGTTACAGAATTCCTGTGGGTTGGACAAAAAAACCCAAAAAACAAACAGAAAACCAACACAGAAGCCCAGAATCTTTAAGGCTGGAAAAGCCCCACCAAGGTTATCGAGCCCAAGCTGTGCCCCATCCCCACCTTGTCCCCAGCCCAGAGCACTCAGTGCCACCTCCAGCCCTTCCTGGGACACCTCCAGGGATGGGCACTCCAAACCTCCCTGGGCAGCCCCTGCCAAGGCATGAGCACCCTTCCCATGGGGAAATTCCCTCTGAAACACCTAAAGGTATTTTAAACCCAAGGTCATAAAAAAATTCCAACTTAAGGCTCAGGCATCTTCTGTTAGATTGATGTAATTGCAAGACAGAGAAAGGAAACCCAGGGCAATTGGGAGGAGTTTTCCTGCAGACCCGACCTTGGTTCAGTCAGTTATGGAAGCTCAGAGAGACACACATATTTCAATCCTTATACATACTAATATATACAATATCTATATATCTGGATTCTTGCAGAAAGCTCAGAAGTTTTACTTTCTCCAAGATAAGCCGGAGCCAAGTGCAGACCTTCCCCACACAAAGTCCTGAAGGCTTTCACCAGCGGTGTGGTGCTGTCCCTGCATGCACTTGTAAAATAAAGAAATAATGTAATATTAAAAACTTCAGCTCCTCAAAGTCAGACCTCGAATCTACACTTAGAAAATTAAATAGTTTGCCTGATCGCAGAAGTCCCAAATGGTGAATAATTTCTGTCAGCTCACATGTCTCTTTTGTAGAAGGGGAGAATTAAAACATTCTTAGGTATTTGTAAAGTGAAATACAGATTTACTTCAAAAAAATCCGTGGTAGAGCGCAGCTGGAGGTGGCACTTAGAGGTAGTTACTGCAATTTCTTCTCCAATTCCACAGCCAGGTCAGGGAACCTGTGTATTATTTGGGACATTTAATGTGGGAAACGTGTCCTGCCCTCAGAGCTGTGGAGCCCAGGGCTGAGTTCCCCGAGCACCCCCGAGCATCCCCAGTCCCACTGCCGGGACCAGAGCCCTGTGCCACGGGAAGTGTGGAATGGGAAAAGCCACGCCCAGGACAACAGCTGCCCGTGAGGTTTTGCCAACAGGCTTCCCAAGCAGTCAGTCATGGAATCACACATCCTGAGCTGGAAGGACCCACAAGGATCATCCAGGCCAGCTCCTGGCCCTGCTCCCGTCAGTTATGCTGAGCCAGTTTACTTTGACATGCCCTGAAAGGTTTAACCTGGAATGTGCAATGTATTCCTGTACAAAGACAGGAAAGAGGTTAAAAAATAAATAACTCATGGCCTGGTGTTTGTGTCTCGTCTTTGAGATACTTCACTTCTGAGAAATCTTTTAATTTCCCAGCCTTTAAATTTTGTCTCTACAAATCTCTCCCAAACCTTGAGGGGCAACAATTAAAATCTACTTGTTAGAAGCAACATTAGCTACAAAAAGAAATAGGAAAGGTCAGGGACAAGGAACTCGTGCAGACTCCCCCAGAGCAGGTAAGGAGGTGTTTTGACAGGAGGCTTCACTTGAACTACATTAATACATTCAGTTCTTGAGCTGGGTACAAATGGAACCGCTTTGAGCTCAGATTCTGGAGGTGGGTGGCTTTGGGCTGTAATTTTAATTAAGTGCTCATCCCTGTATGCAACACTTGGTATTTCTCTGCTGTTAAAAGGCAGATTTGGGGTGGTTTTGCTGCCATGCCAACCCTGCTGCTGGGAAGCACCAAGCAGGGCTGAACAGAAAACTGGGAAGGAAAACCTGGAAACCAGCACTGACCTCCCGTGTCAGTGATCATCCGTGGTCTGTTGTCCCAGGGCATCATTTTGGGATGGAATTCCTTCAGAGCAGCAGAGCCCACAGCTGGTGGCTCTTCAGCCCCAGTGGCACCAGCACCTCCAGCTCCTTCATCACCATCACACCCCAGAGTCGGGATCCAGGGGAGCGGGCCGAGGGCCGTGGCCGATGGAGGCCTGGCCTCCCATGGCTTTCCTCCAGCAGCAACACTTCCATGGTTTCTGGTGTCTCCAAATCCAGAAGGAACCCCCACACCTGCTCAGGCCAAGGAGCAGCCTCAGCCTTCCCAGAGAGCCAGAACCCAGCTTGGCAATGTCTTGCCCGGCAATCATCCATCATTAAAAGGCAACCATCCTTCATTAAAAGGGGTCTGGTGGATCCTGAGTACAAGCCATTCCTACCTAAAATATCTTCTTTTCCAGAGCCAAACCCTCTCCTGGGCAGGACAGGGATGGAGGAGCCAAGCCAGGGCACTCGGCTCCAGGAGCAGCTGTGGCACAACCGCCTAAAGCAGCTGAGGGTTCCGGGTGCTCTGCCCCTCCTGCAGCGACGCAGGATGCATGCACGTGTCAGGGCAGGAATAAGGGACGTTGTCTGCACAGTTACACGTCCAGGAGAGGCAGAACATGCAGTATTCTGCCCCAGCTGTTGTGACCCAGCCAGCTTTCCATAAATCACAGCAGCGGGAAGCGGGCCGAGAGCTGTGGCTCAGGGATGGGCACGCGGCAAAGCCGCTCCCGGAGCGAGGCTAAGGCAAAGCCCGGGCTCCCCGTGATGCAATACATTACACTGACAGGAGAGCTGGAAAGGCCATAAATAAAATGGATTTTATCATCTCCTATCGGTCTCTCGTGGATAATATGGGCTATTCCAAGAATACCTTCTCTGGCATCAAGGATAATTCAGCGGTAAAATGGACTTGAGCTGCTCACAGCAGAGCAGAGCAGGAGCTGCCACGCTGCACTTCCACGAATGAATGAAGAGGTGCAAGGGCTCCCCGTGCTTCAGGGAGGGGCAGCCCAGCCCAGTGCCCATCTCATCCCCCGAGCAATAAACTGTGACAGCACAACAACACAAGTTATTTCTGTAATGCACACAGCCTTTCCTGTTCAAAGATAGCCAGAAAAAAACCACTTCGTTTCTCTTCTCAACAGAGATCACTCATTTCCCAACTCCAGAGACATGAATATTCATGGCTATTGTTTGCATGGGGGGGCTCTCCTCGACTCCATCCCAATTGCTGAAGTAAAATCTAAACTTCTGCTAAACTGCAGAACTCCAATGGATACTTTGCTTTTAATTACTTTCAGAAGTGTTCACTGTCTGACACTAAGGGATGCATTCTTCAGCTGGGTGATACATTTATTTACTCCACTGTGCTTTTGGAATGTGCAGAATGTTTATAATTAGGCTGTGTAACCATGCGAGCCTTCAGCTGGTGTTTGCTGGGTTTAAAGCAGGTTTGTTCTGCATTTCCAAAGCAGGAAAAGCCACAACGCACCGTGAACGTTATGCACTAATCTTTGTATTTCCAGGGTAGGAAAAAAACACTTAAAAATTCTAATTGTGGTGCTTGAAATGCTGCTGAGGTGCGGGGCAGAGTGATGATTCCTGCTGCAGCCAGGGACCTGGGTTAGCTGCAGAGCTGTGATAAGCAATGACACCTGAGCACGGCCTGCAAAGCCCCGGGAGGGCACCCAGCAGCTCCTGCTCCTCCTGGAACCGGGATGGGAGCCTGGGCTGGGAAGAGCTCTTCCCTTGGCATCAGGAGCAGGACCAGAGTCACCCCGAGCAACCTGGGCTATGGAAGGGGTCCCTGCCACGGCCTTTAAGGTCCCTTCCAAGAGCAAACCCCCTGTGATTCCAAGGTGGAGCCTTTCCAATTCCCCCGGGCTGAGCCTGGCTGGTGACAGCGGTGGGGCAGTGACAATGCTCCAGGCCAGCCCTGCCCCAGCACAGGCATGAGGCTCTCTCTGCTCCCACTGCCGAGGGCCCCCAGGCAAAGCCCAGATCAGGCATTTCACAAAGCTCTGCACCTTTCTGAGCCCTGGAAAAGCCATGTCAGGCACCGAGGTGGCTCTGGCTGGTGCCCTGCCCAGCAGTGGCATCACCGCCCTTGGGATCAGCCTGACACCATCTGTGCAGCTCCTGAGGCCGCAGCATTTCAAACCAGACAATTCCTTTCTAATGCAGTAATATATAACCCAGGATTAAAGTAGGGGTCGTTTTCTTCATGATTTCACAAAAACGTGATTTTTAAATTGTTCTTGATGGTTTCTGCACTAAGAAATTCACATTTGGTGTCAGGTTTAACCATCTGTTAACACACATGTGATTTCAAACTTCTCCCTCATGTCATCCTCCAGCACAGTCCCCACCCATATGCGATTATCTCCACCACACAAATGTTCACTTACATCTTCCCAGTTCTCCATACAAATTTCCTGGTGAGTGCTCAGAAACTGAATTATCTTCCCTTACAACACTGGAAAAAGTTTAACCCAGGCCACAGAACATGCAAGTATTGAAGCTTTGCCATCCTCCCGTACTGCTGTTACATCTGGAGCCAGAGAGTTATGCAATATGTGAGCTTTCTGCTCAGGAGCTCAGAAGTTAATAATCACCTTCACTAAGAAACAATTTTTCCTCCTTTTTTCCCCCAAAACAATCTCACAAACCCCCATTTTCTTTCCCATAAAGTTTCAGTCATAACCAAATGAAGAGAAAATGCAGATTATGCACTGCTGTTGTCACCCATGGAAGGGGAATTGCATCTAGAAGGGCTTTAAGGTCTCTTCCAGCCCAAACCCATAGGTGATTTGTGACCACTCACAATGTGAGGTGGGAGGTGGGCAAAGGAGTGGGTCCCTCCAACCCCCACCACAATCCACCAGGATCCTTCCTGTGCTGGGGCACCAGCTTTGGGCCTCCTGGGACAGAGTTACTGCACTGAACATCCTCATATAAATGTCACACAATCCCAGAATCCCAGCCTGGTTCGGGTGGAAGGGACCTTAGAGCTCATCCCATCCCACCCCCTGCCATGGCAGGGACACCTCCCACTGTCCCAGGCTGCTCCCAGCCCCAATGTCCAGCCTGGCCTTGGGCACTGCCAGGGATCCAGGGGCAGCCCCAGCTGCTCTGGGCACCCTGTGCCAGGGCCTGCCCACCCTCCAAGGGAACAATTCCTTCCCAATATCAACTCTACATCTCCCCTTTTACTTTAAAGCCACGAGCCCCTGCCCTATCCCGTTGCATCTCCAGTCCAATCTGAACCGCAAGCTGTGCAAGTCTCCAGGATTTACCCTGAGCCATCTGGCAGCAGATGGAAGAACTGTGCAGAGCCCTGCGACTCTGGGCAGAGGTTTGGCTCCTCAGAGCTCCCTGTGGCAGGAACACGGTGAGCCCAGGGGCCTGGGTCTGGTCTCTGTGCCCCCAGGGGCCACGGAGCCCCACAGGAACAGCCCCAGCAAGGAGCAGTTTCTGCAAGCCTGCAAGTTCCTGGTGCAGGGGACAACACACCGTCATTTTCTTTCTCTCCTTCTGAGATTTAAATAGGTCAAGTCCCTCACTCGGTGCAGCGCAGGAAATTGTACATTCCCACAACTGCATTTCAGAATGGATTATGGGCCCATTTAAGTGTTATCATTAGAGAAACTACAGCAAAATACAGCGGGGTGAGTCCTCCCCCTTCCCCACGCACTCCCGTACTGCGATGCCTCTAAGTTATTCCAATCTTCGGCGCTTTGCTTCCCATCACTGCCTTTCAAACACACAGAAGAGAAATTGGATTAAATAACGTGCTGAAGAGAACACTCTGCTGGGTGCAGACGTGCTGAGCCTGGCAGCTGACGGGCCGCATGTGGCCAGGTGAGTCACTGAGGCTCAGGGACGAGGGGACAAAACCTGACACTCCAACAGCTTTGCAACAACTCCACGGTGATCCCAGCAACTCAACAGGGCAGAGCATTCCCTTAGCAAAAATAACAAGGGAGAGATGGGAAAGGAGGAGACAGTGGAAAGATAAGCAGAACTCAATCCACACTTGGTCTGGGGCAATAACACCCTTCTTAAGTCCTACATCTGTACCACCCATCCAGATAAGTTGCCCACACACAATTCTGTCACAAGTGTGGTAGGAAAGAGTGGAAGATTACATTAGTGAGAGTTGAGAACAGGAAACCAAAAATAATTAAACAGAGAAACCGAAAGGCAGAGCTTTGTCACCACAAGCCTTGGCAGGCAAAGAGCGATGGACTGACAGCTGAAAGTGCTGGAGGGCATGGGAACAGCCCAGAGCCACGGGATGGGCCTCAAGATCCCTTCCATCCAAAGACATTCCCCGGATTCTGTGATCTCATCCCACCCCTGCCATGGCAGGGACCCCTCCCACTGTCCCAGGCTGCTCCCAGCCCCAACGTCCAGCCTGGCCTTGGGCACTGCCAGGGATCCAGGGGCAGCCACAGCTGCTCTGGGCACCCTGTGCCAGGGCCTGCCCACCCTCCCAGGGAACAATTCCTGCCCAACATCCCATCCAGCCCTGCCCTCTGGCACTGGGAAGCCATTCCCCTTGTCCTGTCCCTCCATGCCTTGTCCCCAGTCCCCCTCCAGCTCTCCCGGAGCCCCTTTAGGCCCTGGAAGGGCTCTGAGCTCTCCCTGGAGCCTTCTCCTCTCCAGGTGAGCACCCCCAGCTCTTCCAGCCTGGCTCCAGGGCAGTGGGGCTTCAGCCTGAAAGGACCGAGGTCAGGGAATGCCCAGCCCCATGGAAATTACAGAAAACATGGGACCAGGACAGAGCTGGACCCCAAGCCCGCTCACCTCCCCCAGCAGGAGGATGCAAACCTGCCCCAGGTCTTCCTTCCTTCCAGCCTCTGGTCCCCAGCACAGGGTGCTGCACCTGCCGGCCTCTGCAAGGCACATTCCAGGAGCACGGATCAATGGAATGCTTTGGCAGCTCTCCCAAACCCCGAGGCTGCAGCCCCGGCCCTGGCAGCATTGGGCTCTGACTGATGGCAGGGCAGGCAGAGGAAGCCCCAGGACCCTGTGCAGGCCCCAGAGCATCCCCTGCACGACCCTGCAGCCCTGCTCCAGCGGGAACATCCCTGGGGGAGGACGAGGCCTGCAGGGTGGGCTGGGGGCTCCCCCAGGGATGTTGCCACCCCAGGAACTCGTCCATCTGTAAATACTGGGGCTGTGGGGAGCCGCCAGCTCACCTGCAGCCCTGCCAGCGCTGCCCCCTCCTGCTGCCCCCTCCCTGGCACTCAGCAGATGCACACGGAGCTGCAGCAAACTGTGAAATGAACTGTCAGTCAGCAGAGCTCGGCTTTGAATAATGTCTGCCTGCTAATGCTCATCGCCACCGGCTCCCAAAACACAAAATCCTGCTCAGAATCAATAGGTCTTTTGGAAAATTTAATTGTGGAACAGATTTTGAAACCCATGGATTTGATTTTGCCACTCCTTGCCAAAGAGAGGTGTCCATGAGTGCTCAAGTCAAATCCTTCCCACTGATCCTAATGGAAAATGCTAAAAAAGAGAAAATGAGAATGTTAAACCCTACTAAAAGGATCCAGATGATTTACCATGCAATGGGGTTTATTCTTTAGTGATATTTTTTCCTGACTGAATAAAATTAGGATGCTTAGAGGCTGCATCCCAGTGATCCCGATTAGTTGTGTGACTTGAGGGATGTCTGAAGGATTCAGATAACCAGCACTTGGGATTACATTTAATTTCTGGGTGAATTTTGGGTTCAGGAGAAACGTATGAATTTCAGATTATCCACAGCTCGGATAACAAGGTAGCACATGTTCAGGGCTTGCCTACATTAAGGAGTTGCCCAAGAGCTAATTCTGCATTTTCTGTGTAATACATCAACAACTGAAAGAAAGGTTTAGCAGGTGGCTAATAAAGCTGGAGAGTAAGCAAAAGAGCACCTCTAATGAAGTACGTGTTGCTTGTAATTCAGAAATAAGAGAAGCACATTAACCTGCTGGGTGAGAGTGCTTCCCAGTGCCCCTCTAATTGGGCTCACACCAGAGGCACTCCTGCGTTTGCACCAGCAGGGATTTCACTCCGCAGGTGAACCAGATCCCCTGGGAAGAGCAGGGAGGAGATTTCGTGGGAAGATGCTGGAGCTGTTTCATTTCCTGCTCGCTCACACGTGCAGGGAGACACTTCCAGAGGGACCTAAGTGGCCAGAAAGGCTCAGCCCTGTCCGGTGTGTTCCAGGGAACACAGCCCCGCATAAAGGTGTGGGGCCGGGGCAGCCTCATAATGGGATTTCATGGGAAAAAGACCCAAAACCTACTCCAAGAGCTACTCCTGAGTGGGGAACTTCACAGAGCATGGAATCATGGGTTGGAAAAGCCCTCTCAGACCATTGAGTCCAACCATTCCCCAGCACTGCCAAGGCCACCCCTGGCCCATGTCCCAAGGGAAAGCAGCCACTTTCTGACTTTCAGAGTATTGGCACTGTATTAAAAATAACCTTAGAGAGCAGATCACAGAACTTAAACTCATAAACCAATGGAACTGCAGGGCCATAGGACCAGGCCCAGAGCAGAGCAGGGTGCACACAAACGTGGCAGGGGTGACAGGGCACCCGCGGGTGACACAGCGCTCCCAGCCCAGCCTGCGTTACCTGGGCAGGGGACACAGGACCCAGCCAGCCCGGCCTGGCAGCAGGGCAGGGACCCTCAGGAGAGCCCCCAAACTCGGGCTGAGGGCCTCTGGAGCAGTTCCTTTGGTCTGAATAAAACCAGCCTGGGTACAGACAAGGACAACTCATTGTCACCAGCCACAGCCCCTGGAGCTGCTACAGCCTTTGAGAGAAAGAAAACAGAGCAATCCAGAGCAGGATTCAGAACAATACTGATAAAAAGCACTGGCTTTCAGTACACCTGGGAGATTTCCCCCTCACATCCAAAGTTTATTTTCCAAGGTGCACTAAGAGTTCCCATGACTGGGAATTGCCCTATTTCAGAGGTTAAAGATATCATTTTGCCAACATTTACTTATTCCAAGTGGTGCCAGCTTTTGATATTTTTATAAACTTATAATATTACATGTTTTCACCTCTCACTGTCAAGCAAATGCATCATCTTCAACACCATCACTTCTCGCTCCACCACAACATCCAAGACCATGCAGGCCAAATAAAAACCTGTTAAATCCCCTTGGTAAAGAAAGGAAGGAAAGGAGAAGGTGATTTTAAATAAGATGAGATTATTTTCTCATTAT
The DNA here is from genome assembly GCA_013397975.1 of Machaerirhynchus nigripectus. Lineage (NCBI taxonomy): Eukaryota > Metazoa > Chordata > Aves > Passeriformes > Dicruridae > Machaerirhynchus > Machaerirhynchus nigripectus. Next base: position 92,503 of record VZRQ01000143.1, on the reverse strand, counting down.
GCAAATAGATGGGGTGTGTCAAACCAGGAGTAATTGTGGTTCCATGGGATGGAGGTGGAGCTCAAGTGACTGAAAAATTGGCCATGAGGAGGAGCTGAAGCCCCAAGTCCCTGTTTGCTCTGCTGCCACTTGGGATGCCCAGGGAGCAGCCAGATGGGGTCACATGGCTGCTGCAGAGCCCAGGTAACCTCCCAAGTGGGCAACAGGGGGAACACAAAGGGAAAAGGTGCTGCCAGTGTTAATGGAACATCAAAACCCCCAGGAACATCGACACCAGGTCATCAAAACCAAACCACCAACCACCCTGTCAGGGCAGGAGCCGCAATAAATGTGAGGAGCAGCAGCAGTTATTGATCCCAGCCTGCCTGGGGAACAGCACGGGTTGGGAAACAGCCTGAGATGGATCCAGAGCCGCAGGAGCAGCTCCAAGAGCCAGAACACCAGGGAGCCCCCAGGCAGGGCTCTCTGGAGCCACGTGCAGGTGACAGTTCCCTGCTCCCTCAGCACGGGGACAGGGACAGGGACAGCACAGCCACTGTCTCTGGGACTCCACAGCTCTGTTTCGCTGCTGCTTCACTCCCACTGCAGTTTGATTCAGTGAGGTGGGGCTGGGGAAGGCTGGAGAAGAATCAGAGCTGAAAATCATTGCCTGGGTTTTACCAGCCCGGTTACTGCTGGAAAGGGGCGAGTTTATGGCAGAAATACAGGGGGTTATTGGGTTTATTTCTACCTGTGCCACAAAACCCAACAGTAAAACTCCAATGTTTTATCCCACACTTGCGAACAGTCAACAAGAAAAAAATTGAACTGATAGAAACAAGTGAATCCAGTCAAGTGGGGGGGCAACACAAGCTCTCTGCACAGCACAGCCTCTGCTCCCAGCCCAGGAGTGGGGATGGGGCCAGTGAGCCCCACTCAGCCCCAAACACAGCTCCTCTCCCTAAAGGCATCTACATAAGTCAGAGTCCCAGAATATCCTGAGCTGGGACCCACAGGGACCACCCAGCCCAGCTCCTGGCCCTGGCCAGGACACCCCAACACCCCCACGCTGGCCCCCAGGCTGGGGGCAGTGCCTGCTGAACTGCAGCCAGCATGAGAGCCACTCCTCAACTTCCCCATCCCCTCTCGTGCCCCATGGAGACACAAGCACCTGCTGGATCTGTCCCAAACACAACGAGAAAATAAACCTGCTCCTGCTGGATTAATGTGGACAAGATATCTGTAGAGCTCCCTTGATGTGCAATCTGGGAAGAGTGTCCTGTCAGAAGCGGTCAGCGTTTCCCTCGCGGAAACCACGGACACTGCACAGCGCTGATTTCCAGGGCTGCCTCGGGCTCAGGGGAATCCCAGCTGGACCCCAGTCCTGCCCTGCTGCCACAGCACACGGATAATTTTAGCTCCACTGCATTATGTAACAGCCAGGAGAACAGTCTGCTGCCGAGAAGGAGAGGCACAAATGTACCTTTACATTATTTAGGGAGCAAAACTGAATAAACACACGGAAACTCAGGGAGAGGCGTGAACAATGCAGGGGCTGCTCAGGAGGCAGCTGAGTTAAGGAGTTCTTCCAGTGCCAAGTGCATCGAGTCCTCGGTCACACTGGGGCACACAGGACAGGGAACCTGCCACCAGGGGAAGAGTTAACACGGACCTTTAGTGCACGTCAAGAAACCTGAACAAGCCAAGGGGCAGAGCCCTGGAGAACCACAGAACTGTTCAGGCTGGAAAGGCCTCTCAGACCATTGAGTCCAACCACTCCCAGCACTGCCACAGCCACCACTGCCCTGTGTTCCCAGGTGCCACCTGCACAGGGCTGTGAAATCCCTCCAGGGATGGGCCCTCACCCCTGCCCTGGCAGAAGGGGACGCAGCCACGCTCTCCCACCACCGAAACTCCTCTTGCATTCATCACAGTTTTCCATCCCCTCAGACAAGGAAAGGCTCTGCACATAAAGGTAATTCAGGTCAGTCAGATGAACTCGTGTTACAACAGAGATCAGTTTCCAAAGTCTGGATCCAAAAGCCAAAGTATAAATGAAATGCTTGAGGAAATATTATTTACACGTTGTGTTTTCAGAGAGCAGCAAAACATTGTTTTAGAATGATGTTTCTAACCCCTTTTGATAAACTGTGTATACAAAGAATAAATTTGAAGTCAGGTCCGTGACAGCTGTCAAATCTACAGCATTTATTTACAGGAAAGAGGAACAATATTTTGACTTCTCCTGAGCAGCCTTTCAGGAAGGGGAGCTTTTTGTGACTTAAATGCACAAAGAAATGCCACATTAGTCAAAGGTCTATTTCCCCACTACAGCAGGAGCATTATTTGGCAGTGACCTCCTCATGGCCTCTATCTGTCAGTGGGGTTGGACCAAGGGTAGAGTTAAAGCCACCAGCAGCCCTCACAGTCCTGTCTAAACAGCATTTCAGAGGTGCTTTTTCTCTGCTGAAGGATGAGATGAGCCACGTTCTGGGACCCTGCAATTACAGATTTACCTGCCTTGGGGTGGCTCAGAACCCCTCCCGTAAATGGAGCGATTTTCTCTCCTGAAAAGCAGCGAGGGAGTAACACAGACACAAAGGGAGCAGGCAGGAAGGGCCTCCTGCAGCCAGGGACACCATCACGCCAACAATCCAAAGAACAAAGCCTCCAGAGGCCAGGAAAGGCCATTCCTGTCCAACAGGACAAACCCACGCTCGAGAGCACCTGTCAGGCAAAGCTCTCCAAAATTAATAGAGGCACTTTTGCTGCCTCAGTGTTCCAGCGTCCCTACATCAGAGCAAGGCTTCACTGAGGGCCCTGCTCAGAAATCACAAAGAAATAAAAAGCAGAGAGCAGCTGCCTGGAGGGAGACATCGATGTGTCTGTTGTGGTACCAGGGCTGTGCTGCTTTTACAGCTCCTGAGGGGTTAATTTGGGGGGACTTTGTCATCTTTGTGAGACCAGCCCTGAGATAGCTCAGCTGTATTTTATGTCTCTTCTGTGTTGAGCAGCTCCACACGGGCTCACAGCAGGCCTGCAAAGAGCTCTGGCTGTCACCCCCGCCCATCACTGCCACGCTCCCCCCAAGCCTTCGCTGCACCTGCTTTGATGCCTGCAGCCCTGGGCTAAGTGTGGTGCCTTGGAGCTGCATTTCAGTGAGGGATGGGAGGCCTGCTCCTGGCTGGAAGCACAGGCACACACAGACATAACTCACCTGCTTTTCTCCTCCAGAAGAGTAAATTCTATCTCGCCTGAAAAGCATGAACCTTCTCCTTTCCTTCCTTTCCCATTTTTCACTTAAAACAGGCAGCTCGAGTCGTGCAGGTGGAGTCAATCCAGCTCAAGTGGGGGTGACCGTGCTGCAGAGGATGTGATCAGCACTGGACGGCTGGTGAGCATCTGATGAGCTGTGCCAGGGAATCCCAGCCAGGCTGGGGAGCCCAGCACAGCCCCAGCCTCCCTTCCCCGGGGGGTTGGCTCAAGTTTCAAGCACTGCTGAAATCGAGGTTTTCATCTTTAGGCAAGAGCTCAGCAGCAGCAGCGCCGAGATTGGGTTTTGAATGAGCTCTTTGGAAGGACTTTAATTTTACCTTTCAAGTGTTGAGTAGAAAACACCCCTGTGATTCAGGAGCATTAGCACTCACCAGTGGAGCCTGATAATTTATCTTCAGTAATGGCCCACCCCACTGCTCTCCTTCCTGCCCAGGCAATGTGTTTATTGCAGCTCGTGGAGCGCTGTGATTTATTTGTTGTGACCCCGGTTCTAATGGAAATGAATGAGCCCCTCCTGATGGGATCTCCTGGGCAGTGCTGCCTGCAGCCCCCCACCCTCGGATGCTACTGGGAGCTCAGCTGTGCAGTGCCATTATTGGGGAAATAATGCTCTCCTGAGCTCCTCTGCCCCTTGGAATTTACTGTAAAGTGAACTTTTAATTCTCTCCTGCAGACTCAGACTCCCCACAGCAACCCCCACCTGGGTGCTGGTGCTGAAGACACAAAGTCCCATAAGGGACACTGCAGACAGGACATCTTTGGGAGAAGTGTGAAGGGAGCCCATGCTTGTTTCTCCAGTATTTGTCAAAATTCAAAGTATCTGTCAGGAAAAAAATGTCAGACAGGACTGGGAGTGCTGCCCTTCTGCCTGTCCTCAGCAGCAGCAGAAGGCTGTGTGACCAAAGATCTGAGCATGGCAAAGTCTCTAAAATATCTCTGACAGAGAGTAAATTCTCCTGGGAGTTTCCAGGGGACTGGCAGGTTATGGAATGGGGTTGGGAGAGAGGCAGGTACCCAACTCCCCACTGATCCCAACTCTTCCTCCTTGTAGGACTCTCACAGGTCTCATGGACAGTCTGTGTTTTCCAGGATTGAGCCCTCTGGGATCACTCACAATAATTTTATCCCAGGATCCCTGAGGCTGGAAAAGCCCCACCAAGGTTATCGAGCCCAAGCTGTGCCCCATCCCCACCTTGTCCCCAGCCCAGAGCACTCAGTGCCACCTCCAGCCCTTCCTGGGACACCTCCAGGGATGGGCACTCCAAACCTCCCTGGGCAGCCCCTGCCAAGGCCTGAGCACCCTTTCCATGGGGAAATTCCTGCTGCTGTCCAACCTGAGCCTCCCCTGGCCCAGCCTGAGGCCGCTCCCTCTCCTCCTGTCCCTGGTCCCTGGGAATTACAGAGTGGCCCTTGCACGTCAGAGGCTTTCCCCTGCAGCAATCCCACATCAGCCCCCACAAAACACAGCACACAGAAAGGTGCCAGGGGATGCCAGGGGATGCCAGGGGATGCCAGTAGCCAGCCTGGCACTGGCTCAGCAGGAGGAAATCCTGAGGCTGAGGTTCTGTGGGACTGGGACTCAACCATGCTTGGGTTTTGGCTACTAAAGCATTGAATAATTGATAGGGAATGACACATTTTTTTAACACAGCATGACCTCATCAGACGATTGTACAAAATACTTCAGGCTCCACTCCTTTGTCCCTTGACACCCGATTTTGTACTACAACAGCATGTTCTGCTCCTCACACAAATCTCAGCACTGGCTAAAGTGAAATATGACTGAGGCAGAAAATAAATCAATATAAATTAATCATTATCAAATGCCCAGAATAAGAATATTTGCCAGCTTTTTATGTCACAAATTATAAATTTCATTGCCACAGCCTCTCTTATTATTCCATCTGCTCAAGCTTAAAAACCACGAAGAGGGCTCTGAGCTCTCCAGTGCAAGGACAGTAAGAAATGAACCTGAAATTATCAACAGCCTCACAACATCTGAACCCAGGGGGGCTGTACAAGCTGCAAAACATTTGCTCCACTTCAGCAAAGACTTATTTTATGTCCTTTAGTTGTAAAGCTCACGAGCAAGAAATCAGCTCAATTCCCAGTCCACTTAAACAGCCAAGAAATCCAAGCAGCAGCTCGAGCCTGCAGCCCCGAGGACATCCCAAAAAGCTCAGAGCGGGAGTGTCCTGAGAACATCCCAAAAAGCTCCGAGCAGGAGTGTCCTGAGAACATCCCAAAAAGCTCCGAGCAGGAGTGTCCTGCCCACATCCCAGTGCAGGACAGGGATCTGCCACTGCTGGGGGGGCAGGTTTATGGGGCTGGGAGAGCACAAAGCTCGGGGGAGAGGCAAAGGGAGACGCTAAGGGGATGAGGTCATAGTTCATACAAGGAACAGGGGTGACCTCCTGTGCTCCCTTCTCACAGCCAGAATATTCTATCTCAGGAGGCCCAGGGAGGTCACAGGAAAGGGCAGAGTAACTGTTTGGGGCCAGATTTCTTAACTGCATGTGGGTCCCAGAAAGGGGAATTCTCACCTATTCAGAGCTGCCTTTGAACCCACTCCAAAAGTGCAGCAGCCAAGCTGCTTCTTTTTTCAGGCTTGTTAATATGTCTTATATGTAAATGGACCAGAACCCCAAACCCCCGTCCCCCATTACAGTAACATTTCCTCCTTTTACTTCTCTTTAGTCCAGGGGACCCTGGCACCTTTCCCACACCGAGGTGGGTGGGGGGGGGTCCCTTTCCCAGCATCCAGCAGGTGGAAAATCAGGCAGATCCCAAGGGAGGGAGATGTGTTTAGCTGAAGCTTCTCAGGTAGAAGAGATTTAAACCCTGCCCTTCCATATTTCATCTCAGCAATTTACCACCAAACTGTTTTGCAATGAAGAGGATGAATTGAAGGAAAATCAGCAACACATCCTCTCGAGGGGTCATGTTTTCTGGGTCACATCTCGCAGGTTTTGATGAAATGTGTTTTGAGAATAGCTCAAGCTCAAGCCTGGTGGGTAAGGGGCTCGTTGCTGGGTCACTCTGTTCAAAGCACAGCTCCAGGAGCTGGGAGAAGAAAGCCAAAGCAACAGAGACCTCTCTGCAGTTTGATGGAGCCGGGTCCAGGCAGCTGTTTTCAGAATTTCTATATAAATACATAAAATGTGTGTGTGCTCAGCTGTGTGCACTGCAGTTCAGGCTGGCTCCCACAGGCTGCCTGCTCCCGGAGCCTCCCTGCAGGTGAATCCCTCCCCTGGGGCAGAGCTGCCCCAGCCCGATGTGGGCGCTGCCTGCTCAGCCCCAAACCCCAAAACACTCAGAGCCAATTCAGCTTTCTTGGCCACATCACACCCAGTGTGGACTGTGCCACTGCCCTAAGCTGGCACTGAAGCCCTTCCTGGGCTGCCATTCCAACAAGGAAAAGGCACCTCCAGCCTCCCAGGGATTTGGCAGCCGCTCAGATTTCCCCAGGAAGCCTCTCCCACGGGCTGTGTGTGAACGCAGGGCTCCTGCCACAAATTTTGACTGAAAGAGAGCAGAGCAAGGCCATGCACCAGGGCAAAAAACCAGGGGTTTCCTGGAAGGGTTTGTCCCTAAGAAGCACATGGATAACTTCCAGCTGGTGGGACAGCACAGGAACCCCCAGCACACACAGCCCACAGACCTGGGGCAATGGGAGATGAAACACAAGCTCTGAACCTCCAGCCCCGCTGGGGCATGGAGAGGCACAACCACACACCACTGATAAAAGCACTCAGAGGCTGAGAAGTGACTTCCTTTGGGAAAACAACATGGACAAGGCAGGAGAGGTGCTCCTGGACAGACGCTTTAAGAGCCCCTTTTGCCTCATCTCTTATTGCATTGCTGACTTCCCTGATCCCGGCAGGGCCTCGTGTTCTGTGCCTTCAGAAGAATGTCATATTTCACAGTTAATCTGCTCCTACTCCTTCCTGGGCCTCTGAGCAGCTCTTTCTTGCCTCCTGTACTGCAGTACAATTTGAAGGCAAGCCCTTATTTCCTTCCTTACATCTCTCTCTGTTCACTGCTCTGACAGGCACACTGGATTTTTCCCACGAGCATCATTAGGTGCCCTGAGATCTGCCAAAGCTGGGACAAGTCTAACAACTTCCCACTTACACTCTGCTTCTTGCAGCTGAAAATGTCTTTTCTAGGTGGGTTTTTGAGGTTTTATTTGCCCGGTTGTTTTGGGGTAGAGTTTTTACATA
>VZRQ01000143.1:24383-83325 GCA_013397975.1 Machaerirhynchus nigripectus | reverse complement strand
CCACCATCTCGAGGTACTTGACTCATCTTCTCACAGAATAAACCCAAACAGTCTCCTCATACCCCAGCAACATCAAAACAAGGTGTTGGCAGCCTGGGCTGGCTGGCTGTGAGAGCAGAGCTCCCAAAGGACATCTGGCACTGTTTGCTGTGCATGTGAACCCAGAGCTTCCAGCTCACAGATGCCTCTGCTTGAGGCTTCCATTTCACTGGGCAAGGCAGGCAAACTCCACGTGCCAGTAGCTGCACTTCATCCCGAGAGACACAGCCCTGTGCAAACCCAGGGGGCTCAGGGAGGCTGCTGGCACAACTCCAGAGTGTTGGGGTAGGAGGATACAGGCTCTGCAGGCTTCCCCCTGCCAGGAGGCAGGGCTGGATGGGATACTGGGAAGGAATTCCTCCCTGTGAGGGTGAGCAGGCCCTGGCACAGGGTGCCCAGAGCAGCTGTGGCTGCCCCTGGATCCCTGGCAGTGCCCAAAGCCAGGCTGGACATTGGGGCTGGGAGCAGCCTGGGACAGTGGGAGGTGTCCCTGCCATGGCAGGGGTGGCACTGGGTGGGCTTTGAGGTCCCTTCCCACCCAAACCAGGCTGAGATTCTGTGATTCATCTGAAAATGGTTTTACTGGCCAACAGCAGTACGAATTATTTTGCAAACCAGATGGAGATTATCCTGGTGATCGCTGGCTCTTAGTCATAGTTCAGAATATTTTCTCTGCTGCTCCTCTAAAGTCTATTCCTGCAAAACAACCACATTTAAAACCCTCCTACAGTAAAGAGTAAGAGTTTGGTGTTAACCCAAAAGTGCTTTCCAGGAACTGATGGATGAAGCTGATTTTAACTCTCACTACTCCAGTTTGTAGCTGAAAGGACACAAAGAGGTGGGTACCTACTCCAGGGTAAAATAAAAGGCTAAAAGAGGGGAGCAGACACAATTCCCACAGGGTGTTGGGCAGATAGGAGTTTGCCCATGCTCCTTCAGGAGCTGTGAGCACAGGGGGAAGCAAGAGAGATTTTGGTGGCAGAAAATCCTGTGCTACATGCAGCCAAGACATGTAACATTAAACAGGGCCTTTCCCTCTGCCCCAGGACCTGCTCACAGGGGCATCCACCTGAACACCCAAACCCTCAGGAGGGCTGGAGACACCTGGGCATAAAGAGAAAATAAATTTTGCCTGAAAAAGCTGACACAGAAGTGGGGGAAACACAAAGATTAACAAGGAAGAGCAGGAAGATTGCAAGGACATTTAGGCCTTCATTCTGCAAAAGGCACTTCCAGTGAATCCACATCAGGGTTGAGTTTTTTAAAAAAGATTTATGCAAACTGATGGTGCCCCAGGACCAGGCTGCCAGGGAGCAGGGAGCAATAAATGGCAGCTTGTAGTGAAAGTGCTCTTGATAATTGTACCTGTGCCTTTCACTGCAGGATCCGAGGCACCAGGAACAGTCTGCTGCCTCCACAAATATCATCTACAGAAATAAACATCAGCACGGACACAGCACTCAGAGAGGGGCTGCAGGAGGCACTTCCTGGGCATGGGGATGCGTTTTGGAGGATCAGCTGGAACATATTATATTGATTCATAAATGTGTCCCTTTTTTTGGAGGCTGGAAAATGAGAGCAAAGACGGCACTGGAATGAATCCTGGGAGTGTGGGAGACAGGAGCAGGGAGAGCAAAGGAGAACAACAAGGGGAGGTGCAGGGGAAGGGGATGCAGCCTGAGGAGTGACAGGGAGGGGCGAGGCGGGCAAGGCAGACAGGCCAGAGGTGGAACAAAGGCAGAGCAAGGGAGGAGCTGTGTGACGCTGGCACAGGGCAGTGATTTGAGACACAACCACTGAAACACCAAACAGCTGCTTTTAACATTTGCTTAACAAGGGCTGCATGTGCCAAATTACCCCACAGCCTGTGGTCACAACATCTGTTGGGAAGGATGGAGGCAAAGAGAGGCAGGAGAAACAGGACCAGGAGCATCTCCATCTGCACTGCCCCTACTCCAACCACACCGGTCGGGCTGCCAGAATCCTTCATCCTGTGTTCTGCAACCTGCCTGAAACCCCCGCTTGTAATTCTGCTCTGAAACCTGCTCCTATTGACCCTGCAGTCTTCTGAAGCTTGAATACAAATTAAACCAGCTGCATGGAGAGGCCAAAATCCACTCTGCTCCAGAGAAAGCTCCCACCTGACAACAGTCTGGGTATCCTGCCCTGTAAAATAGTGGTTGGCCAAGTAATTGAATTTTCCTGATGGCCCAGGCTAAAACAGAGATAAAAGTGTGTCACTCTCTTAGAAAGGGGAAAAGCAAAATGAGCTCCTTGGAATGAGAGTGAGACATTCCCCAGGCTGGGATCCCTCTGGCCAAGGCTGAGCAGTCCAGCACGGGCAGCCTCAGGGGTGGGCCATGGCCCTGCCCAGGCAGCTCCCAGGGCTGAGGGAAGGTCCTGCCTGGGGAGGGATGGGTGCTGAAACAAGCTCTGCCAGCTCTCCTGCTCCACAGCTGGCTAACTCTTTACAAAAAAACCTCAAGCTTGCAATAAGAACAATAAATCAGACCAGGAGCAGCCACCTGAATTATGTCAGTTTGAAAGATAATTCAAGTGGGGCAAAGTTCAGTTGTGTCAGATTTTGTCCCTGATTGATCTCAGCACTGCCAAGGAAACCCCAGCTACGGCTTTGGAAGCAGCTCTCTAAGAGCAGCATCTACCACGGAGCCTCCAGGGCAGAGCCCACCAGGACTGGGCTCCAAATAACTCTGGGTATTTGGGAACAGCTCTCCGCACACCAACTGATTATCTGTTTCCCTAGAAACAGCCTCAGCACCCACTAGTGAAGGAGTTGGAACTTGTCTTAATTTTAGCTGCTGCTTTTTGTTCCAGCTTCATCTCCACTTCCAAAGGAGCGGGCACAGAAGCCCGGTGGAATGTCACACTCTGCAGCCCTGGCTTGGTGCCTCGTTCAGCTCCGGGTTTGTTTGGAACCTGAGCCCAGCTCAAACAGCCTCACACAGCCCTGGCTGGGGTTGAGCCAGCAGTGAGACCCAGGAGGAGAACGTGGGCTGGGATTTCATCAAGACCAGGTTAAGCAGGGCTTTGTCACGGCTGAGCAGGGGTGAAACACACACCTCAGCCCCAGGCAGATGGAAAACATCCCTGGAACCTCTGCAGAGAGAGCAGAGCCTGGGCAACACTTGGTTTGTCACCTTCTGTACAGTTTTAAGATAACCATGGATATATTCCCTCAGGAACAGGCCTGGATTAAGTCATGGCTTTCAGTCAAGACCCCTGACATTTCCCTGTGTGTAACACCCCAGAGTTGGTCCCCCCGGAATTCCATCTCCCCAGTACTTCACAGCTGCTCTCCTGTGCAGAACCAACACCCCCAGGAGCTGAGTGCACAAAACTTCCCTACTTTGTGACCGCTTCTCCTTTTCTGATGGCTCTGCACTAATTACAAGCCCCCAGCCCAGCACACCCCAGCCCGTGCTGGCAGAAGCCCAGTGTTCATTTCACCTTTGTTTTTGTTAGTGCTCCGGGGCAGCTCTCAGCCCGCTTCATGTTGCTGGGCAGGCACAGCCTGAGCCCTCAAGGCACAGGAGCTTTCTTTGCTCCTTTCCTCTCCCGGTCCTGATCAGGGCACCCCTCAGGCTGTGCTGGCCCTGTCACCTGGCTGGAATTTTTCAGCCCTTCCCCTTTTCTTTTCCATCCCTGCCAGTTCGTGCTTTCAGTTGCAGGAATCGGAAGAAAAATGGGAAGTCAAAGGAACACAACCCAGAGACCCCTTCCTGCCTTGACTATAGATGGGGAGAACAGAAAATACAGAGATGCCACTTCTTCTCTACTTCCACCACAACAGAAAAAAGTTCCTGTCTCTGGTAGTCTTGCAATTTGTGCCTGACACAGATGAGAAGTGATGAGCAGATAGACTGGGAACACTTCCACCACAGACCAAATGTTATTTAGTGATCAGCTGAATAAGAACAGTCAGGCCAGGCCACGGGAAAAAAAAAACAAAGAGGCACAAGAAACTGCCAGGAGCTTGCTAAGAATGACAAGAAAAGGGAATGCAGCTCACTAACAAAAACCACAAACCCTGTTTGGAGGGCATCACTGTGATCTTGGACAGGGCTGCATGACCCGCAGCAGCACATAACTGAATAAAAATCCTGGAAACGTTAATTTCTAATAATAACTCAGTACAGAGAGACAGCAGAGCAGAAGCACCTGCTGGGGTTTTCTGCAGCATTCACGTGGAGTATTTTTGCAATGCTAAGTAAGACCTCAGAAAAATCAAGCTCCATCTCTACAAGATTGTTACATGGGCTTTTCGGTGTGCCTGAGAGACCCAGGCACTTTGTAAGAGGAGGAAAATTGAGTTGACTTCCCTTTAAACAGGAACGGATTGCTGAGCCTGTGCAGTCATTTTAAATTTACAGAAATGTGAGCAAGGCAAACAGGGGCCCAAGGAGTTTTCCTGACAGGAGTGAACTGCAGAGCAAGCGCAGGCTCCGCCAGAAAGGTGAAAGTGACCCCGCCTGGCTGGTGGGGAAGGAACGGGGGGGTTTTGCCGAGCAGGAGCACCGAGTGTTTGCTAAAGCACTCTCGGGGTGAGAACGAGAGGTGGGTGATAACACAGAAATCACCCAATAAATGGCAGAGTCGCCAATGGGAGCAGTCAATAGCAAACACACTCACGGCCAGAATGTACAACACGGACTGACAAATACATCCAAGGGCTAAAATAAGTCATCAAAAGCAACCGGGGAGGGATTGGGAACCCAAACATTTCCCCCAGCACAGCCTTTGCAGAGCCCCGTTTGGCTACTGTGACGCTTATTCATGCAAATAAGAAAAACTGGTTTGATTTTAAATTAGAAAAAAAAATTAACATTCTTAATCGTGGATTCTTTCATTATGCAGCTTCACTGGAGTAGCTGGTCAAGTGGCAATTAACAGCAAAATAAAGAGATGTTAATTCAGCCGTTGTCTCATTTTAGCTTAGCCAGATAATCTGCAAGAAAATTAAACCCTCGGGGTAAAAAGGGGCCTGACAATAAAGTGGAGAGGAGGAAAAGGCTGCAAAGAAAAATAAACACAGACTAACAGAGAGGACTTCGGGGCCAGGAGATTGACACCACGAGCTCTGCAGCTGATCAAGGCACGGGAGCCAACACCCAAAAATCCCTTCCCGTGGTGCGGCCAGGCAGCACAGGAGGCCCACCCGGGGAAAGGGCACTGCCGGGGCCCGTGTGCAGGACGGGACGGCGGGAAGGGAAATCCCTGAGGTGCCAAGGAGCAGCGCCCCGGGGGCGGCAGCAGCACCCCCAGCCCTGGGGGCACACCGGGGGTCCTGGGGGCACACCGGGGGTCCTGGGCCCCCGCCTGGGATCCTGGGGGCACACCTGGGGTCCTGGGGGCACACCTGGGGCCCCGCCCGGGGTCCTGGGGGCACACCTGGGGCCCTGGGCCCCCACCCCGTCCTGCCACTGCCTGCCAGGGACAGCGGCACCGCCTCGCTCTGTCTGCGGCTTTCAGACACTACCACGGGTTTTTTCCCTTTCTCAGCCCAGCTCTGCCCATCCCACACCTTCCTCCCAAGCCTCACAAGTGCCGTGAGCCCCCAGCGCCCCAAAGCACAGCCCCGGGATCCAGCTGGGAGCCACACGGAGGTCGCGGAGCCCCCAGCCTCAGCTCCACCCCACCCACCCGAGCCGGAGGGGCTTTCGGAAACGTTTTCAAGGGTTTTGTACACAAAAAAAGAGCTGAATTCTCCACTTCTAAAGCGGTTTGCTTTTAAAGGGTCAGACTTGTTAATGAAAAGTACCTGTCCTGCCGAGCTGCTCCTCAGGCCGCCCGTGTAGGACTCCCCTCGCCCCGCCCGTGTGGGGCGGACTCACCCAGACCGTGTGGGACTCCCCTCTCCCCGCCCGTGTGGGACTCCCTCCGCCCGCGTCCCCCACAGCAGGGAAGGAGCTGGATCCTCTCCTCCTCTAAGACCCCACAACAAACCCCCCCTCAGCCTCCCCCGTTTAAATACTGCCTTAATGGCGCATTTCCTGCCGCCGGCTGTGCTGGGCCGCCCCGGGCCCGGCTGTGGGGCCAGGCCCCGCCGCGCTGCCGGAGGCCCCGCACACACGGTGGGGAACGAGCGGAGCTTGGCTGCTCGGGGACGGGTTTTCCCTCTGAACAAATGCACGGGGAAAAGCTCTGGAAGGATTTTGCCTCCTAAATTAAACATGCAAATGGGAATTATGCTGCTCTATGCCCTGTGCTTGTGCCTCTTGGAGCACAAAAAGGAAATCAAGAACTAATTAAAAAAACCACAGCGCACCGTCTAAAACCTTCCCTTGGCAGTGACCTTGGCACGAGGAAATTTTTGTAGAAAACCTGGTTTGGGATGAAATCTCTCCATTTACCTGCGATACAGGGAACATTTGAGTGTTCATTCAAATAAAACCAAAATGAGATTCTGGAGTCAGAATCTGTTAAAACAAATCCTCATAAATTCCATTTAACACTTCTCTTTACTGTTTACAATGCTGACACATGCCGATGCCCTCATGAAAAAATGTGTTAATAGAAGAAAATAACAAATTAGGATAGATTAGAAATAATTTTCCCTCAGTTTCCTCTAACCTCTGACTTTACCCATAAACTCCAAAGTCTCTGCGGCCATAAGAACCTTGGACCACTAAAACCACAGGCACAGAGAACTCTACCCATAGTATTTGTAACTTCAAAAAGTAAAGAAAAAAGATAAAATAATACCGTTTTGAAGAAAATGTAAGTTTTTTCTATACGTTTTCAGAGTTTTCTAAAGGTATCAACATCTTTTGTTCTTACGAAATTGATAAATTACTTCACAGAACTTTATAAGGTTGGCTTTGGTAAAGAAAAGATCAGGGTGAAAAATGGTTTCTATTTGCTGCGTCTACACCTTTACTGAAAGGTTTTTCCCCCGTAAATCCACAGAAACTGGAATTTCATGATTGCTCTGAAAGAACATGGATCACAAGGCAGGAATTAGAGACTGAGGCCAATTTTGTGGCCCCGTCTGGCTCAGTCAGTGAATCCCAGCACGGGAACTCCACTGCAAACGCTGCTGGTGGGTGTGAGGTGACAGGAAACGCTCAGAGGGAATGGGAGACACCAAAAGCTGGGGCATCAGGAAAATCCTGCCCCTGGGAGCTGAGGGGGACAGGACATGCAGGACACCCCGCAGTGGTGGCACTGGGGGGGTGTGAGCAGCTCCACGGAACCCTGGGATCCCATCTGGGCCGGGTTTGGGGGGACGTTAAAGCTCACCCATTCCCAGTCCTGCCCTGGGCAGGGACCCCTCCCACTCCAGGGGCTTCCCAGGGCGGAAAACCCCCAATTTCTGTGCCACAGCTTGTCCCCTCCCAGCTGTCACCCTCTGCTCTCTCAGCACCATTAGCGTCAGGAATAACGACCTGCTCCTCATTTAGCAGGGCTTGGGATGCACATCCATGAACTCAACTCCATTTGTACCACGGGGTTTTTAAGGGATGTTACAGGGAGGAAATATAAAAAACCATCCTCGCTACCGGTGTTAATTTAAAGCAAACCTTTTATTTCGCCTGCCAACAGCTCCCTTCTATCAGTTCACATTTACTTTTTAATTATGGATATTGCTTTTTGCCTATGTGAAACTCCAGACTAGAAATATGTATCTCATTATATTTTACGTTATTCAATTGACCTAAACACAAAGGCATTTTTCTTGAATACTGAGTGCTGATGTACCTTTTTAATTAAAGCTTAAAAAGCTTTTAATTAAAACAGTAAATCACAGACAGCGGGCTCTATCCACATTGTCTTCTGGCCTGGGTATATTTTTCCTTTTGAGATCGGATTGACCCAAAAGGTAAAAAACAGGTGAAAGGGCTTTCACATTTAATGGATGCCATATAAAACACTCTGCTCTCGCCCAGCCTGAGCCCAGGAGCTCTGCTGGCACCTGCTTGTAAGCTCTGCAGGCCATGGAGATCCCTTTTCCCATGTTCTCCCCTAAATCTGCACCTGTGGCAGCGATAAAGCTCCGGGTACCAGGTACATCTTCTCAGCTTTGTCTGCCCAAACCCCCCCTGCACCAGTGTAGACACTAAATTTAACTTTTTTGTGTCATTTTGTTGTCCCTCCCATGCAGAGCTGAGGTTTTCCAGACTCCAGTGGTCTTTCCACCACAGCACAGAGCTGCTGGTGCCTCCCAGCCCGTATCCCCCTGCCCTGTGCATCCCAGACCAGCGGGATCCAGGTGGGAGATGGATGGAGCAGCTCTGGGAGCTGCTGTTCTGAATTTGGGCAGAACTTCTGTGACCCTGTGCCAGTCTGGGGAACTGCATTACTTTGTGAAACTTGGTTTAGTTCAGAAGCTGATTAGAAACACATTTGGTCCCTCAGAATAAAGATGTACCGTGGGTAAGATGTTTTTGGCCCCGAGACTACAATTACTTCTCAAAATCATAAATTCCATGTGTTCTAGACATCCGGAACTCCTAACACTCAAGATTCATGCTTACACAACAAAGACCTTTTCAATTATCATTTTTAAAGGAACAAAGGGATCCAGCGAATCATTCCCTCAATTGAAAATAAAAGCTCAGTTGCCCCCACTTTTCTCATGACAACTGGCTAGAAGAACCTGCATTCCTCAGGCTGGAAACAGAAATATTTGTATTGGCCCCAAACTGGGGCAGATAGAAAAGCAACTGCTTCAGAAAGCAGTGAGCCGAGAGGGGGACAAGTTGGTGGGAGGTGGAGTCCCCTTTCTTCTTCTTCCCGGTCTCAGCAGCAATATTTAATAGCAACGTGCCCATGTAGAACATGTGCAGCTCTCCAGGTTAGCCTGCTGTGCCCTGGGATCTTCCTGGTTCTGGAAATCTCATTCTGCCCAAGGATAAATGAAAAGCAAAATTGCAGGGAAAAGAAAACAAATAAAAGAGTGCTGGGTGACTTCAAGGAGAAACAAAATCTCCCAATAAAGCCGGCAGTAAACTCCAAGTGCTTGCCTGAAACTGCCGAGCAGTAAAAGCTCAGAACACTTGGCTCGTGCTGCCTGAGGCTCCCCTCCCTGGAGGCCAAGTGCAAGGAGGCACAGCCCGAGGCACCTCGGAGGGGGCAGGAGTCCTTCCTGCCTTCCCAAAATGTCACTGCTTGGTCCGTGAAGGGGCCAGCGAGGGGCTGTCCCCGACCGTAGCCGGGTGGGTCCTGCGGGATGCTCCCTCCTCCGGCCCTGGTGCAGCTCCGTGCTCCTCATTCTGCACTGCAAAGCTGGAGAGTTTTATCTCCCCTTTCCAAAACCGCACAATTCCCTCGGTATCATCCCTCTTTGAGCCTTTTCCCTGCCTTTTTTAGCTCTCAGTCTTCAGCTCATCTCCTTTGGGTTTCTTTATCCATCGCTGTTTATTTCCAAATTCCCAGTATGGAGGAGGGGAAGCCTCGTGTTTCCCTCCTGTGGCTGGGGGTCACCCCTCGTGAGGGTGGGGGAAGGGGCTGGCCTGGCCTGGGGTCATCGGGGCTGGGGGAGCTGCTGGGACCGGCCCACTCCGAGGGAAGGAGCTGTGCTAAACCACTGCTCACCCCTGCCCAGCGCCATTCCCTGCCCACCGCCATTCCCAGCTTCCCAGCTCATCCCAGTCCCTGCCCAGCGCCCTTCCCAGCTTCCCAGCTCATCCCAGTCCCTGCCCAGCGCCCTTCCCAGCTTCCCAGCTCATCCCAGTCCCTGCCCAGCGCCCTTCCCAGCTTCCCAGCTCATCCCAGTCCCTGCCCAGCGCCCTTCCCAGCTTCCCAGCTCATCCCAGTCCCTGCCCAGCGCCCTTCCCAGCTTCCCAGCTCATCCCAGTCCCTGCCCAGCGCCCTTCCCAGCTTCCCAGCTCATCCCAGTCCCTGCCCAGCGCCCTTCCCAGCTTCCCAGCTCATCCCAGTCCCTGCCCAGCGCCCTTCCCAGCTTCCCAGCTCATCCCAGTCCCTGCCCAGCGCCCTTCCCAGCTTCCCAGCTCATCCCAGTCCCTGCCCAGCGCCCTTCCCAGCTTCCCAGCTCATCCCAGTCCCTGCCCAGCGCCCTTCCCAGCTTCCCAGCTCATCCCAGTCCCTGCCCAGCGCCCTTCCCAGCTTCCCAGCTCATCCCAGTCCCTGCCCAGCGCCCTTCCCAGCTTCCCAGCTCATCCCAGTCCCTGCCCAGCGCCCTTCCCAGCTTCCCAGCTCATCCCAGTCCCTGCCCAGCGCCCTTCCCAGCTTCCCAGCTCATCCCAGTCCCTGCCCAGCGCCCTTCCCAGCTTCCCAGCTCATCCCAGTCCCTGCCCAGCGCCCTTCCCAGCTTCCCAGCTCATCCCAGTCCCTGCCCAGCGCCCTTCCCAGCTTCCCAGCCCATCCCCAGTCCCTGCCTAGCCAGAACTGGCAGCATATGCTGCGAGTAATGAGACATTCCCAGAGAGATCGTGGGATCACGCCCGGAAAACAGGCAGGAGCTCTCAAGAACATGATGCAGCGCTGTTGAGAGAGGAAAAGAAGCCAAACACAATTTCACCTCCTACAGCTGAGGGGACTTTGGGCCTTTCTCATCTTTCTGAACACGAGAACAAAGACAATACTTTCAAGTGCTTTCAGTTTGGGGAGGATTGTTTCATCTGAGACCTGAGGGATGGAGAGACATTGTCAGACCAGAGGCTTTAATTAAGTCTGCCATGCTCGGCTCCCGAGCTTTCAAACCCTTCCCAAGAAGAAAGGGAACGGCAGACGGAGAGCAGGTGTCAGGAGCAATCTGGAAATTTCCCGGCTGTGACGGATGTGGGGTACAAAGGTGGAGTGTGAAACTCTGTCACCGCTCACGTGTGGGTATCACCGTCCTCATCCCGAATTTTAAGCAGTCTCGGGCTTGCAGGGTTAGGGCAGCCACGCCCGTGCCTGCAGGAGCGCTGCCAGGCGCCCTGCAGGCGGTGCTGCACGCCCAGCCGGGAACCGGGACCCGGGAACGCTGCGCAGGGCTCCAGGGCTCCCGGAGGGTGCTCCCGGCCGCGGTCAGCGAGTGTTTGAACACGGGGCAGATGGAGTGTGGGGTGGCCTGGGCACACATTTCAGTCCCCTCTGTCCCTGTCCTCACGTCAGTAGAGTTTGTGTGACGGCCCAGAAGTGCCTCTGGTTCTCACCTGGATGGATGATGTGCAGGACAGTTATGGATCTTAAAAACAAGTTGATTTTTCTGGTTGAATACAGCCTGATACAAAACTCACATATTAATTGGATTATTTCCCCTGACTTCAGCGCTCTCCAAGACGAAGCCTCACCTCCAGGGAGCAGTGATCCCTGCAGGAGCCTTTTGCAGGAAATTTCTGGTGATCTTATGGTGTTTCCCAAGCAGGAACCATCCCCCCGGGACAAACCCTCCATTTCAATTCTAAAGCTTGACTCTGTTATTTTGCAAGAACCTGTTTGAATTTTTAGGAAGAACAACACCACGTTACCATAACTGCACGTGTGGTTAAAAAAATCTGTGCACAGCCACTACACAGAGCAGCAGAACATTCCTGAAATAACAAAACACGTCGTGTATCTGCTGCTGATAAAAAGGCAGCATTTCCATCTCTGTAGAGGAAAGAACATTTATCCCTCTGTCCTAGGAAGAGAGATGAACACCTGGATCAGAGCAGAGCAATAAATCACAGGGAGGTTGTTAATGGAAGAGTCTCATCAGTCTCTGTTGATGGGGAGGAGCCTGGAAGGTTCCCAGTAGCAGGGATGCTTTAGTGGTGGAGCAGGAGGAGAGGAGAAGCCACTTTGCTGCTTGGAAGGAGTCCTGTGCATGGAGCAGGTTGGCTTTTCCAGCCTTTTCCAGCCCAAGGCAGCCGCAGAGGGGCCGGGCAGAGCCTCCCCAGCACTGGGAATGTCACCCCAGGGCGAGCGAGGCAGAGGGAAAACATCAGGACAACGAATTTTCTAACGAGTTCCACAGTTCATTCTGTTTGTGAACACTTCTTGTGCCTCCAGCGCTCCACCAAACACAGAGCTGAACCCAAAGGCTGCAGATTCCCTTAGAAGTGGAATTGTTTGTCAGTTATCGGCATTATCCGCATTTCCATCGGCTCTCCTGCTCACAAAGATCTATCAGGATTCTCTTTCCAACCAGCTATTTATTTGTGCTCGTTCTCGTGGTCACAGATGGCTTTTTCCCTTTTACGTACATGGGCTGCAAGCAGCATTTCTCCCTCAGAATGATTTGTGCAAAATAAAAACCCCCCAATGTTTGGTTGTTTGGTAAAGGATTAGGCAGCCAATCAGGCAGTATTTTCCACCACAGTTATTCCATCTAAAGCACAACAATCACAAAAGAAAGGAAATGTCTGGATCCTATCTAAGCCCCTCAACAGCAGCAAAAGAGGGTTTGTATTGACAATCAAAAAAATACTGGTGGAGAGCTAATTTTTATTCAGTCCCTTGAACAGTGAAGATGTAAAAGCTTTTAAGGAATTCAGGGCCAATTTCTTTGTTGGGATCTGTGATAAATAAGCAGCACAGCCAGCTCCTGTTGAGACACAAACTCGCATTCCCCCAGCTCCAGGCATTCAGCTCCTGGAGTGGATCTCCCCACACAATCCATCACACTCACGGGAGGATGTCTGGGTTTTTGGCTTTTAACGTTCACTACACCTCTTAATGTATCAAGCACATGGAAAATTTATACCTTCCAGAGGATGAGAGACAAATAATATTTCTGCAGTAAATAAATGTCATTCAAGTGCTGCAAACTGCCTTTGGTTGGAGCTGGGACGAGGCAGCTCAGACAACAAACACACACATTTCTCCTGCTTCCTTAAAAAGGGTAATGAAAGAAAATCTCCAGAGTGCCAGGAGCACGAGGAAATGTATTTTTAACTATGCAATTGTCTTTTACAGGGATTTAAATTTCATTTCCACCTGGTACTGAGCAGCTAATAGCTCTCCTCTGAGTGAAACCAAAGTGCTGGGAATTGGTTCTCCCGAAGCTGCTGTGACAGGAACAGCCTGGATCCCACTGTGTGACAGGAGCACCCTGGATCCCACTGTGACAGGAGCACCCTGCATCCCACTGTGACAGGAACACCCTGGATCCCACTGAGTGACAGGAACAGCCTGGATCCCACTGTGTGACAGGAGCACCCTGGATCCCACGGTGTGACAGGAACAGCCTGGATCCCACTGTGTGACAGGAGCACCCTGGATCCCACGGTGTGACAGGAACAGCCTGGATCCCACTGTGTGACAGGAGCACCCTGGATCCCACGGTGTGACAGGAACAGCCTGGATCCCACTGTGTGACAGGAGCACCCTGGATCCCACGGTGTGACAGGAACAGCCTGGATCCCACTGTGTGACAGGAGCACCCTGGATCCCACGGTGTGACAGGAACAGCCTGGATCCCACTGTGTGACAGGAGCACCCTGGATCCCACGGTGTGACAGGAACAGCCTGGATCCCACTGTGTGACAGGAGCACCCTGGATCCCACGGTGTGACAGGAACAGCCTGGATCCCACTGTGTGACAGGAGCACCCTGGATCCCACGGTGTGACAGGAACAGCCTGGATCCCACTGTGTGACAGGAGCACCCTGGATCCCACGGTGTGACAGGAACAGCCTGGATCCCACTGTGTGACAGGAGCACCCTGGATCCCACGGTGTGACAGGAACAGCCTGGATCCTGGGCTGGGGCCTGAGGAGGTATCAGATCTGAGCCCTTGGCCCCATGGCGTTTTTTGCTCCCTTGCAAGGGCTGAGGGCAGGGTCCACATCCACACATCCCTGTCTCCCTGTCCAAAGGAAGAACTGTGTCAGTCTGCTGGAGCAGCCTGCCTTGTGTGGCCCTATTAGAATCCACTAATGATTAATGTCTGACCAGGCTGGATGGGGCTGGGAGCAAGCTGGGGTAGGAGAAGGTGTCCCTGCCCATGGCAGGGGTGGGACAAGATGAGCTTCAAGGTCCCTTCCAACCCAAACCATTCCATGTTTCTGTGTTTCCGTGAACTTTTCCACTGCTGGAATCACCAGGTGCTGGGAGTCCCAAAGCATGAAAGGATCCTCCACATGCCCAGGTACCCACCAAAATGTGTCTCCAACACAAACAGGACCACAAAATGTCACTGCATGTGAAGTATTAATCCCATTCTTGACACGAAAGGAGCTCTCCAGCCAGGGTGACTCCTTGCTCTGGGTGATCCATCCCTCCATGGCCATGGCTCTGTGATCCCTCCCCAGATCTCGGGATAAACCCTTCTGGACTTCCTGCTTGGCTGTTTCTGGCAGCAGCTTCGGCTCCAGGGTTGTTGGCTGTGCCATTGAGTGGTGCAGGTTTTATTCAATAAATGTTAATCAGAGAAAATGAAGCGTGTGCAGACTCCACGGGCGAGCCGAGCTGGCAAAGAAAACCCAACCAGTGCCATGAGTAAAGCTGCTAATGAACCTTTAAAAGATGGTGCATAATTCACTGTGCTCTCAGTGTGGTTCAGCAGCACTTTTAAATGCCTTCCCCTTCCAATCTTCCTCTGCTTCCTTGTATTTATCTTTCTGAGAATAATGAAGTGTGAACAAGATAAATTTATGGAAGAAACCGCATAGCTCTATCTATGCAGTGAATAAACAAGTATTTTAAACTATAATTTTCCTGCTAGCTCATAAAAGCAGCGTTATCTGCTTCATGTTGGCCTGTTTTCCACATGGGTGAATTCCTCATTCTGTTCCTGGAAACAGCATGTTCAGGACAGAAAGGAACCATGAATATTGCACTTGGCTGCTTTTTCCCTCCTTGCTTTTCCAGCACGTTGGGTATCTGCAGGTGTAAGGCGGGATGGGACCACGTGCCTGTCCCAGCCGTGTGTTCCCAGGGAGTCCTCGGTGTGGGCAGTGACCCCAAAGCAGCCTCTGCATCCACTGAGCCCCAGGCCCAGCAGGGCCTTCCCACAGGACACACGCCTGCTCTCTCTGCTCAGTGCTGAAGGTCACCGAGTTTCTGTTGGACCACCCAGAAGTGAAAAGGTGCTGATCTCACCCTCTCTTCACACCTGAATTCCAGCTCACTGGTGTTTAAACATTCCTGAGCAGCAAGGGCTTGGAAATCCCCAGCAAAAGTTGTGGCTGCCCCTGGATCCCTGGCAGTGCCCAAGGCCAGGCTGGACACAGGCTGGGAGCAGCCTGGGACAGTGGGAGGTGTCCCTGCCATGGCAGGGGGGGGATGGGATGGTCCTTAAGGTCCCTTCCAAGCCAAGCCAGTCTGGGATTCTGATTCTAAAACTGCTTCAGCTGTTTCTATAACCTGAGCTAACACTGATACCATTTAAACTGATACTCACACACCATATTTAATCTTTGCTGTGGAAGCAAAACTCCTCTTCTGATGCTGTGTTCTTGGAAAATGCCATCAGTGCAATGAAAATGCAGTTGTAAGTAATGACAAAATATTCTTAACCTATGGAAGAAGGGGTGTAACTTTCTATTGCCTTAATGACAGGCACTAAAACTCTGCCATAAAACCTTCCCCGAGCTCCACACCACCTCCTTCACAGCGTTAAAAATGCATTAAAACAGAGTTGTTAGCATCCTGTAGTACCTGCTCAGGCTGTCAGTCCTGTTCTCCTGGTCACAGGATCCAAGGCAGTCCTGGGCAAACAGGGGCTGTGCCAGAGCTGCAGTTTGCTGCTCAAACCCACCTCCCCTCGCCGGGGTGGGCAGAGGCTGAGGGGTCAAACCCCACATCTGCCACGACTGATGCACTTAGTATGAAAGTATTTCTTACAGCTTAAACATTTGAATAAATACCGTTAGAATTGTTTTATTCAACACTTTGCATTTATCTGTGTTCTTGGTTTAATTGTGCAGCAATGACATTTGTCTGTGAGGCAGAGGTAATGCTTTAGGTATTTTAATTTATTCTGGGTAGCAATAAAGGTGCAAACCACCCAGTGTGTAAGGGAAAGAAGTCATGGAAAGGGTCGTAAAGCATTAGAACAAAGTGCCCAGGGCAGGGGTGGAGTTGCCAGCCCTGAAAGGGCTCAGGAACTGCCTGGCTGTGGCACCTGGGGACAGGGACGGTGCTGGTGCTGAGGCCGTGCTGGGTTGGATGAACCCAGAAGTCTTTCTTAACTTTTATGATTCTGTCATCGACTGAGGGCAGTTCCTAGGAACAGCAAACCTTAGATCAGCAGCAAAGACCACAAGCAGATATTCCATGATTTGTCCTTCCTGTCCCAGGAGCCCCCTGTGCCCCCTGAGCAGTGAGGTGGGAAGAGCAGGGCCCTGCAGGTCCTCACTGCCCTGACCCTCTCACACATCCCATCATCAACAACCCACCCGGGAAAATCCTTCCAGTCGGGCTGGATGTGCACTCACCACAGCCTCACAACACTAAGATTTATATTTATAAAGTTAAAAGAATTGAAATAGCATTCATGCCTTTCCATCAGCACAAAGAGGCAGCAAACATTGCACTATTAATCTGCTTTTCCCTTCCCCTAAACAAAGGCTGAGATCAAGCACAGCGCTCTGCCTCACTTAGTCTGCAAAATCTTCCCCTTCCCTTTCTGACAGGAACAACAGAGCGTTTTATTGTCTCAGATAAATCAGGCACAGCTCCGAGGAACGGCTGGGGCCTGCGCTGCCAGGAAACACAGCGTCCCTGCACTAGGAAACTTCAGGTTTGAATAGAAACTCCCTGAGCTGAGCTGCTCGTGGGCACACTGTGGCTGTGCTCCAGTGGCACATGGAATTTATGGAATCGTGGGATGGGATGGGTTGGGTGGGAAGGACCCCAAAGCCCATCCAGTGCCACCCCTGCCATGGCAGGGACACCTCCCACTGTCCCAGGCTGCTCCCAGCCCCAGTGTCCAGCCTGGCCTTGGGCACTGCCAGGGATCCAGGGGCAGCCACAGCTGCTCTGGGCACCCTGTGCCAGGGCCTGCCCACCCTCCCAGGGAACAACAATTCCCTCCATCTATCCCATCCAGCCCTGCCCTCTGGCACTGGGAAGCTGTTCCCCATGTCCCCTCAATGTTCTCTATGAGCTCTCACCACCCTCAGTCCTGTCCAAACCAATAAATTTGGTGACTGGCAAAATCCAGAGGAGAGTTAAAAAGCTGTGACAGGACTAAAGCTCGTGGCATAACAACAACAGCAAATCTGGTGGCTCTGAATAGAAATTATCCCACAAAGGACATGAAAAAAGGAAGATATTTATGTATCAGTTAGGATTTATCTCCCTGAAAGAAAAATAGTGTCATAATCATTAGTGGGAATGGTGCTAGAATGTAAAATAAATTTGCATCAAGCCTCCATTTCCCTCAGTGCAGATTTTCCTCTTGCCTTCACTTCAGAGAACCTTAAAGGAAGCTCTGCGGGCGGGGGAGCTGTTTGTTGGAGACACCATTCTGCAGCAGCTCAGAAACCCCAACGCACAAATTCCACCCAACACAGCTGCGGGAGGAGCCCTAAGGAAAGAGTTCCTGAGTGGTGTTTGAAATCCAGACATGGCCACGACGAAATTACAGTCCAAGTTTTAATATTAGAATTAATGATTTTAAATAAATGAAGGGCTTGGCATTTTCCCTACCTGGGTACCCCAGAGTTTATTACACCCAGGGCAAGGGGAGTTACTGACTGACCTGATCTCCCTTGCTGTGATTGCAGCCCAGGTTTGTACACAGGGAGGTGTGTCCTGCTGTTAGAGCCCTGCAGCTGAGCTGGCAGGTCCTGAGGGATATTGCCCTAAGTCGCTGCATCAAATAAATTAACTTTATTGTTTATAAGTACATGGGCATGCAAATGGACATATTGTACATATTCTTGCTTAACCTGCCAAAAGGTTTTCCTGTTACTTTAATAAAGGTATTTTCACTTACAATCCACAGACAAAGACAGTTTTTTGTACAGATTTCATGTTTTCCCTTTCCTCTGTTGAGGAACTATCAAAGGTTTATAGTTTAATATTTTCCTTCATAGGCAGCCAAGTGCCAGCAATTATTGCAGATGTTGCAAGTATTTAAATATACACACTGTAGAAATTAGTGGAACCACTACACGTTCATTAGTGAGTATCCTGGGGTGCTCTGTACTCCACTTTCTCCACTGACATAAAACTCCTCACGCTGATTCTTTGGGAAAATTTCCCCTCCTGTATGTAAACCAAAGAAGACACCAGTGAAACTGCACATTCAGCTGCCCAGGCTGTGCTGTCTAATGCCAATTTCTCCTCCAGCACGGTTTAATTTGCCCCCAAGTGTGAGAGGAGCTGCCAGGCCAGGCAGGAGAGGCAGGGCCAAACAGGCACCTCGGGCCCCACCGACTCAAACCCTTCTCTCTCCCCCCAAAAGCAGCTGGAATGGAGCTATTCAGATGTGCCCAACATTAAACCAGGTATCACAGAGTGCCAGTTCAGCTCCAGGAGTGCCCTGGCCCATCCCAGCTCCGTCCGTGCTGCTTCTGCCAGGCCCCGTGGGAAGGGCAGGGCGAGGGGCATTTGGAGGCTGGAGAAGGGACTTCGGGAAAGCAAAGGTGCCCTGCTCCCCCGGGCAGGGATCAGCTGCTCTGGGGGAGCAGCTCCAGGGCCCATCCCGCTGGGGAGGCTGTGCTGGAGGCGTGCTGGGGGTGGCTGAGCCCCCTGCCCGGGCCGGGGAGCCGCAGGGCCCGGAGCCCTCCCAGCCTGGCACCTCTGGGAGCCCTGGAGTCCTTCAGGGGCAAAAACCCTCGGGAACATCGAGTCCGACCACCTCAGCCCTGCCACGGCCACCACTGACCAGAGTCCCCAGCACACATCCACAGGGCTTTACACCCCTCCAGGGATGGGAACTCAGCCCTGCCCTGGGCAGCTGTGCCAGGCCTGGACACCCTTTTGGTGGTGGAATTTTCCCAAATATCCACCCTGCCCCTCCCCTGGCCCAGCCTGAGGCCGTTCCCTCTCCTCCTGTCCCTGTTCCCTGGGAGCAGAGCCCGACCCCCCCGGCTGCCCCCTCCTGTCAGGGACTTGTGCAGAGCCACAAGGGCCCCCCTGAGCCTCCTTTTCTCCAGGCTGAGCCCCTTTCCCAGCTCCCTCAGCCCCTCCTGGGGCTCCGGCCCCTTCCCAGCTCCATTCCCTGCCCTGGACATGCCCCATCCCACACACCAGTGTAGATTTTGTGCTGCCTGGGTGGATGGAGGAGATCCCTGCTGTATTTTGCTCGTGGACTTTCTCACCTGGGCTCACCAGTTATGGGGATTCTGTGCTGGAAACCCTAGAATCTTGGAGCAAAGCTGCTTGTGCCCCTCTGGGCCGACCCTCATGAATTCCATGTGGAAGGTACAATCTGCTGCTCAGGTGCAGCCCTCCCTCTTAAGGACAGGGTTCTCCAGTGATCCCTAAACCACTGTCTTTGACTTTAATAAATCCTAAAAATTCAAATTACATCCCATGCTTGCAATCCCAACAGCAAACACACCCCAGGACTGCCAAGGAGAGATGGAACGTGGACATTCTGGATAACGGCGTGTTGGCTTCACCTGCTGTTCCAGGCCACTCTGTCACAGTCATCAGTGCTAATAATGATAATAATTTCATCCCAAATGACATCTTTCACCCAAAGATCCCAAGCTGGTGTTTATAAACTTCAGCTTGGCCTCAAAACACACCAGGATAGCTCAGCACAACCATGGATGTCCAGACTTACTGATTTTCTTCCTTTTTTTGCAAAATTTACTTTATTTCATCTAAAATATCACAGATTAATAAGGTTGAAGAAACAAGAGATGAGGGGAAACTTGTGTTCTACACTACAGCCAGGCAAACTCCTGCTCCAACTCACTGTGCCTCCACATCTCTCCATCCAGAGGAAAATGGGAAAGAGAACTTTCCCCCAGCCTCCCCAGCCAGCAGAGGAAAAGCTCCCTCCTGTCGTCCCCCGGCCGGGACCCCTGAGCTCCCATCCCGCACCTGCAGAGGGAGGCAGCCCGCCCTGGGGGTCAGTTACACTCCTCAGCATCTTCTCGCATGGAAAAATACCAGTTAAGGAAGTAATTTACTGGAAAAACCAGGACAGCTGGGGAGGAATGCGTGAGGAAGTTCTCCACCCCATCTCCCAGTCCCCAGCTCCTCTGCCAAAGGGTGGCTCCTGCAGCTCCTGCCCCGGGGCTGGGCTGCTCAGGGGCTGGCCCTGCACAGAAAAGGGAATTCTTGTTCTAGTGTGCTCTGGGGGAAAACACATCAACACTGGTATTAAAACCTCTGAGGCTTTTCCCAGAAGAAAGCTCTTACAAATAGATTTTCCAATATTTCTGACAGTGGGAGAGATTTGCAGGCTGAGAAATTAGCACGAGTACAGTGCTCCAGAAGGATGAATGGATAAGGAGTTACTGAGGGCTGCTGTGGATCTATTGATGTTTACTGAGTCTGTGTGCAGCCCATCACTGGGGACAGCTCTAAGCCAGTCCCAGTGTGTGATCCACACCCCCAAACAGGGATTAGACACTGAGCCAGGAGCTCAGCGTGCAGGGGCCAACCTCAAAGAGTCCCTGAACATCCCAATTTGCCTGCCAGCTCCAGCCAGCGAAGGGCAGGGAGTGAGAAGGAGCCTGCGGCCTCGGAGTGCTCCAGCCCCGCAGTGGAAGGGCAGTGCTCCCCTCCTGCTGGCTCGGGATGGGGCTGATCCACCCCGCTGTCCTCGGCCGGGCGCTCCCCTGCAGTCCCACCCGCACTGAAACTGCTGCTGCTCCTGCACAGCAGCCTCGCTGTCAGCAGGTATTTCAGGAATTTGTCAGAGTCACAGACTGCTCGGAAGGGACTTAAAGCCCATCCAGTGCCAAGCTCCAAGCCCCATCCAGCCTGGCCTTGGGCACTGCCAGGGATCC
This sequence comes from Machaerirhynchus nigripectus, assembly GCA_013397975.1. Lineage (NCBI taxonomy): Eukaryota > Metazoa > Chordata > Aves > Passeriformes > Dicruridae > Machaerirhynchus > Machaerirhynchus nigripectus. The sequence continues at coordinate 62,476 of VZRQ01000143.1, read as the reverse complement.
AGGGGCAGCCACAGCTGCTCTGGGCACCCTGTGCCCGTTTGCTCGTTTGAACAGTGATATTAAACCCCACCACCTGCAGTGCTGCTCAAAGCTGATGCCAAGAAATGTGTTTGGCCACTTGGCTGTGTGAGCCACGCCGTGTTCCATCTGTCCCACGCTCCAGCCCTCGCTGCTCCTGCTCTGAGATCCCTTCTTTCTCTGTGTAGGGTTGTAAAGAAGAGTGCCTGACACAACTACCAAAGTGCCCATCGTGCTGTAACAATTCTAAGAGTGATCAGTGCAGCCAAAGGCCGACATTAGGTTTTACTAAACCTGCTGAAAAGTTTATGGGCTGCCTCCAAACAAGGCTTTCGCCTCTCACCACATCCCATTGCCTCTCCTGAGCACACACTGCCGCTTACGGGATATTCCAGAGAGAGAGGATGGCTGTGGGTCATCTTTTTGTTGTACCATTAATGTAACAAAACAGTGCCAGTGGCTTCGTGCACTCACACAGCTGAACAAGGAGGAATCCCAAAAGCACCTCTAATTAAATGGGAATTTCTTAAGAGATTCCATGGTGGGGTTTGCTCCCCATTTATCAAGAAAGCAAGTGATGCCAGAAAATAAAGTGTCTCCATGTTTAATAGGGGATTTTTTTTTAGGCTGAGGCTTCTAATGGAACACTTTCAGCATGTTTTACAAGAGGAACAAACACATTTGGCACCCCCGGGAGCTCTGCCTGCACCCCGGAGCGCAGCAGGAGCTGTGCTGGGCAAACAGGGCTTGGCAGCCCGAGCAGATGCTGCTCTCCACGTCCCAGCCCCTTCCCTGGATTTCCACCCTCACTCCCTGGACAGCTCATGCTGTCTGTGAGCTCCAGCTGTTCCCACAGGCTGCACCGAGCAGCTCCAGGAACAGCAAATTCCTGGATCCCGCTCCCCACCTGCCTCCCGCGCCACCTCTGAGGGCCCAGATCTCTGTAATCCCAGATTTTCTAAATTGCTGTGTTTTCCCTAATCCTGTTATCACAGGCTGGGAGCTGCTGCCTGTGCTCTCGCATCCCTGGCTGAGTACCAGCTGTGATGTTCCCCGAATCCTCTGGAGAATGTCAGCATCTCGGTGGGAATCTGCTCTCCCCTGGCTGGGGGGATCCTTCAGCCAGCATCTCACGGAGCAGGATCCTTGTGCTGAGCCAAGGCCAAAACCCACCCAATGCTGTAACCAACTCTCCAGAGCCATTTGGGTCATTCCATGGTCCAGGGACTCTGGGGCAGCCACCACAACCCGGGGAATAAGGACCAGGAGTGGCCAGGGCAGCTCAGCTCCTGTTCTGAGTGCTGGCTTTGCTTCCAGCTCCACTCGTTTTGTTCCTGTGTTCCTTTTATTCTCCAGGTGCTTTGACTCTGGGAAAGTGAAAATCCGTACACAAATAAGGTGATTCCAGCGGGAAGGAGAAGCAGGATGAAGCAGCCTAGAGCAGAAAGAGCTTTGAAACAATAATGTTTATGATGGGAATAGATAATTTCGTTTTGCTGGGACTGCCACAGGCACAGGAAGGAAGGAGTTTGGCTGCATTTACCTCTTCTGAGCTGCAGGCAGAAAGGCATTCCCAGCTCGGCGGTGTCGCAGGAGAACCCTGGGATCCGTTCTCTCCATGCCCCCACCACAAACCCCTCTCTCCATGTCACCCAAGCACGGGGAGCGGGGCTCAGACCCCGCTAGTTTGCCCTGCACGGGAATCAAACATCTCCTCACGGACCAGTCCCGGGTTTGGCGCGGGGTTTTAGGGCTCAGGGGCGCCTGGCTGGGCTGTGCTAATTGAAATGTGCCTCATTAGGTGCGATTTGATTGAATGTGAGGACCACCACTCCGCTTCCCTCTCCCTGAAGGGAAGTCGCTGATCCCGGGCTCACACCCAGCAAGTTAAAAAAGCGGGAGGGATTGATCTTGGTTTGCCGAGCAGCTGCATCCCGCGGCGCCGCTGGTTTCCCGGGATGAATCCCCTCCTGGAATGCCAGGGCGCTCTGCCTGCGGGAGAGGCTCTGCCTGCAGGCGGGAGGGATGTGACAAACGGGTTAAAAACCCTTCAGCCCCCGCTCACGACTACAAGCGAGCTTGGATGGAAACAGGCTTTCTCTGCCTAACGGGGATGTGGCTGGGAGATGTTCCTGAGTGAAACAGTCGGGTTTATTAACAATGCCCTGTGCCATACACAGGGAGTGCAAGCTCCCCCAGCCTCCGCTCCCGCCTGGGCACCGCAGGCCGAGCTGCTGCTTCTCAGCAAGGATCATTTCAGGGTTTTGCTGATACTGCTCCAAAAAGTGAAGTGTCCTCAATTCCCATCCCCTCAGGAGCCCTTTTGGCGCTGGCCAGAGCCGTCAGCGGGGCCCTGCCAGCCCTGGGGGACTCCCGTGGGACCAGGACATCACTCTGTCCCCACCGAATGCCACCTGGGCAGAACGTGGAGCCCAGGAAGGAGCACCCAGCGTTTTCCACCTGGAGGGGACTGGGGGGGGATTGGGCCTGTCCCGGTCACCCCCACACTTACCCTGCTTTTAATTGCAAAGAGAGCGAACCGCACCCCTGGACGGCTCGGGAATAGCCCCTCATTTGCATATGTAATGACTTGTGACATTCTACATCGGGCAGCCCTCTATTAAGTTACAAATGGGTTCAATTTTCATTTTCCCTTTGAAAATGTCATTGCCTGTTTGGGAGGAATGTCTGAACAGCGGCAGGGGAGAGCAGCTGGGAATGGGAGCTCTAAGGGAGGAGCTCAATAACACTGCAAAGAATTTCTCATCAAGAATTTCCCCACAAAGTGCTTTTTCCATCAGAAAATGCTCATTCATCAAAGTAAAAAGTTTCCATAGAAGCACTTCGGCTCAGTGAAGCATTTCTGTGAGTTGGTCCCCAAGGCCAGGGCGGGATTTTTGGCCAGACTCTGCAGAGTGGAGACCAGCTCCGACTCCTCGCTTTCATAGGGGCACAGAATGGTTTGGGATGGATGGGACCTTCAAGATCATCTCCTTCCTGGCCAGGGACACCTTCCACTAGGCCAGGCTGCCCAGGGAACTCTGCTGTCCCTCAGCAGCCCCCGGGATGGGGATCTCCCACCCTTTTCCAGGCACTGCTCCACGTAGGACATCCCACATCCCGCACTGCGAGTGTGTCATGCTCTCCCTCACCTCAGCCAGCACCCAAACCAGACCCACCCCTCCTCCTCTTCCAGGGGCCATAAAAGGGTCGGGAGTTTAATCCCCACCAGAGGAAGATATTTGTTGAAAACTTTCATTTTTGGCACAACAAAACCCACTTAAATTGTATTCTAAAGGGAAAAGGAAACAAGGCTGGGTAGGGCTGTGACCCACATGTAGCAGTTTTTCGGTCAGGATCACTCATTTTTAGCCTAGGTTCAGGCTCCTGTCACAGCAGTTTTATGTCCTTGCAATTCCACTGGCACGGGTGAAATGGCCCGTGAAACACGAACTGCCAGTGAACCTGCAATCAGTCCCAACACGGGCAGCCCAGAGCTCCCCCACGCCAGCATTATTCTCCCAAATTCTTTAAATTGGTACTTTTCCAGCAAAACTCCGGCTGCTGGAAAGTCAAAGAGTGCACACTGACCTTGGGGCGCCCCGGCCCGAGCCCGGCTGTGCAGAATTCCTGTTGAGCACCGTGGGGTGCCCAGCCTGGGAATGGCCCATGGTGGAACCAGGACAAAGCTCCCCGAGCCGTCCCCTCCTGTTTGGCACAGCCCCCAAGGGGCACACGGACCCCCCACTGCAAACCACACATCCCCAGAACCCCAGACTGGTGTGGGTGGGAAGGGACCTTAAATCCCACCCAGTGCCACCCCTGCCATGGCAGGGACACCTCCCACTGTCCCAGGCTGCTCCCAGCCCCAGTGTCCAGCCTGGCCTTGGGCACTGCCAGGGATCCAGGGGCAGCCACAGCTGCTCTGGGCACCCTGTGCCAGGGCCTGCCCACCCTCACAGGGAGGGTGGCAGTGCCCAAATCCCCCTCAGACTCCCATTTTTTGGGGGATGCAGAGAGATGATGTAGAAATGCATTCACACACCTCAGGCAGAGGAAATGTTTAAACCCAGATGTAAAAACATCTTGGTTAAGGGTCAACAATTGATTAAAAAATGGATTACTGAGAAATAAGCATAGGGGATTTGCTAGGGTGTTCTAACAGTTCTTAAGCTCAGAATTTCCCTTTCATTGATTTGTTTCTTTCCTTTAAATGCTGCAAAAGGAAAAAAGAAAAAAAAAAAAAAAGAAGATACAACATTTGTTTTGTTTCTGCAGGAAAACTCAACCCATTTCCTCTTGAGCCAGCCTAAACCATGATTATATTCATTGTTTTGATATTTGCAGAGTAAACCAGGAACAATCAAAGTTTCTCTTGATCTCAGGTGGGGTGGTGAGAACTGTTCCTGCATCCACCAGGTTGCTTCCAGGGATTGTGGGGTCCCTGATGCTGATCTCTATTTCCAGCAGTGCAGAAGGACCCACCCAAAGGCAACTGATGACCATCAGACAAGAAACCCTGACTTTCTTCGCCATTTGATTTTTCTCAGTTCCTATACCAGATACAGTTTTAGGGATTGAGAGCTGAATATCGTTCTTATATTGTCCCTGTTCTAGAAAGAAGCAGAGAAAAAAAATACAGTTCAAATTATGAGCTTCCTCCATCTTTTTCACTTGTAAATCTGTGCATTTTAAATCAAGTTTTATTTCTGTCCATTATAGACATTCAATAAATCTTTGATTTATACAACTAAACACATTGTTTAGTTGTAAATAAAAACATCCATTTAATTAACATTCCACAGTCTTAGGGGCCTGCACTCTCCTCCTGCTTAGGTGAATCATTAGGGGCTCATCTGTCATTTAAACCAAAATATTCTTTAAATTGAGATACAATATTTGAGGCTGCTCACTGTAAATCCAACCCTGAAATATGTCTGTGCTCAGAAGCCTTTTGTTCGCAAAGCCCTGACAATTAAAATGTGCTAATGACATGCAGATTATTACAAATTCATCATGCTGAATTTGTGTTGATGAGAGTTTGAATAGACACTGAAGCATCACCCAGAGACAGGGGTGGGGGAGCTGCACTGTGGGGTTCCAGGACAGGGAGCCCTGCGCCAGGGGAAAGCACGGGGGCAAAATGTTGTATTAAAGACAAGAGGGGGCAAAGCCAAAACCAAGAGGAGCTGCAGGAGCTGGCTGAGGCTGCACAGGGACCCAGCCCCTGCAGGGACCCCTTGTCCCCAGGCCCTCTCCAGCTCTCCTGGAGCCCCTTTAGGCCCTGCAAGGGCTCTGAGCTCTCCCTGGAGCCTTCCCTTCTCCAGGTGAGCCCCCTCTCTAGGCACTGCCCAGAGCCTCTCTCTGGGCCTTTATCTCTGCCCTGTGGATGTGGCACTTGGGGACATGGGGCAGGGGTGGTCTCAGCAGGGCTGGGATGGTCAGACTCGATGTTCCCAGAGGGCTTTTCCAGCCTAAACTCTTCTGTGATCCCATGAACCTGGTGCCCCTCACTGCTCCCCCAACACCTCCCATTCCACTGCCAGCACACCAGCAGGACACTTTTTTGGGGGGATCTACAGGGCCAAGGTCCACCTCAGCCTCCTCTCCTGGCCAAAGGAAGGACCTTCCCTGCTAATCGGTTTCTTGGACTGAGGCATTAAGTCACGCTGGTTTCTCTCTATAATTCTAACTCATGAGCCTGAGAATTTCTGTGTTAATCTTCGCTGCAAAACAGACAGCCCACATCCTTCACCAAGCTCTGATCTACCCAAACAAACCCCAGCAAACTGCACAAGGATGAGTCAGAGCACAGCAGGCTGAACCCGGGGCACAGGCCTGGGGCTGCGTCTCCAACTGCTACCAGAGCTCATATAACCTGATTCCTTTCTGGGAGCACCCAGGAAATGAAAAGTCTTACACAACGTGGGAGAGGGAAAAAGTGAGAAATTTGCACGCTTCAGGCTCTGGTAGCAAAAAAATTACTTTGAAAAGTATTTGCAGTTGAGCTGATTAAGAAGCAATTTGTTTCCCTAATTATTCGTAACTAATAAATGGTTAAATACCTCGTTTTATAATAAAGCAGCTAATTTTCCGAGTTCTTTGCTCGATTTGTAGATAAACAGATTTGTTTGAAGTAGTACATCAATGTTTTACTCTCAATAAATAATGTTACACATTCTGTCTCCTTCAAAGGGCTGGGCTGCATTTCCAGGTGTTTGTGGGGCAGAACCATCTGCACCTCAGCTGTGGAGAGAATCCAGCACCACCGGGCAAGGAGAAACCAGTACAGCCACAGCAAGCCACATCCCAAGCAGGGGCAGAGCAGTGCAGTTCTCCCAGGACAATGGATTTACTCAGGTCAGGGCCTGACCCAGCAGAGGCACTGATTTGTCTCTCTTTTTCTTTAATTTCCCCCAGATTTCTGATGAGTTCTCAGGCCAGGAGAGGAGGCGGCGCTGCAGCCCCACACGGCAGCGCTGGATCCGAGGAAGGTGCAGCGTGGAGTGGTGGACAGCAGCTGCCTCCCACAGAAACATCCCCGGTGTGCAGGACACACCAAACATCCCCTGTGTGCAGGACACACCAAACATCCCCCGTGTGCAGGACACACCAAACCTCCCCTGTGTGCAGGACACACCAAACATCCCCTGTGTGCAGGACACACCGAACACCCCCTGTGTGCAGGACACACCAAACACCCCCTGTGTGCAGGATACACCGAGGCCCTGCGGGTGTCAGAAATTCCCTCCACCGGGGCCTTGCAGTCTCCCAGCTCCAGGCTCCCCATTCGGGCTCCATTCGGGACAGGAGGATGCAGTTATGGGGTTTGGAGGAGGAAAGCAAAGCCAAGTCCCAAACCCTGGGCTCGCTCGTGTCCCGGTGCGATGGACAGGAGTGGGAACGGCTTTGCAGGGTCTGAGGCATGGGTGAATTACAAATTTTACTCGCCATTACTGCTAAAAATATTTATCACTGAGTCTGTACTGAAAAGAGACCAAATGGAGAACAACATTTGGCGTTTTTGGGAAGCACTGGCCAGAGCACATCGCAGGGATCAGGCCTTGCTCTGTGGCAGCTCAGAATGGGACCACAGGGAACAGAGGTCCAAAAATACAACAGATGGAACTAAAACTGAGAAAGAATATCCAAACACATGGCCCAGAGAAAGCAAGCATGGAGTTTTCTATCTCAGACACCTTATTTGAGCAATATTGCCTAGCAAAGAGTCTGCACTGGGAGAAATCTACTTGATACATTTCTATATTTACTAGGAGGCGATCCTTGAGAACCCTGAATTTTGGTAGATTTTTTCCTTGTTTGCTGCTAATCATCTCCTGCTGGAGAGTTGTGAGCCTGCAGCAGGGTCACCACAAACTGTCTGAATCCCAAAACAAGAGGCTGAGTCACACCACCAGCCTGTAAAGCAGTGCCACCCCCACAGAGATGCCAGGACGACTAACGTGGGTTTGTGTTCTCAAAAGAAACAGCTCCCAATTTGCCTCTGAACTGGCAGCATGACAGTGATGTTTGGAAACTTGAAATCTCGATATTTAAGGTGTTTTTTGCTGCCATGTCTCTGTGCCAGGAGCACAATGTGTGTTAGGTTGGAACTGGATTTGAAAGGTCAAGTCAAACCCTAGCCCAAGGTTTAACTCTGAATGGGGACTCCAGATGATTCATTCATCTTAAATTACACAGTAGGCCAACATTTTATTGCAGTAATGTAATGGCCACCCACTCACCCTATTACCAGCAGGACCTGCCTCTAACAGCAATATTACTCATGGGTCTTCCACACTAATGTACAACTGCATCTATATTTTAACACTTGGGGAGGGAAAAGCCAAACTAGACCTGTGTGGAATTCCGATTCCCTGCCAAAACCTGTTTCAATTGGCAGCATGCAACTTTAATGAGGGGTTTTGTGATAGTTGGGAGCCTGGCACTCTGAGCAAGCCTGAATTTTAATTTTGAGTTATTCAACAACAGAGCCAGCCACACATTAACAAAAAAGCAATTACTCCTGACATCCCAGCACTTCTCCCATGTCATTCCAGAGCAGAAATGGGAGATGAATGGGGACTTCAAGTTACAGAATGAAAACTGAGGAGAGTCAAAGTGCTGCTTTTCATTCCAAAAAGGGGGATTCAAGGTTTCAAAGCACAGGAGACTCAAGGACAGTTAACATTAGCAAAGTTTAGGCTCCCACTTGTCCAATCAGTGAATTTTTCAAAGGCAGAATTAATGACAAACAGGCTGGGACAGGCACTGACAGAGACCTTGGACGTGTGAAATAATGTCCCTTCTCTGCCTGAGCCTCTGTGCACAGAGCAGGGAAAAGGCTTGAGCAGGGAGTGCGAGGTGGGGATGGGGATGAGGCTAGGGAGGGGCTGGAGCCTGGGATGGGATGGGATGGGATGGGANTCCAGAGATGCTCAGGGAACCCAGGAGAGCCTTTGTGACGCTGTGGAACCACACGCATCCCTGCTTCCACTGTGACACTACAGAAGGTCTAAGAACCCAGGGAGACCCTTCGTGACGCTGTGGAAGTACAGGGAACACGTGCTCCACTGTGACACCACTGAAGCTCAGGGAACCAAAGAGACCTTCTGTGACCCTTTGCGGATGGGATGGGATGGGATGGGATGGGATGGGATGGGATGGGATGGGATGGGGTGGGATGGGGGAGCAAGGCTGTGGTGCCAGGGAGTGCTCATTCCCCAATCTGCTCCAGTGCCCAGACACTCCCAAGTGTCCACAGGAGTGCCATCAGTGGGAGGAATTAATGGGATCTCCCTCTGATCTAACATCTGGAAGAGCTGAACTCCTGCAAGGACCTCCCAGTTACAGGTGTATTCCTGGAAGCTTCAAAGGCCCTGCTTTTGAAAAGGGAGATTTGATCATTTCCAGGGCAAATCCCGAGATAAGGAGCTGGGCTTGGTGGCACCTCAGCACACAGACCTCCAGAGGAGGCTGCTATATTTAGATCTGCTATCTGCATGTATGCATAATCAAGTGGCTCACTACATTATTCACAGAAATATGCAAACGAGATTTACGTGCCGTGCATTTTCTAGGCTCTAATTTCAGAAATATGTTTGGGCAAATTCCGAGCTGGTTCTGGGAGGAAAATGAGCCAACCTGTACACTGGAACAAACTACAAAAGTAATTCTTCCAGAATTATTACAGCCTCAGACCCACACACAACTGGAGCTGAGAGGATGCTGAGGGAATAACCAGCACGTTACTCACAGTCTTACTATTACTTAAAACTTTATTCTCCTCACACTGGCCTGGCTGAGCACAAGAATCACCTAATTGTCTGATAAGTACATGCAAAATTACTGCTAGTGGGTGCCGTGTCATATGCAAATTGAGCCTGTTAGTGATAGCAGTCAAGATAATTATATTTGCTGCTCACAGGAACAGCCACTGAACACTGAGCAAAATGAGGTTTTATGAACAAGAAAAAAAAAGCAGCAAAAAATAAAATTCCATGTTTTCTTTGCTGTTCAATATGCATAAAAGTACCTGCAGGAATATTGTGCTAAAAATCTGCCATGCAGCCCCACAGAGCACACTTTTAATAACAATTGTATCATCACCCACTAATCCAAAACTGACACTGTTTGTCCTCAGGTATTTGCAGAATTCTGCTTTATCGCTCCTGATTGGAAAAATGCAAATTATGCTTTTTTCCTTCTATTTTCTGTTCACATAGCAAGTGAGAAAGCCTTTCTAACTCATTAAAAAGCTCATTTGTCACATTCCTTTTCAATTAACTTTGCCCCTTTGTTTCCCACATTTAATCCATTTCTGAAAGGCATTGCTTCCCACCAGCTCCAAACCCGTGCCTGCCAGAGAAGGGACTGATCCTGACCCACTGGTGTCACACAGAGCAAAACTTTCCTACTCCCATCCTCCTCTGTTCTCCACTCTTTTGGACAGGGTCCGGAGGAGGCTCCAGGCTGATCAGAGGGATGGAGCAGCTCTGCTGGGAGGAAAGGCTGGGACAGTTGGGAATGTTCAGCCTGGAGAGGAGAAGCTCTGGGGTGAGCTCAGTGTGGCCTCACAGTGCCTGAAGGAGCTGCAAGAAACATGGAGAGGGACTGGGGACAAGGGATGGAGGGACAGGACACAGGGAATGGCTTCCCACTGCCAGAGGGCAGGGCTGGATGGGATATTGGGCAGGAATTGTTCCCTGGGAGGGTGGGCAGGCCCTGGCACAGGGTGCCCAGAGCAGCTGTGGCTGCCCCATCCCTGATCTAGCCAAGGTCTCCTCCTCCTCCTCCTCGAGGACTTATGGCAGCAGAGACACGTCTCACATGGACATTCCAGACACCTCAGTGAGAAATTTATGTTTCAGCACTGGTGCAAATGGCTTTGTTCATTCCTTCCCTACTGGACTTGTGCAGAAAAGGTCAAAGTTTCTTTTGAGCACTTATGAAATATTTGGTAGCCTTGGATGGAGAATGTCTTCACATAGAAAGCATCATAATTAACCCCAAATCACTGAGCACACCTAGAATTTGTTAAAAGGAAATAACACCAGCAGGAAGCTATAAATTTTTGAACTTCTGGTGTCTCCAAGCTGCAGCAGATACCAATGGCATTAAAAACAAGGCTTAGGTGTTCAGGTAGCTCTAGTGCTAAATAAAGAAGTCTCATTGCATCCACACTTAACTGTTACTACTTTTAGAAAACTCTTCTTTCTCCTCTCCGTTTCTCTGCCTTTCTCCATCCACCTGCAGAATTGCCATGTTAAGACTTAACCAGGAAAGAATTTGTCTCTCCCTGAGTGTTAGTGTGAAATTGCCTGTGAGATCAGCAGAATAAGGGACAGCTGTGTGTCCCCTGTCAGTGCACACAAAGCTCTTCACAGAATCCACAAGTGGAAGTAGGAAATTATTATTATGGGACCACTCAGAAATGTTGGTTGAAACCTGGAACAGAAAATACTTTTTTCCTGTTCTTCCAGGATTTTTTTCCCCAAAAAGCTCAGTACAAAGCTGTTTATGGAAATTAATTCTAATGGCTTCATAGAATCTTCTGTTCCCACTGTAACACTTCACATTACACCAGTCTTGCCACAAAGGAGATAATAGGCATGGGATATATTGAATTAGTAGATAAAGTTCTTATCTGTTCCTCTACATTACTTCCCTGGGTCTGAAATGACAAGCCATAGTTATTAAAACCATGGCAAATTGCCTGTGATTAACAAGGAAATAAATATATTATCCTAATAGAATTATCTCCTCTATCGGAAGCCCATGACAATTTCTGACAACCGTCCCTGAAAAACACTTTGCATTCCAGTTACCCAGAGGTCTGAGGAGAACATCCTGAGCCATTCATGAACTGACCTTGCAATTAAAGTACATCCTGTAGAGCTGGATCCCTCGTGCTGTGGGGGCCTGGTGGGACAGAGGGGGAACTTCAGGTGTCTCCTGAAGGGAAACAGGAGTTCACCAGTGCAGGACTGGGTACCAACAGCTGCGAGTTTTCAGTAAACAATGCTATAAATGAAATATGAGCAGAAGGAGGGCAGGGATGGATGGGATATTGGGAAGGAACTGTTCCCTGGGAGGGTGGGCAGGCCCTGGCACAGGGTGCCCAGAGCAGCTGTGGCTGCCCCTGGATCCCTGGCAGTGCCCAAGGCCAGGCTGGACACTGGGGCTGGGAGCAGCCTGGGACAGTGGGAGGTGTCCCTGCCATGGCAGGGGTGGGATGGGATCACCTTTAAGGTCCCTTCCAATCCAAACCACTCCATGATTCTGTGAAATACTGAGAACTCCTGGATTTTCTAAAACAACAATAAACACTCCAATTTGAAAACTAAGTGTTTTTCTAAGTAGGGCATTTCTTAACCACGAGAGGTTTATAAACTGCTCTCCCCCACACAAATCATCTCTGAATCTCCTGGGCAGAGCCTCCTCCCACCACAGAGCAGAAGGGTTCTAGCTGTGCCCCACAACCCAAGCCAGACTGAAGCTAAAATAAAGCAGCACAGCCAGAGATGGACCCCAGCAAATCCTGACTTTTGTGCCCGTTTCAGAGCCAGTCCCCGGCACTGTCCAAGGCTGCTTATCCCACTGCCATGGGCTTCCAAGCTTTTGGATGGAGACAGGCTCACACCAGCCCGGGCTGAGCGGGCTGGACACACCCACGAGCTGCTCCCCAGCCCGCTGGTCCCTCAGAGGGAGCACCAACACAGAGCTCTCCTCCTTGGAGCACCCAGTCCAAACCAGCTGGCACCCAGGGACTGGGTGCTCAGAGAGCAAAGCCACTCAGGAAGAGGCTCTGAAGTGGGATCAAGCAGTATTTTGATTATGCCAGGTAAGTTCAAAAGCCAACTCAACATTCAGATCTTGTTCTTCCATCCTTATCAAGGGAGGCGACCTGAAATGCTCTCCAGCACGGCTCTGGGAAAGGGGAGTCAGCAATGCCTCAGACTGCAGTTGTTCAGAGCAGAGATTCCACAGAGGATGCTCCCTCTGAAAAAGCTAAAACCAAAACTGTGTTATGACCTGGAGGGAAGTGCTCTTGTCTGCAGCCAGGCCTGCTGAGGGATGTTACGAGCAGCAATAACAGAATTTGTTTCACAGAAGCACGAGGAGTATTTTGGAAATGATTGTCAGGATGGGAATCCTGTTTCTCTTGGCACCAAACAAACACACAGCAATGAGTATTTTCCTAATAACAGGAGATTAAAGCTGGAAATGGGAACTGCAGAGAGAGATGAACAGCATCCAGCCCCAAATTCCAGCAGGGCCAGAGTGACTGGCTCAGGCAGCAGCAGGAGCCAGGGCCCTCCCACTGCCAGCAGAGGATGTGTGGACCACTCTCATTTTAGTTTTACCACTGGCAGTGACAGCTGGACAGGCAATAAAAAGAAAATGAGGTCTGGGTGAGCCGTGGCTTTGGAGAACATGGGATCAGAAATCAGTAGGAAGCCACATCTCAGCACCCCAGGGTCTTACAGCACCCTTGCCCTCCTGGTACTGCTCAGGTTTCCCATTTGGGTGTGAAAACCATCAGTGCCACCGATGCACAAGCACTGCTTTGTGTTTAAATATCTCCTAAGTACAACCAAAGCTCTTGCAGAAACTCCTGTTTTCTGAAAAATTCGGCTTTCCTACAGTCAAGCCAGCCTAAAAAACAGCCTCTGCATTCCTTTAATGAGGCTTCCTTTAATATTTAGACCAAAATATTATGATTGTAGTTATTAATTAGGCATTCCCTAAGTACTGTTTATCTTTGTATTTGAGTCATTTCCTGAGAGTATCTTCATGAAAGCACCTGCCAATTCGGCTCCAGAAATCACACACAAAACCAATCTGCATTTTCCAGTCACACCCCTTCTGTTCTGAGTAATGACAGCTTAAATCAGTCATCAGCAGAGCCGGGCTGGCTGTGGCACAGGCAGGAGCACTGACATGGAAATCGATGTTTGCCCTCGCGGATCGATGAGGGAGTGGGGAGCGACCCTTTGAAGGCTTCACCCAGCAGCTGTGCCCTGACACAGGCACGGGCTGCAATTACAGCAACAGGCATTGCAGAACAAACGAGACCGAGAAATCTAGGGAAAAAACCCCAAACACACAGCAACAATTTAAAAAAACCCCAACACAACTCCCTAAACTCAGCAGGGAAGGGAATAATCCTGAATCTAATTTATCCCCTGTGCCACCCACCAGCACATTATTGAGCCAATGCACCAAGTAACCTTTGTAATCAAAGCCAGTGAGAATAAATTATCTAAAGAACAGATCCAAGATTAATAATAATAAAAAAAGAAAAAGTTCTAAGCAGATGTTTTCGTTCTTTTATTTCTGTGTGTTGCTACGAAAGCAGCTCTGTACTGGAATGCCTTTGCAGCAATGCCTTCCAGATCAGCTGGCACTTATGGCTTAAAAACATTCCTGCGATAACACAAGTGTAAAATGGTTGTTGTAACTGTTTAATTACCCACAAGAGAGGTTATGATACTATATCTTATATGATAATTATGGGTGTTGAAGTCCTAGGCCGTGAGCCTCAGCACAAAGGTGGAGAAAAGGAGGCTCAGGGGGGCCCTTGTGGCTCTGCACAAGTCCCTGACAGGAGGGGGCAGCCGGGGGGGTCGGGCTCTGCTCCCAGGGAACAGGGACAGGAGGAGAGGGAACGGCCTCAGGCTGGGCCAGGGCAGGCTCAGGGTGGGTATTAGGGAAAATTTATTCATGGAAAGGGCTGTCCAGCCCTGGCCTCCACCAGGGCAGGGGTGGAGTCCCCATCCCTGGAGGGGTTCAACAGCCCTGTGGATGTGGCACTTGCAGACATGGATCACTGGTGGCCTTGGCAGTGCTGGAATGGTTGGACTCGATGTTCCCAGAGCACTTTTCCAACCCCAATGCTTCTGCAGCTCTGTGATTTCCAGGTGTGGAGCAGTTGCTACACAGGAGGTTTCCAAAGCACACTGGGGTCACTCTGGATTCACTCTGGAGGACACGGGCAGAAGGACCAGGGAGGCAGATCAGAGCCATGGCAGTGTCAGGGGGAAGGGAGCTCTGGAAATCACCTCATCCAACCCCCCGGATCTATTTATAGATGGATCTATTTGTAGCTGGTTCTCTGTCTCTGCAGCTCTCAGACATTCTACGACAGGTGGGAGATTGACAGAGTCCCGCTGAATCCCCGCATTAATTCCCTGTCCCCGCTGAGCTCCCACGTTTCAGGTCTGGTTCTAACCTGGCCCCGCTGGCTCTCAGCAAGGCTGGACTGTGACCAGGGTCCCCAGCAGGAGCTGGGGACGGCAGAGCCCCGGGGGCACCGCCTGCCCCAGCACAGGACAGACACTCCCTGGGGTAAAGGGACGAGCTCTGGGCAGAGCAGGAGGGACTGAGCACATCCTACAGCCGAGAGAAAATGAGACTGGATCAGCACCCGCTCGGCCAGGGAACACATGAGGAAAAACAGATTATCCAACATCTACATTTCATCTCTTTACCTCCACGCACCTGAATTCCGAACACACTTGGGATGAACTTATAAACTGTTTAAGGCAATTAATTCCATCCTGTACTCAGGAGAAGGGCAGCACAGGTCAGCTGGGCTCTTGGAATGAGGAGAGGATCGTGCATCCCAACCAACTCAGGGTGGCACCTGCAGCTCTAAAACATCGCATTTGTATTGGATTTGTCAGTTATCCATCTTCCAATCAATACTTCAAACACAAGTTTACTGAAATTCATTTCTGTAGCAAATCCAAACATCATGTACACTGCAAAGTGGTTTTTTGAAACAAACATGATGTACACTGTTTGGAAAAAAATCCTTAGTTTTAGAGGAAATTGTATTGTGTGAAAGAGGAAAATTAATATTACTGAAAACCATTGTGAGTCCTCTGGTTTCGAACAGCAGCTTCGAGCAAGGTGCCAAGGGAACACTCACAGAATTCAAAGTATTATTTCAGTTCTGGGTGTGACTCAGTTTCTACCCCAACTGAAATGACATTGGATGCAGCCTCAGCCTTGGACACCCCACCTGCTCATCCAACCCCTCAGTGGTTGAAAAAATCTGGGTATTAGCATAAAGTGATACTTTTAAATTCCCATTTGCATGAAGGATTGCTCCTCTGGGGGACAAAAGGACATTTGTGTGCACAGGCTGGGGCAGAGGCTGAGACAGCATCACGTGAAAGGTGGAGGAGAAGACCTTTGGGATAACCACCATCAGTGCTTCGCCAGAGTTAAGCTTTGAAAGAGGCCAGATCTTTAAAAAGGAGAATTGAAACCTTAAACTGGAAGAGGGCAGGGTTAGGTGGGATATTGGGCAGGAATTGTTCCCTGGGAGGGTGGGGAGGCCCTGGCACAGGGTGCCCAGAGCAGCTGTGGCTGCCCCTGGATCCCTGGCAGTGCCCAAGGCCAGGCTGGACACTGGGGCTGGGAGCAGCCTGGGACAGTGGGAGGTGTCCCTGCCATGGCAGGGGGGGCACTGGGTGGGCTTTGGGGTCCCTCCCAACCCAACCCAACCCACTCTGGGAATGTGTGATTCTTTGGAATTTTCCAGAACTCCAATAATGTGTTTTCCAATCCTGTTCCCACAACACCAAAACCATGGAGGATTTGGGAGCCTGGTGATGTCTCACACCCAAAGCTGTGGCCACCACAGGAGCTGAGGAGCTCTGCCCAGAAGCTTGCCCAGGCAGGACAGGTCCCACTCAAAGTCCTTCCCAGCTGTGCTGCTGGGGAGATCCCCCAGCAACAAAACATCCCATCAGCAAAACCAGAACCAGCGCTGTGGAACAGCCAGGACGCTCTCCAGGGCTTTGCCAATCCTCCTGTTACCATAGAAACAGGACAGGCATGCTGCCAGAAGCAAAGGGAATAAAGGGGTCTTTTTGGTCCTTCCTTATCTGTCCAGTCATGTGAAATTTGTGTGTCAGGAATCACAGAATCATCAAGGTTGGGAAAGTCCTCTGAGCCCAAAACCATTGCCAGCACTGCCAAGGCCACCAGTGATCCATGTCTGCAAGTGCCACATCCACAGGGCTGTTGAACCCCTCCAGGGATGGGGACTCCACCCCTGCCCTGGTGGAGGCCAGGGCTGGACAGCCTTTCCATGAATAAATTTTCCCTAATCCCCACCCTGCCCCTCCCCTGGCCCAGCCTGAGGCCGTTCCCTCTCCTCCTGTCCCTGTTCCCTGGGAGCAGAGCCCGACCCCCCCGGCTGCCCCCTCCTGTCAGGGACTTGTGCAGAGCCACAAGGGCCCCCCTGAGCCTCCTTTTCTCCAGGCTGAGCCCCTTTCCCAGCTCCCTCAGCCGCTCCTGGGGCTCCAGCCCCCTTCCCAGCCCACATTCCCCATCCCAGCCCTGCAGGTCCCCAGCAGCCACGGGGGAATTTGCCCAGCAGGTGCTGCACACCCCAGTGAACACCACTGGGGCCGCTGGGGCTTCACCACCACCCTTGCACAGCAATGGCACGTGACCTGCATGGGCCTAAACTGGGGGATTTTTGGTCAAAAATAAAGATACTTCTGGGCAAGGAAGGGGGAGGTGAAAAGCCTGAGTCAGTCTGGTCTCCAAAGTAGAGGTGTTGGTAAAGAAGTCAGTCCGGGTACTGGTGAGAGGCTAAGGGTAGATCCTGGATTAGCTCCACCTCTGCTGTAATCCAGAGCACCTTCAGATTTTGGGTTTATTCATGGGGTTATTCCCTATCTGAAGGAACTATTTCCTCTCTGACCTGAGAAAAAAACTTAGAACTTTCCTGTTTAAACACCCACCTGATAAAAACCTTAATTTGCATTTGCAACATGAATGTTTTCCCCTTCCTAAAGCAACTGGAAGGAGCAGAGGTTCAGCAGCGAGTGCACTTCACCTGCCCTTCAACCAGCCCCGAGGGCCCTGTTCACAGGGATTGCCTGAGCACAGCCCTCGGGCCTGGGCTCAAGGACAGAACTGCTTCAAGGCTGAACTACTTCCTGCTGTCCTGTCTGGCTTTTGAAGCTCTTGTAGTGGCAGCTGGCACGGGGACTGCAGACCTACGTCAGCCCTGCCTGGGCTGGGGCTCCCCCCAGCATAGAGGGGCTGCTCTGCGTCCGCCTCTGCAGCAGGGCCTGGGTCCTGCAGGGACGTGGACAACAGCAACACCTTCAGGGGAAGGAATGTGAACATGGGGATGTGTCACCTGCCCCAGGACAGGGCCCTGAGGGTGTCCCAGAGCTGTCTGTAGCTCCTCTGTCCGAGCTACGGCCGGGCCAGAGGGGAACAGAACCAACTCCTCCCACACCTTAACATTTCAGTCACAGAATCATGGAATGGTTTGGATGGGGAAATTCACAGGATCCCAGACTGGTCTGGCTTGGAAGGGGCCTTAAACCCCATCTCATTCCAACCCTGCCATGGGCAGGGACACCTTCCACTAGCCCAGGTTGCTCAGAGAAGAATTTAACTTCATTTTCATGAGCACTTATCTTTCAATTTATCACCCAGACCTCCTTATTATGTCCTATTATGATCTGAGCTTTTTATAATTACCATTTTTTAAGCACAGTTCTGTCTCTTTCCCCCTCAGCTCTGATAAGGACTTATCTCCCTCAAGCAGATGGGGAACATCCCTGGCCAGCAGAGCCCACAGCACAGCCCGAGTTTCCCAGCCCAGGTGGCCCTGGCTGGTGCAGGGGCTCAGCCTCCAGCCCAGAGCCCTGGTGCCCTGCTCCCCTCCCAACAAACAGTGTTTCCCCCATCTGGAGCTGCTTTTTCTCATTCTGCCCTTCTTTCCATCCTCCTCAATGTCTCCATCTCCTCCCAGTCCTGCTCCCTCCACTTGTTTCTCCTCCGAGCGATGTGATCGACCTTTTTACCCCTTCTCAGAGCCTCCACCTCCTTCCTTTCCTTCAGTTCTTTATCTGCATCCACAAACCCTCCTCCACGAGGCTCCAAAAGCAGCACCCCCAGCCCAGGCTGCTGTGCTGCCCTTGCAGCCCCTCCCCGTGCCCAGGTACCCCCAGCTCCCCCCGAGGGCAGTTCAGCCCTGACCCTCTGTGTGTGGCTCCCACCAGCCCCAAAGCGCTGCAGCACCAAAGCAGCAGCAACCTCAGCTCCTGTTCCACATCTGCCAGCGATGGGAGGCACTGCAGGGGCTCAATCCTGCCCTGATTAGTTCTGTTTGTTAAATAACAGCCCTTTGTTTTGCACACCAACCACCCTCCAGGCTCTGTAACAAGGGCTATGGGTGTGGGTAAGTTATTTTCTTCAGAAAAGCACATCTCTTAATCCCACCATTCCCTGTGCTGCTGTGTTCACCCCCCTGTGCAGTGGTTTTTAAGTGGTGTAACAGATTAATCAGTTCGTGGCTTATTCTCCAGTCTGACTTTTTGGATTTTTAGGGGTTTTTATAAATGTTTAAGGTTGGATTATGCAGAGCTACAAAGCACACAACATAGCAATAAGAAAACCTGTAAAAATAGTAGTTCACACAAGTCAAACAAATACAGCATGGCGAGAGCAAGGTTAGAATCAGCACTTTAGGTAAACCTAGGAAAAGATGAGATTTTAGATGGATTTTTGAAAAGGGCAAATTTTGAAATGGCAGCGCGGTGGAGGGAGGAAATTGTTGTGCTCGCTGCAAGTGTCACCTTCCAAAGGCAAACAGGGATGGTTCACCCTCCTTTAACCAAGGAAATGTTTCCTCCATTCAGCAGTTTAATGCCAACTATGAAGGCATAAAGTCAGGTTTTTTACAGGTTGCTACTGAAAAAAGGGCAATTGGTATCACAGCACGTGTTGGGTGTTGTTTCGGAATGCAGATTTAAACATCCAGGAACAGAAACTGTGAGGAAGGAATTGTTCCCTGGGAGGGTGGGCAGGCCCTGGCACAGGGTGCCCAGAGCAGCTGTGGCTGCCCCTGGATCCCTGGCAGTGCCCAAGGCCAGGCTGGACACTGGGGCTGGGAGCAGCCTGGGACAGTGGGAGGTGTCCCTGCCATGGCAGGGGTGGCACTGGGTGGGCTTGGGGGTCCCTTCCCACCCAAACCATCTGGGATTCTCTGCCTGCCCCCAAGGGAGCCATGGCACCACACCCAGGGAACAACGAGACAGCAGCTCCTCAAGGCCAGGCAGGCTGGGCTCCAGACATGGAGCTCTGCCCTCCCTTCCGAAAATATTCCTGAAATTCCTGAAAGATGAATTCTTGAAATCTCACCAATTCAGCCTCTGATCCACTGCTGGCTGTACACTGAATCAAAATGCTTTGTTCTTGTGTTCAGAACTGCACTGGTTAAAAGCAGCTCTGCATTTTATCCCACTATTGAAGCTGTTTGATAGGATCAGCTTTATTGGCTTGTCTTTGCTATTTTAAATTAGATTTGTTTTCCACACACTCTCTGATCCCTCAGAGTTTGCTCTGAGTGTTCCAAGTTAAACCTTTAAAGAGACATTTCTTGTGTAACCCAATTCTGTTACCTCTTGGTGCTTTGGTGTTTGGGCACTTTTAACCCACAGATGAAGCACTTCAACTCAAATATTCTCCGTTTTTCCTAAATTAATCCTGTTATCCAGTATGAAGGTAAGGCCATCAAGTTTCCTCATGAGCCTGCAAATCAAGGCACCAGTTGGGCAGAAATCAATTTTTTAAAAGCCACAGGAAACATCCCAGGCTGGGGTCCATTTAATCTCCCATCCCTGCCCATAGATAACAGCTCCTTCCACAGCCATCACAGCACTCCTGGCCACTTGTTCCTCTCATTTTTCACTCTGCAAAGCTGAAATTTCCCTTCTAGATCTCTTTTGATGAACCAATGATCTTTAGTAATATTTCTCTGCAAGTTATTTTTGCTGCAAGTTTAAAGACATCTTTTATTTTTAATGCCTCTGCAATTCTCAATATGTTCACTGGCATTTAAACTCCAAAAAGCCGGTGGGAAAATGAGATGTGCTTTAAATGAGGCAGCGCTGGCCATCTGTGTGCGAGGGGTTTGTTTTGAAACAGCAGCTCTGGGTGGTTCAACAACTGCTCAGAGCCAAGGGTGCCTCAGCTGCGAGTGTGGCTCTGCCAGCCTGTGAGGAGATAACCTGGGATCCTGCCCGGCTGTGGCAGCTGCAGGCACTTTCAGATAAATCCAGCTTTAACCGAGTGGTGCAGCCCTGGCTGGGGCTCTGCACCCAAACCACGGCCCCTGGCCGCGCCCCGGGCACAGGAGCCATCCCCACAGGCTCGGGCAGGAGGGGTTTTCCCAGGGTCCTCCCGTTATTTTCATACCACACCTGTGGTTTTGTGGGGTTTTTCCCCAAGAAGTGAACCGAGGGGCATCACTTTGACATAGGATTCTAAAATAAGTCCGATATCTATATTTTTTGGTAAAATAACACCACCCCTTTCTCCATTCTTCTGGACTGTCCAGCTACAGCAGTTGAGTTGTAGCTGGTTTGAGTTTTGCTCCCATCACAACCAAAAAAGATGAATTTTTGAAGAAGTGGCTGTGGCTCAACTCCACTGATACCTGAGAGCTGCAGAGTCTGACTGAAACAGGAGCTATGGGAGCGCTGGAACCAAACCAATTTGGGAAAATAAGGAAATAAGGGGAAAAAGGTCAGACTCTCCTTAAGAGGTTATTACCTTGTATCAGTTGTACTTGCAGGGCTACAAATCCAGGCTGCAGGAGCACCTGGGATCATGCACCAAGCCCGGTTCTGTTGCTGCAGAGACGGAGATTTGTCGGCCCAGTGAAGCGTTAGCGCTCAAATAAATGAGCGGTTTATTGACCTTTCAGTGATTGAGACAAAACTAAAAGGCAGAAACACTCCTGGAGCAGGCAGGCACCGGGGCCAGCACTCGGGAGGCTCCGGCTCCCGCTGGGAACGCAGCCCTGAAGGTCACAGGGAACACAGGGACTCGCTCACAACCCCTGCCAAGCACCCCAAGGGCTCTGCCTTCCTGCTCACTTAACTCCGCACCCACTTCTTGTGACGACCACCTATCTGCTCCTCTCTTCTCTGCAATACAAGGACTGCCAGAATTTCAGGGGAAAAAAAAAGGAAAGGCCATTATCTTTGCATCCTGAAAGTATTTCTGATCTTTCGGTGGAGTCCCCATCCCTGGAAGTGCCCCAAACACATGTGGACGTGGCACCTGGGGACGTGGTTGGTGGTGACCATGGTGCTGCTGGGTGATGGTGGGACTGGGTGAATTTAAAGGTCTCTTCCAGCCTTAAGGATTCGGGGATTCCAAGGTGCCCAAAGCAGAGACAAGGAAAACACCTACAGGCAGCACCTTTGGAATTTCCAAATCCATATTATGAGTTAGTAAGACAAAGGGGAAATGACTCCTTCTAAATAGTCAATTTCTCCAGGGTACAGTTACTACCAGGCCAGTAACATTGGACTCCTGGAATGCTGGACTGATTCAGTAGCTGAACATATAAAAATCAGTGAATACATCTTTCTGTATATTGTGTAATATATACAAGGAATTTAAGGCTGATTCAGGAAGCTGGATCAAGAAAACACCTGCTGCTGCGTCTGATAGACAACAACCAAGAGCAAAAGGCTTCATAATTTGCAAATTAAAAATTGAGATATAAGGAGGGAGCTTAAGGAAAGTAAGCATGAAAGTAGCACAGAAATAAAGCTGGAGCAAGGATCCTGATTTGCACTCAGGAATACAGGGCACTAATCCTGCACTTTAAGTACATTAAATCCTGTTAATGACCTTGCCCTTACCCACAGTTTGGGACTCGACACCTCTTCTCACCCCACTCCCAGGGAACCTGGGCTTTGCGCGAGGGATGGAAATCTCTGTCCTCTGCCCCGAAAATCACACCTGAGCATTTCAGGACCTGCTCACCTGGTGACTCAGGTACCTGCAGCTGAGCCTGGCTTAGGTCCTGACCTACTGCCAGCCGCGGAGAGGCAGAAATCGTGGCTTTGCCGAGTGGAAGAACCGAGCCCAGAGCCACAGCCACGGCACCCGGCACAGCCAGCACGGCGGGCCCGGTGCCTCCCCAGCCCGCGCCAGCCCTGTGCTGCCCCGGCTCCGCCGGCTTTGGGGAACGGGGGCTGCGGGAATCCCCCCGCACGGCTCGGAGAGGCCAGGGCAGAGTCAGGGAACAGTCGGGGACGGCGGCAGGAGAGGCCGTTCCATTCGATGTCTTATACTGCCACCAGCCGAGAGCTTCCCTCTCACGGCCTCCTCACGGGCCCCGCAGCGGCCCGTCCCTCCGGCGGGGCTCATCCCTCCGGTAGGGCCCGTCCCTCCGGCGGGCCCATCCCTCCGGGGGGCTCATCCCTCCGGGGGGCTCATCCCTCCGGCGGGGCCCGTCCCTCCGGCGGGCCCATCCCTCCGGGGGGCTCATCCCTCCGGGGGGCTCATCCCTCCGGGGGGCCCGTCCCTCCGGCGGGGCCCGTCCCTCCGGGGGGCCATCCCTGCGGCGGGGCTCATCCCTCCGGCGGGCCCGTCCCTCCGGGGGGCCCAGCCCTCCGGCGGGGCTCATCCCTCCGGGGGGCCCATCCCTGCGGCGGGCCCGACCCTCCGGGGGGCTCATCCCTCCGGGGGGCCCGTCCCTCCGGCGCGGCCCGTCCCTCCGGCGGGGCTCATCCCTGCGGCACCGAGGGCCTTGGGGTTGGAAGGGGCAAAGGCAGCGGGAAACAGCCCGGGGAGAGCTTGGGCAGGTGCTGAAGCCGAGCTGCGGGTGCAGACCGCGTCCCCTCGCTGCCATTCCCCACACGGGTCATCAGAGAGGGACGGATGTTCGTGTGCCCACTGCTGACGGTGTGGCTGCGGGGGGAATTCCCGGTAAAAGCCGGTTAAACAGGCGGGGCATCACCGCACGTTTCACGGGCAGGATGGAGCCTCTCGGTGCCAGGGCACGGGCAGTGCTGGCCGCTGCCCAGCTCGGGGCTGCTGGACGGAATGCAGCTTTTCCCAAGAACGGGAGCCACAGGAGAGCGCGTGTCAGCGTGTGAAAGGCGGAACACTGCACAGCAGTGACCCCGACACCGCCGGTGTCGCAGTGGGGGAGCTGCAGACCAGGGGCACGAGGCACCGTTCTCTGCCCGCCTGAGGGGAGCTGGCCGCGGCCCCGGCGCTGCCCGGCCCGGCTCAGGCCCTCTGCGCCCCCGGGCCAAGCTCTGCTCCCACAAACACCTCCAGGCTTGGGCTGAGCCGCAGCTGGGGTAGAGCTGGCTGGGAAAAACCCTTCTGCGGGAATATCACTGGGGATGAGCAGTGGGGAAGGGTCTCCCCAGCTGCGACAACTCCCACCAGCCCTCACACGAACAGCAGAGAGGTCAAATCCTCGTCGCCACCGAGGGAGGGGATGTCACAGCCTGGCCCTGCTCCCGGCTCCCTCGCTGCTTTCACGGAACCACAGCGTGGTCTGGGGTAGAAGGGACCCCAAAGCCCACCCAGTGCCACCCCTGCCATGGCAGGGACACCTCCCACTGTCCCAGGCTGCTCCCAGCCCCAGTGTCCAGCCTGGCCTTGGGCACTGCCAGGGATCCAGGGGCAGCCACAGCTGCTCTGGGCACCCTGTGCCAGGGCCTGCCCACCCTCCCAGGGAAGGATTTCTCCCCAAAATCCAATCCAAATCCAACCCTCCTCCACTTAAAGCTATTCCCCCTTCTCCTGGCACTGTTTTGGACAGAAACTGCACCAAAGTTCCCAGGTCTGGCCCCAGCAGTGACACTTCCCATCCCACAGTCACTGCTTTGATTATCAATGTCACCTTAATTTCTTTTTCACAACACAAGTCTCTCTTGCTTGGGGATATTTCAAGATTGCCTTCAATAAATATGAATGCAAATTTATTCCTTCATGAGTTGTCATTCACTGCATTACCACTGCTATGGAGCAAGAGAGACCTTCATCTCCAAACTCCTTGATAGGGATTTCTCCAAAGACAGATACTTGATCTTCCAGTACACCTTTTTGGCTTTTATAAAATAAATACATCAAAGAAGATATTATTCAGGCTTATTTTATGTTCAGTGTGAGAAGTCATCCACACCACGGGAAGATATGAGCAACCAACCTGCCTCCTCAGTCAAAAAGAGGAATTAAACTCTCCTTCCTGGCAATCCTTTAAAAATTGATTCTCAGAGCAGCAAATGCCATCAGGACCCTTTCCACAACTCGGGGACTTCATCACAAGGGCTCCCTGCTCCCAGCTTAAAGAGCACTGGGTCTGGAATCTCATTTATTCTCTTGAATCCCAGCTCTTGGCCCTTTTCAAGGCCCCCATCCCAAGCCCTGCCCTGGGGGAGGCGCTTGCCCTGCCAGGGAGGGAGGTGCACTGGAGCCCCCCCTGGGCGATCGCTTTTCTCTCCAGCCCAAATCCTCCTTAAAGTAGGTACGGACCCAAAACGTCCCCAAATCAGGGCAGGTGGCCAGTCTTGGCTGCCATTACCTGCTGGATTGATTCCTCCAAGTTTTTCCCCAAGTTTAAGGAAATATCAGTAGTTTTATTATCTATTACAGCCCCTCTTGTGTGTTGAGCATACAGGATAGCACTGAAACTGAGGATGCCACGAGATGTCACTTCTGCTTACACTCAACAGACTTTTTGAAGATAATCTACCATTTCTAAGGGGCTAAAGAGGG
Organism: Machaerirhynchus nigripectus; assembly: GCA_013397975.1. NCBI lineage: Eukaryota > Metazoa > Chordata > Aves > Passeriformes > Dicruridae > Machaerirhynchus > Machaerirhynchus nigripectus. The sequence continues at coordinate 37,378 of VZRQ01000143.1, read as the reverse complement.
TTTGAATTTTGGCTGGAGACAAGGAAGGAGGGAACCCCAGGAAGAATGGCACAATTCTGCACTAAAGCCCTTATGAATATTAATGGGGCCAACACAAAAGAAGCTGCAGCATTAATATGAGTAGCATGATAAAATAGACTTGAGCTTGTGACATGTTCAGTTGCTCATTTAATTTTTATAGGAGTTGATTAAGATGCCTTTCCTTGAATTTTTATACTGTTTACTATAAAACATTATCATTTTCTTCAAAATCTATCGAGACAGACAAACCACACATTTGCCAAGCTGTTAAATAAATAGTATTAAATCAACAATACCCAGGGTCCCCAAATGCGAGTCATTTCCATGTATATTGATTTTAGTTCCATTTGCTGCAATGAAAGTTTTGTCTCTAAGCAGAAGGCAAAAAAACCAACTATTTTATCAAATTGTTTTGGTTTTAATTCTTGAGCTAATGTAGCTCTGCAGTCACTGCATGGGGCAAACTCGCCCTAAGTGCTCTCAGAGGGAGCTCAGGGAATTCAGAGATGGACAACACCAGGCCCGAGCAGCTCCTGCCCTGGAGAGAGCCATGAAGTTGATAAGGAGCAAATCCCCCATGGAAACGGGCTGGGATAGCTGGGAGGGTTCAGCCTGGAGAGGAGAAGGGGTGTGGAGCCCTCCCAGCACCTTCCAGGGTCTGAAGGGATCGCAGGGAACTGGAGAGGGACCTGCATCAGGAACTGATGGGACAGGGAGCACTTCCAGGGTCTGAAAAGAGGGGAAATTTAGCTGGATATTGGGCAGGAATTGTTCCCTGGGAGGGTGGGCAGGCCCTGGCACAGGGTGCCCAGAGCAGCTGTGGCTGCCCCTGGATCCCTGGCAGTGCCCAAGGCCAGGCTGGACATCGGGGCTTGGAGCAACTGGGACAGTGGGAGGTGTCCCCGCCATGGCAGGGTGGCACTGGGTGGGCTTTGGGGTCTCTTCCAATCCAGGCCATTCCCTGGCTCCCAGCAGAAGCTGCTGCTCGAGCAGCTGACAGGGATCTCGAGTGTTTTGCCACACTCGGTGACATCCCGAACTCCAAATTTTAGCAGTTTAATTCTGGCACAGCAAATCTGCAGCACATTTTACAAGAGGCAGCGAGTGTAACTCAACACAGGAAGCAGCACCAAAGCTGTGAAAGAGGAAGGAAAGCACAAACACTGAGAGGATAAACTAGGAAGCAGCTCCTGGGGCCAAGGAATGGGCAAGTGGCAGCAGGGGAGAGCTCGCCCTGCCCAGCAGGAACCACAGCAGCTGCTCTGCAGCAGCCAGAGCAACTATTTTGTATAATTTCTCCCAACAAAATAATTCCACCGAAATACACATTCAACATAAATCAGCTAAATCAGCGCACAAAATCAGATTGCACAGAAACCACTGAGTCTTTATCTCTGTTCTAAGTACAAAGAAATTATGGGGAAAATGTATTTATTCTGGCATTCTTCTAACTCCAAAAGCCAAGTTTTCAAAACACTTTTGTCTGGGAAAGAAGGGAAATCCCCACCTTCAGATCTATACCTGATAGAGAACAAAGCCCCCCACCTCCTCGTGAGCTTACGAGGACACAGGTGTTCACCAACCCCGTTCCCAGCCCTTAAACCCTGTGAGAGTGCCCTGGGCAGGACGGTCACAGAGGTGAAAGCCCCACACCGCTGCCTTCTCAGGCTCTGTTTAATGGGAAGATCCCAATCTAACCAGGGCACAGCTCGGATCCATGGATCCATTTGCTCAGCTCAGCCATCCCAGGCCTGCCTGGGATCACAGATGGTGCCCTGGCAGCCACCAGCCTCGCAGGGAGGCAGAGCCTGCCTTTCCTGAGCTGGGCTTAGCACGGAGCTTCTCTTTAAATAGGTTGAAGCCCCAGGGTGCTCTCAGACACTCGTGTAGGACTGTGATACATGAAAGCTGCTGAACACAGAATGGGAAGAGGGCTTTAGAGCAACAAAGTTCACCTTGTTAAAAATCCACTCCCTACTCCTTACTTCCACATCCCCACATCCATCATCACGTCAGGCTCAGGCAGTTTGGAATGGCTCAGTCAGGAAGCAGGAGAGAACAGGAGCCCGGACTCCTTTTCAGAGCAGAAATCACTCCGATATTCAGAGCCGTGCTGGGAAATACTCCTGGGAACCCCCCACATCTTTTCACAAATAACGGGCTCGTTTTCCCCCAGCCACTGGAAAAGAGCAAGTTTTGATTCTGTTTTGGACTTGCCTGTGAGCTCATCCCTGGCTCCTCCTCTGACCCAGCCGTGTCCTGGGCTCCCACGGAGGCCTCCGATTCCCAGAGCCCAGCACAGCTCCTGGGAATGGGCCCCAGGGAAAGGGCTCCCCAAAGGCTGCTCCAAAGCCTGGCTCTGTGTCCGTGCCCACTTCCATGTCCCCATCCACAGGGCATCTCGCTGTCCATCCCACCCAGCTGCTCGCAGCTCCCTTGCCCAGAGCATCACTGAGCACCCCCGAAGGTTGTGCTCCATCACATCCCAGGCTTGATCCAAAACGACCGCAGCTGCTTCCTGCCAAACGCATCCCACAGCGTCACATCAAACCCAGCCCCGAGCGGGGGGCCCCGACCTGAGCGACCCCCGCTCATTTCCAGCCTGCAGGCAGAGCTGATCAGAGCCCACCCACGAGCAGCTGAATCCCCCTCCACCCCAGCCCTGCCCCTTCCATAGCGCTCCAAACACAATCCAGCTGGAGCAGGGCACTTAGCCGGAGGATTTCACAGGCCTTGAAGAGATCTCGCGGTGGGGAATAACCAGATTAGTGCAGGCTGATTGACAGCAGAGCAGCAGCACGAGCACAGGGCGTTCTGAGAAATTGCTGACTTCTTACCCGTTCAGAGCCCTGCACAGAGCAGGGTGTTAAACCCAAAGAGAACGTCAGTAATTACTGCTGGCTCTAACCAAACCCTCTCTAAATCCAGGGCAGAAAACTGCCTCACCTGAGCCTGGCAGCTCAGTGATGCCTCCTCTCTGGCATATGCAGCAAATTGCTGGTATTTTCCGTGCCAGCGATTTGTTTCCTGCTCGTTCTCACCCCACGGCGCTGTGTGTGAGCATTTCACATTTCAGGAATAGCCTGATTAGAAAAGGTGCCAGAAAGTTCCCTGTTTCTCACCGTGTGACGGCGCCTGGAAGCTTCACAAGCCCGTTTGCCTCAGTTCCCTTTCACAGGTTGTCAGAGGAGCTGCGAGAGCTGAGGTGCAGCACGAAAGCAGCTCCTGGCCAGGCACAAAGGGACAACCCCGGAATGCCCCGTGACAGTGGCCCTAAAGCTGCACGGCCCTCCCCAAAACTTCCCGGGGGAGGTTTGGGCAGGGGCAGGGGCTGGGGTTTGTGAGGGAGAGGGAGAGCAGGGGAGCTGTGGGGGGTGGCCGTGCCATGGGTCCTGTGCCTGTGACAGCCGTGAATCATCATTCCCTGCGCTGGCAGCGGGGATGGGAAGGCTGATTTAAAATCTGGGGAAAGCAGCCAAAAAGCAGGAAAGTCTAAATTAACAGAAGGTGCCCGGGGTGTGAGCTGTGCCACAGCCCCCCCAGGCTGTGCAGGGCCGGAGCTGAGCCCCGGCTGGGCTGCACACCCTGCTCCCAGTGTCCCCAGGTCTGCTCCCGGCCCATTCCCGGCCCTTCCTGGGGGCTCTGACCCCGACTTCTCCGGCCTTCGCAGGGAGCAGCCGCAGCTCCCCCGGCTGCTCGGGCTCGGTGTGGTTCTGGAACTGCATTTCACAGAATCCCAAAGTCACAGAGCTGGTCAGGGTGGAAAATCCCTCGGAGCCCATCGAGTCCAGCCGTTCCTGAGCTGCCCAGGCCAGCGCTGCCCCATGTCCCCAGGTGCCACATCCCCAGGGCTGTCACACCCCCCCGGGGGTGGGGACTCCAGCCCTGCCCCGGGCAGCTGTGCCAGGCCTGGACAGCCCTTTCCAGGAAGGAATTTTCCCAATATCCAACCTGAGCCTCCCCTGGCCCAGCTCAGGGCCACTTCTCTTGTCCTGTCCCTATTTCCCTGTTACGGGGGCAAAGACCCCGACCCCACCTGGCTGCACCCCCTGTCACGTCCCCACCCCAAATCCGGAGGGCACCAGCCGGGCTGTCCAAGGTGTAGGAGCAGAGAGGAACAGCCTTTTCCTCTCTTCCCCACAGGCACCAAAGCTCATGTGCAGCTTTTCAGGGGAAGGACAGGATGGGGATAATGAGGTTTTAAGTAGGCACTGTGGTTTATTACAAATTTATCTTTACTCATAAAATGTCCCACTAGTAATATTCCTGTCTGGAGCAGAGAATGAAATATCAAATTAAGATCCAAATACTTCAGTACAGCCTAACCACTTTGACAAAGTGATCAGATACAATTCTTCCCTCTTTTAATAAAATAAAGTGAATCTTTCAATAACACTGGATTATCCCATCAGACATGCTGGATATCCTGCGGTGTTGTGAGGGGACTCTGATGTCTGTCACCACTAGAATTTCACTTTCAGTACATGAAGTTTGTGGATTGATTTCCAATTGGGGTGGTGGGCGAGGGGGAGGCGGCAGGGGTGGGGAAACACGTCAGGATGGGCTGCCCAGGGCCTCCCACTTGGGTACAGAAACACCAGATAAGGTGAACACAAATGCCATTAATTGACATTGATGTCCCACATTCTTCTGACATCAAGGCCTCAGTGGGAGCCCAGGACACGGCTGGGTCAGAGGAGGAGCCAGGGATGAGCTCACAGGCAAGTCCAAAAAAGAATCAAAACCTGCTCTTTTCCAATGGCTGGGGGAAAATGAGCCCGTTATTTGTGCAAAGATGTGGGGGGTTCCCAGGAGTATTTCCCAGGTGTGCCCTCTGACCTGCATCGTTCCCGTGGTTTGCACTTGCACAGCTCTGAGCTCCCAGGAACCTGAAATCCTCTGCAGCATTTGGGAGTTATCTGCAGGCAGGTGAGCGGCTGTGCTCTCTCTCCCACAAGTACAAACACGTCTAAAGGAGTAAAACCCACTCAATTACTCAAAAGCAACTTTGTATGGAGAGAAGGAATTGTGATTTAGGATTTGTCAGCTCGTGTCAGACGCTGGCAGCTCCTCATTTGACTCCTTTTCTCTCTCCTTTGTGAACAACACCCTGGGCTGGGAACTGAAACCCTTTCAGCCACCCTGGAGGGAAAAGCGGTGCTGTCACCTCTGCTCCCTGGAGAGGAAGGGGTGGGGAATTCTGTGGGACACCATTTCTTTCACAGAAATCAGGATAATTACCCAGAGGGACATGGCAATCTCATTAGCCACCGGCTCTCTCTTTATGTGCCCACGCTGGAGTTTCCCTGCTTTATTTTGTCATTTGTAATAACTGGAGAGGAGGGGGAATGGCCCTTCCATCCATCCTGGCCCTCTCAGCCCCTGCTGATGCCTCTCACGAGGCTGCTCAAGGAGAATGAGGATCCAGGCCCTGAATGCTCCTGAGAGCTTGCCCGGAGCTCCATTCCACCTTCTCCATCCTATCCTGACACTGAGTGTGTCACTGCTGCTTCTGGGAGACCCTCGGGGGCTCCACAGCTGTCCCGAGGAGCAGCCGGGCCAGACACCTTCCCTGGGAGCCAGGATCAGCCAGGATCAGCCAGGATCTGCCGGGATCCACTGGGATCAGCCCTGAGCGCTGCCAGGGTGGGGAGGGGTCCCCAGGAAAGGCAATTCCCGACAAGTGCCAGTGCTGGCTCTGGAGTCCCCTAATGCCAGGCTGCAAATTCCCCTGTGGGCAGAGGGGGCCACCTGAGACCAGCTGTGAGCACAGCTTTTTACTATAGTTCATACTTTTTTTAATAGTTCATAATGCATGAGATAAAAAATTATTGTTACTTTCATGTGCAGCCCAAAGAGCAAGTGGAGAAAGACTGCTGGCCTCTGCAGCAGCTGTTCCCAGGGAGGAATAAAACCCTGATTTGCCTCATGGGAATGCTTCCAAGAGCAACAGCAGCTCAGGGAAAACTCTGGGCTGAAGCCAGGAGGGTGAGCACAACCAAAGCTGGGACAGTTGGTATTTTATTGCTGTTACTGACGGGCTGCTCGCATGTCTGGGAAGCATCCACATTTTCCAGGGCATGGAGGGATCACACCTGAAGGGACATGCTGCTAAGAACAGTAACACAGCCCTTTTTCCCTGGTCTTTCATTAGTTCTTCCCCCTTGCTGTGTTTTGCAGGAATTTTCCGTGGCTGCCCTCTCTGCTGAGCCTCGTCCTTCCCACCAGATCCCTTTGCTCAGTACTGAGCTCTGCCCAGACTTTATCACTCCACTTTGACACTCTAAGGAGGAGATGGCCCCTCCTGGACAGCAGGGAAGGGACTGTTTTGCAGAGGCAGTAGCAGGAAAAGAAATGTGTGTGGTTGTAGGGAAGGGAAAGGCAGAGGAGCCAGCACTCCTGGCTCGATGGAAGCCTCCTCCTGTATCCCTGAGCACTTTATCTGCCTCACTCAGCTTCCCTGCCTCTCAAATGGGATGGTGGCCTCACAGGATTGTCCAGAATCCTCATTAGTTACTCCTTCCATGGCCTAAGGATGTCTCAGTCTCAGGACACATTTCATTTCTAAACATACCCAGTGGTCTCCAGTCGCACCGGGGAGGTTCAGGTTGGACACTGGGGGAAGTTTCCTCCCCGAAAGGGTGGTCAGGCACTGGGAGGGGAGGTGGTGGAGTCCCCATCCCTGGAGGGGCCCAGGAAATGAGCAGATGCTCCCAGGCCTGGCAGGAAGCATTTCCCCTTCTCTGTGGTGGGACTGTCCATTCCCTGTCCGCAGTGGACACGGCACAGCTCCACGCTCTGCCCTGTGCAGTGGCTGTTACACAGCTGCAGCTTCTCCTGCCTCTCCTCGGGGCTTCCCTCCAGCCTGCACTCGCCTGCCCCTCGTTAGCATGTGCAGGCATTTTCCTGGGGCCTGCCTGGAATAATCCTGCTCTTCTGCACGGCTGCCTGGGTTATTAAGGGAAGTGTGAGAAGGAGAATTGCTCTCATAGTATTCCACAAAGTCTTGCAGGGTTAAGCCCTCCCCTGGGTAAATGGTCTTATGAGACAGAGAGTAAATACTACGAGGATTAGACTCAAAATGCCTCTCTGTTGAAAACCAACACGAGCCCAAATCAGCCATAACCACGCCGGGCTGGGTAAGGCTCCAGGTTTAACCAAGCTCTCCCACAGGAAATGATTTCTAGGAATCAGGTTTTGTCCAAATGTTCCTTGCTTATGAGAGGAATGAGCTTAAAATTTGAATACAGAGACTTGGTCCTGCTCAAGTACGAGCTCATCTTGTGGCACTTGAGGTACCCCAGGGATTGGGGCTTAGCAGAGATACGGGGCAGGGGCTGGGAAATGATTCCAGTAACAGAGGAGGATGAGGGAGAGCTTTGTTCCTGTGCAGTGATGAGTTCCTGCTTTTTTCATTGCATAGAAACCCCATATGGGCAAATCCAACCATTATCCAATCGTGGAATCCCAGAATGGTTTGGGTGGGAAGGGACACTAAAGCCCACCCAGTGCCACCCCTGCCATGGCTGGGACACCTCCCACTGTCCCAGGCTGCTCCCAGCCCCAGTGTCCAGCCTGGCCTTGGGCACTGCCAGGGATCCAGGGGCAGCCACAGCTGCTCTGGGCACCCTGTGCCAGGGCCTGCCCACCCTCCCAGGGAACAATTCCTTCCCAATATCCCATCCATCCCTGCCCTCTGGCACTGGGAAGCCATTCCCTGGGTCCAGGCCCTTATCCCAAGTCCCTCTCCATCTGTCCTGTTGGCTCCTTCAGGCACTGGAAGGGACTCTAAGGTCCCCTGGAGCTTCTCCTCTCCAGGTGAGCCCCCCCCAGCTCTCCCAGCCCTCCCTCCCAGCAGAGCTGCTCCATCCCTCGGATCACTGGGTGCCTCCTCTGGGTTCTCTCCAGCAGCTCCAGCTCCCTCCTGTGCTGGGCCAGGGCTGGATTACATCGGTCAAGCTTTCAAAAGGGAACACAGGAACTTTTGAAGTCTTTTTCTCAAAACCCCATTTCCCTTCCATGCCCATGAACTGCCCAAAGGGGACAGTCCCAAAAGGAGAGCAAGGGTTTCGGAGGTGTAAGCAAACACTGGAAACAACCAGCTCCCACAGGTGGGTGAGGAGGAGGAAGCAGAGCTCTGCAAAGCCTCCCAGAAACCTGATTGCCTTCTCTGCATAAATGAGTTTGGTCCCTTTTAAAGCCATGCCCTTACTTGTGTCCATGTGCATATGGGGACATTGAGGAACAGCAGTAATTGGGCTCACCTGCTCCGTGACCTTAAATCCACGACATTTATGAACTCTCTTGGTTTCTCTTTGGCTTTTTAAAAGCCTGGCACTAAATTGCCAGCAGCGTCAGGACACGCAGTGCTGAGCAATCAGCCAGCAGCAACAAGAACACTTGACTTTCAGAGCAGAGATTAATGTATGTTCCCCTTAGCTGGAAATTGCCCTTCTGACCAATTTTCCATGGCTATTTTTTCACTGCTGTATTGTCTTTTCCTGAGGATGTAGGAGTCTTCCCTCATTATTCTAAGAAATCTTATAATAAATTGATCTGGAGTCACAAGGAATAAAACCTTACTTGAATGGATGTCTGCTCCCCTGGGACAGCAGCTAAGAGAAGGTTTTGTCATCTAACAAATGGGAGAATAAAGACAATTTTTTACATTTTGATTGAGCACATGTTGCTGGAAGGGTGCTCAGTGTTATCTTCTTTTTACAGTCATTGGTTTTTTATTAAGTTTGAGAATAAGAAAGAAATGAAAAATTGAATGTATTCAATAGAAAATGATATTAAGCTAAATACAGGTACTATGCATTTATTTGCATAATTATCATATTGTGTAGTAAAACATCTAATCAACGGAATTTCTCTAAATAAAAGGGCAAAACCACCTCTACAAAGAGCATAAAGGAAGAAAGCCTGACCTCAGTTCCACCAGAAAGGCTGGGTTTTAAAATCAGTTGAAATTCAGCCTTTCTTCATGTTTTCCAAACGCAATTTGACATTTTTCGTTCTTTTCCTTTTGAGGGGTTTGAGGCACTGAGCCAGAGGACCTGGGCCCTGCCCCTCCCAGGGTGTGGGAGAGGCCACCTGGGCCACCAGCACTGCACCCCAGTTCAGGGATTCCCCTGGGAGCCCAACAGACTGAGAGAAAATGTCCCTGAAGTGCCACTGTCGGACCTCAGGGGGATTTACCCCGGAGCCAGCAGCCAGCTGACCCCAGCTGGGCTCCCAGGAACATCCCACACACAAAAACCCCACTGCTGCTCTGAGGTGTCAGGGACAGAACCACAGAATCCTGAAGGTTGGGAGAGGCCTCCAAGAGCAAGTCCCACACCTGACCCCAGTGGCAGGCGAAGCCTTCCTGTCCTGATCAAACCCCACACTTTCAGACATCTGACAGCGTTTCCCCAAGCCTGGTCGTGCTGTACTGTTCCCAGACTTCCAGGGAAGCTGGCTGGTTATGTTTGCAGCCCCCAGGTTGAGAGTTGCCACGTTTCCATGGGGAGCTGTCCCAGGGACCTGTTCTGTCGTTTCACAGCAGTGCTGGAGTGGAGACCAGTGAAACCCTGCCCCGTGACTCTGCCCTGACCCCAGGGCCTTGCAGTCCTGCCAGATTCTCTCCCAGAAGAAGCTTCCACACGTTGTCCCTCCAGTGAAGGTGTTTCCTCCTCCTCCTCCCCAGGAGCTGTGGACACCCTGCACAATTCCCTGCCCTGCAGGAATGTTGTTCACAGCCCTGTGAGGAAATGCCTCGTGGGGAGCTGCTGCCTGCTCTCACCCCAGCCCCAGCCCCAGTCCCAAACCCCGCCGCGAGCACAGAGGGAACATCCAAACCAGGGAGGTGCAAACCAACGGAAAATCAAGGTCTTGTGTCTGTCCAAAGGAGCTGTAAAACACTTGTGCCTCTATGGAGACCAGAAACTGCATCTCAGGTGGGGCTGGAGACTTTTCCCACCCAGCCTGCCTCCAGCAAGACCAGTGCCTGCAGTTTGGGCATGTGCAGGTACAGAGGGAGGATAATTTAAGAAAAGCCAAAAAATCCCTATTCTTTGAAGCCCTGTTCTCCACAAGTGTGTTCCTTACTTGAAACACAGATTTTTCAGTTTCTTTTGCGAGTCTTGTCTTTATTTATTTCTTTATTAATAATTTCTCTGTGACTGAACACTTTTATTGTCCACGTGAGCATCCATCACTGGAACCTGCTGAGGTCTCACCTGGGGCTGGGGCTGGGCTTATCTGAAATTGTACTTCCAGCCTCACACAGGTTTGCCTGAGCACCCAGGGCTGCCTTTTACCACTCATTTTGTATTATACAAAAAGGAATTTATTCACTGGGGTGGTTTTGGTTGGTTGGTTGGTTCGGGGATTTTTGGGGGGCTGTTTTGTTTTGTTTTGGGGTGTTTTTTGGTTTCTTTTCTTGCCAGGCCATTACAGTGTGTGTGTATCAGTGTCAAACCCAAGCCCAGCAGACGCACCCCGGGGTGGCCCCAGCACCGAGCACAGCCCAGGCACACGGAGGGGCTGGAGCCAGCTCTCAGCCACCTGGGATCCCTCTGAGATGCAAGCAGAGCTGAAGGACCATCTGCAGCACCAACTGCTCGGGGTGGAAGCTCGAGTGAGGCGCCCTGACAGCCGATCTGTAATAAATCCGGAATAAATCTGCGAGAGGCTGTCCAGCGCTCCGCCGAGGGCTGGGTCACCTCGGGATCCACCGAGCTGGGGGTCCCCAGGTGCTGCCAGGCTGGGGAGCAGCCCCCAGGTTTCACTGCTGATGTGCTGCAGCTCCGGAGCAGCTCTGGCAGCTGCACAGAACAGCCCCTCCCCACACACTGAAGGGTCTGGGCGTGAGCAGGGCCCTGCTCTGCGGGGCAGGGATCCCGTACAGGGGAACCCTGGAGTCCATACAGGGAACCCTGGAGTCCATACAGGGAACCCAAACCCCCCCTGTTTCCTGGGAGCAGGGCTGGACACTGGGCAGGGGAGGGGGCTCCATCCTGGGAGATGCTCAACTCCCTGGACAGGTCCTGGAGTGACCTGCTGGGATCAGGGGGACAGGGACCCCCAGCTCTGCCAGCCCCAGCTCCCAGGCTCTGTGGCTCTGGAAGAGGTGAGGCCGAGTTTTTCCTGGCTCAGGGTCCCATTCCAAGACAAATCATGAGCTGAACTGCAGGTTCAGTATTCTGGGAGAGAAGAAACAAAATCACCGAGGGCTCGAGATGGAGGAAATATCCTCACTTTAATTAACCCAAAAAACAGGGCAGCCACACTCCCACTGACATTCCTTTTTCAGATCTTTTATCGACCAGCATTGCTCAGCTATTTTTATCCTCAGGATGCAAAGGCAACGCTGGAGGTGCAAAGTGGATGGGCAAGGATGGATAATTTATACAAATAACAGGGAAACAAGAGTGAGTGCTCACACCAAGGAGAAAAATCTGCTGTGTTCCTCTCAGAATTACCTCTTTCCCTTCTCCCCCCTGTGACAGAGGCCTCTGCATCTTGCACAGTAAATGGGAGGTGAGGAAGGAGAGGGATGGAAGTGCCATCCCAGCGGCTCCGCTGAACCCGGCGCGCAGGGGAGGGGAGGCTCTGCACAGGGACAGATAAAGCCAGGATGAAGAACAGCCTGGCAGCCAGAGGAGACATTTGCTTTGTTCAGCCTGCAGAAAAGATCAGGGAAGGAAGGATAAACTCGACGTCTTGTGGTGGTTTTTTGTTACGTTGATAGAAGAGGTGACAAAAATGTTTGTGTGGTGTTAAAGAGGGGGGTGCTGGGAAGCAGGCCCCGGGTGGCAGCAGGTTCGGAGCTCTCTGGGAAGGGTGAAATACGGGAACATCACTGCACAACGCTGCTACAGCACGTTCTCCTTCCCCCCGAGGGTTCCAGCGTGTGCTGGGGAGGTGCTTGCCACCCCTCGGCGCTTCGGGACCGCTGCAGCCCCGGGCTGACGGTGCCCAGGATGGCACTGGCAGCACGAGGAGAGGCTGCTGCAGCTGCTCCGAGCCTCCAGCAGCACTGCAGGGTGCCCTGGCGGCTGCCACACCTCGCCTGCATCACCTGCTGATGGGCTCTGCTCCCGCCCAGCACAGGCAGGCGGCTGGGAGCGGAGGTGGCTCCAGCCAGGAACCTGCAGGAGGCTCTGGCCAGGTCCCTGCCCGAGCCCAGCAGTGACACTCAGAGCTCGGGGACAAACCTTTAGGCTCAGCTCTGGATGTTTCCATCCACCAGCCAGGCTTGGCAGGGGTCCCTCAGCCTGACGCACGCCCCGCTCGAGCCGCCTGATTTTCTGCTTTACCTGTGACTCCCTTTCAGAGCCACACACCTGGTGCCAAAACGCTGAACATGAAAGGCTCGTCGCTGAAATTGATTTTTTAAAGTTACAAATTACACAAAGCATGGGTTTTAATTGGATGTACAAGAGAACCTTTGCAACAACAACTGGAATTAATAGTGTTTAAAAATAACTTTCCTACACGGAGCAGTTCCTCTGAAGCAAATTGTCGGAATGTAATGACATGGACTTTGCATTTATAGATTTATTTGTTTATTTATTTAATTGTATCACAGACCCCATCCCTGGAAGTGTCCCAGGGCTGGACAGCGTGGGTGGCAGCTGGGGACCATGGACTGACCTGGCCCCGGGCACACAGCGCAGGGATTACGGCTGGGGAGGAACAAAACCATCCTTCCACAGCTAAAACAATTAACAGTTGTTTTAATTAACAATTGAAACTCTCCATCTTGAAGCTGTGTGAGGTTAAGTGCAGTCAATGTTTATCTGATTACACTAAACAGGGTCAGGAGGCTCAGTGCAGCGAGTGTTTGAGGAATTGCTTTGGAAACAGAAATAAATGCTGGGGGCAGGATGGGGAGGGGCACTGGAGGGGGGGAATCACCTTTTATAAAACAAACAAACAAAACCATCCCACATTTAAGACTAAAATGTCCCTGGACACTGTTTGTA
>VZRQ01000143.1:9809-23723 GCA_013397975.1 Machaerirhynchus nigripectus | reverse complement strand
CCTGCCCCTGCCCAGCCCTGCCCAGCCCCTGCCCAGCCCCTGCCCCTGCCCCTGCCCCTGCCCCTGCCCAGCCCACGCCGGCCCTGCCAGTGCCGCACGCCGGGGCTTGGCAGAGCAGAGCCCGGCTGCCCGCGGGGACACCTCCGCCAGGGCCGGCTCCAAGCACCTTTTCACTTAAAAATCAAACGTTTTTACATCCCAGCCACCTCTCCTGTGCTCCGCAGAGCAGAGCCTGGCTGCGGCACACGGCACAGCACAGAGCTCTCGGAACTGCTGTGCCATGGGAGTGCCACCACCCCAGTCCCTGCAGGAGATGCAGGGCTGTGCATTCCCCTGGGTCCCTGGCAGTGCCCAAGGCCAGGCTGGACGGAGCTGGGAGCAGCCTGGGACAGTGGGAGGTGTCCCTTCCCATGGCACTGGGTGGGCTTTGAAGTCCCTCCCAACCCAGACCAGTCTGGGACCCCATGAATTGTGCCCAAGCTGCTCATCCCTCCCATCCCGGGCACAGGCCAGGCTCAGGGAGGTGTCCCAGGCACATCCCCATGGAAGCTGTCCCATGCAGGACCTCTGGTGCCCCCCTGGTGCCCATGTCCCCCCCTGGGCCTGGGTCCCCCCACCCCAGCCTGCGCTGGGGGAGGTCCCTGCCCTTGATGCCCACCAGAGTTGCTGCCCAGGGCCACCACAGCTCCAAGTCCAGGGAAAGCAAGGCCGGTAGAGCACAGTGAGCAGAGCCCGAGCAGACAGGCAAGGAAAGCCTCCAGAGCCAGCCCAAAAGGAACAGCACTGCTGGGACTGCACCTGTGTGGGTGAGAGCTCCACACAAACCCCAAACCCCTCACGGCCGCTGGTTGCATCGGCTGCTGCTGGCAAAGACTGATGGCAGCGATAACTGTGATGAATTGATGCTGTAATTGTGGATCTCTGAAGTTCTGTGAGGGGACAGTGCATGTGTCACTACTCATACACAGCTGAGCAAGCAGCTCCGTGTTCCTCCACAGCCTCTGCAGCCTCCGAGACGAGTCATTAGCACAGCTCTGCCTTTCCACAACGTCCTGCTCCTGCACCTGAACACCAGCTACAGTCCCACAGTGAAACTGGCTTTAAAGAGCCAAACATCACTGCAAAATATCTAAATCCTCTCTGTTGTTCGGTAGAAGCCATTCTCCAGGAAAAATACAGTTTTATTTTGCAGAAGCCGACCTATGGTTGTGCAGCCCTCCATCTGCCAGGGCTGTAAAGCTGCTCGAAAACACAAATGTGATTTGGGTTTGAAACATGTACACAAATGAGTAAGAAATTGCAATGTTTGCTGGTATGGGAGCTGGAAGCACAGTTTACATACAAATAAATCCTGGGTGCAATCAGACAATACCAATGCAGGTGTTTAATCAGCCCTGGAGTTGGGAGCTCTATAAACACGAGCACCCGTGGGCTGGGGGTGATCCAGTGTTCCCCCCACACCCCCAGTTCCAGAGAGCCTCTGAAGCTTCCAGGCCTGCCCCGAGCCCTCCAGCGGGTCCTGCACCAGGCAGGGCCTGTTGTCCCCGGCTTTAAAGGATGGCAAACACACCCTACACAGGAGGAGCAAACAAACGTTCCTTACAAAGAGAAGTGACCTTGGCTCAAGTGTTTCCAACCCCTTTTACACCAGGTGGTTCATGTGGTTTGCTCCATGGCCCTGTTTCCCTCTCTGCCACGTGCTGTTGACCCACAGGGGTTAAACTCTGGGGCTCTTTACGTGGATTTATTTATAAGAATCCAGAAATTTAGTGAAAACCAGAATATCTGTATCCTTCACAACTCATGGTAATCCCTTCACTACCCCTCCATTCTGCCAGCATTTAAACTTCCACCGCCTCGCAGGGAACAGCTTGGCAACCAACATTTGGTGGTGCTTCCCTTTGTGATGCTCAGTGCTCAGCGTTCAAAGTGTGAGCCACCCTCTTCTCCCGGGGAGAGGAACGAGCCCCAGCCCGGGAACAGCCGGAGTCACGCCCTGCCCCACCCGCCCAGGGAGGGATTCCCCCAGTGCCCCACCCTGCCACCCTGAGTTTTGCAGTCTTTCGATGTTTGCATTCCTGTAATAGAGTTTCTCATGAATTTTCTGTAAACATCAGGCATGTTTACCTACTGGTCTTTATTATTATCATTCTTTCTGTAAGGCGGAGAAATATGATAGACTTTTGGTCTGACCAGTGTCATTGAGAGGTGGTAACCCCATCCTCCAATCCATGGTTGTCTCTAAAAAGATATATAACTGACTGAATAAAGAGCTGGGCCCCCCATTTTTGCCTTTTTGGCCTTTTGCTCCTTCTTTGGCCCTTCTTGCCCTCTCTTTGGCCCTGGCTCCTATCCTGACAGAACGGTGTCTGCGTGGTTCTTTCGTGTCTGAGCACGACCCCACCTCCCCTGGCAGTGGGAGCCGTTCCCCCTTCGAGTGCACTTCATGCACCAATAGCTCACTCCTCATTTCAGCCAGCCAGGTGTGCCAGGAGCAGAGGGGCTCAGTAATTCCAGGCTCTCTTGGCCTGTGAGCTGGCCTTAAGCTTCTCAATTTGCCAGCACGCACGAGGCTTCATGTAGAAATGGGGTGGAGGGACGGTGGTGAAACGGACGGAGACGAGAGATCTCTGGAGCCCAGGCTGGTCTTGTGGAATGCGGTTTATTGCTTAGGGTGTGGGTATAGGGGGCCTGCTGAGAGCTGCCAGCCACAGCTCTGAGCAGGCCCAAGAGAGATAAGAAGGAGAAAAGGGCAAGAGAGGATGAGCAAGAGAGCAAGAGGGCAAGAGCGGAGGAGCAAGAGCACAAGAGAGCGAGCCCGCGAAGTTCCCGATACTTTATCTCTTTTTCTACTGAATATTCTAATTTACACTCACCAATCTAATACAAGACACAAATCCTATAGCATTTACATACAGCATATAAGGATCATTACATCACCATACTATGTGACCTTAGGACCTTTGATAAGGAGAGGGGCACTTTTTGGCTTAGGGGAGATCGCCTTTAGCTGGCCATACTATTGTTTCTCAGTTGTTCAGTAACTGAGGCTTGGCTTTTTAGACATCGAACTTTACTCTTAATTCTATTTCACTTATAGGTTTCATATTCTCAACATCTAAGCAGTTATATTTGTAAGGCTTTCCTGTTTCATCTTCCCCAACAGCTTCACCCCAGCCCGGTGCCGCTGGGGCTGTGCTGTCGCTGCCCCGCGGGCGCCGCGCCCACCCCCAGCAAACACCTGCAGCAGCTCCGTGCCCTTGTCCCCCGGGCAGAGCCAGCTGCTGAACTGCTGTGTCCTGGGGGAGGCACGGGCGGGCGGCCTGCGGGGACACCACACTGAGGGGCTCCGGGAAATGGGGGAAATTTGGGGGTTTCACCCAGCGGGAAGCCAGCGAGCCTGGGCTCCAGCAGGGACTCTCCAAGTTAAGACAGAAGTGTGGGTTTTCTGCTTATCAAAAGGACTGATGTCCTCCTGCAAGATAAAGCAGCTCCTGGAAAGTGCTATTGTTTGTCTTTCTTAACCATTTATCAGCAGAGAACAGTTTAATGTTCTGGTAGAAGGCACAAGTGAGTATCTCTTCAGTGATGAAGGAAAATAAGCTTAGTGCTAAGGCAAATAGAAAATATTGATCTATCTTCAGGTACTGCAGCTGAAAATGTTTTGTGAAATTTATCTTCCCTACCCCTACTGAGCAGTGCTCTTTGTCTCTTACCAGCTAATTCTCTGTAGTGGAAGTTTAACCTTGAACACAGAGAAGGAAAAAAACGCAAAGCCAAAGCAAACTGGCTCTATGAAGAGTTCAGGTCCTGTAAAGGCACCGCTGGGGTGAGCACCCCATCTCCCCACCCATCCTGGGAAAACTCCTTGGGAAAACCACATTCTGAGCTTCACTTCTTTGGGAAGATCTCCAAGGCAGGAAAGGAATAAGGAGAAAAATTACCTATAAGGTAAAGCCAGCAGCTTCATAAGTCTGAATCTCTGGGCTCTGATTAGACGGAGCCCCCAGCAGAGCTGTGTCCCTGTCCTTTATCTCAGCTCAGCCAGCAAGAGTGGCCCTGTTCCTACACCTACACCTGCACTGGAGAGCAGAACAGTGAATATTCCTCAGCCAGGCTCAGCCCCCTCTCTCATGCCCTGTTTGCAGCTCAGGGCAGGGACAGCACCCGGGCACTGCCTGAAGGCAGCCCGGGTGAGCTGGGGGCATGGGGCACGGGTGGCCTTGGCAGGGCTGGCAATGGTTGGACTTGAGGGGCTCAGGGGCTTTTCCAGCCCGAACAAATCTGGGATTTTGGTTCTATTGAGCCAGATTTCCCTTATCAGTGTAAACAGAAAACCTGTGAATCGTGGAATCACAGCATTGTTTGGGTTGGACAAGCTCTCTGAGACCATGGAGCCCAACCATCCCCAGCGCTGCCAAGGCCACCCCTGCCCCACGTCCCCAAGTGCCACATCCACACGGCTTTGAAATCCCTCCAGGGATGGGGACTCCACCCCTGCCCTGGGCAGCCTGTCCTTTCCATGAGGAAATTTTTCCTGATCTCCAGCCTAAACCCCCTGTGGCACAACCTGAGGTCATTTCCTCTTGTCCTGCCCTTGTCACCTGGGAGAAGAGCAGCGTGGCCTGTCATGGCTCAGTCCCACAACCCCCACCTCATCTGGAATTAAGTCAAGACTAAAATGGAAGGAGAAGGGAAGAATTTGAAGGGACTGGCTGTCCTGGCAGCAGAGCAGCTCCCCAGCCAGGGTGGAGGTGGTGGGGGCCTGCAGAGCCACGTGTGACACCCACGTGTGACAGCCACGGGAGCGTCACCACAACGAACCCAAAGGGGCACAAACAGCCCGAGCAAACTCAATCCCTGCTTCAGCAAATGTTCCATTGGTGCCCAAAGCAGGCAATCAACTGCAATTTAAACCAGCACTTGACAAGCTTCCTGTTTATTCCAGATCTGGGATGGGGTGTTCAGGCCAGCCTGTTTGTATCTCCTCTCCCTTTCTATTAAGCGCAGGCTTGTGCCATAATATCATTTTTCCTACTCTCATGCCGCTGACAGTGCATCCATCATTCTTCATAATTGCATCTAACAAATATTGATTTTGTCTCCAAAAGAGTAAACAGAAATATTAAAGTGCTTTTGCAGAAGGCAAAAACACGCATGGAAAGCGCATTTAAACAGGGCGAGGAGGATGAAGCCTGGGCAGAACATATGGCTGGGAAGAAGCAGCACCAATTTGCCCTGGCCTCAAACTGCAGCAAAGCACTGCGGGGTTGGGCAGCCGAGCTCGGTGCCAAGGAAACGCCGTCGGGACGAGTGGCAGCTTCACTCTGCTCTCTCTCAAACAGAAGTGGCTCCAAACATTTCCCCCCTCCTCCCTGCAGGGGGAAATGGCTGAAGCCTGCCCTCAGCCCTGGCAAGGGCGACTGAAGGCACTGCTGGCTGCCTGTGCTGGGAGCCACAGCAGTGCCACCCCGGATCCCGGCACTGCTCGGAGAGCACAGCTGGCACGGGGCTCTGGGCAGCCCGGCCTGGGGAAAACATCCCTGCCCGTGCCAGGGGTTGGGACTGGATGGGCTTTGGGGTCCCTTCCAACCCAAACCGTGGGATTCCATGATGATGTTTGGCTCTACGAATCCGTCACTTTACTCTGGCCCTCAGAAAACCTTTGGGAAGGCGCAAAGCAGCCCCATTTGTCTGTGTGAGCAGGAGCCCGAGCAGCAGGAGGAGAAGGCAGTGCTAAGGCAAACCCGAGGGGGGTGAGTGAGAGTTCCTGGGGCCCTGGGTGGTGTGGGATGCTCCCAGCCCCGGCACAGCCACAGGGGAGCGGCACCGCAGCCCTCACCCCCACCCTTACCCCCCGGGCACGCACCTCCCCTCCGGGCAAGGGGGCCCGCAGTGTCCTGGCANGCACCGCAGCCCTCACCCCCACCCACGCCCAGCCGGGGCCCCGGGCACGCACCTCCCCTCCGGGCAAGGGGGCCCGCAGTGTCCTGGCAGGGCCTGGGCACCGGGGCACGGAGGAGGACCTTCCATGGAGGGTGCTGCTGCCAGCAGGGAAAGCAGCTCGGGAGCGTGGGTCGGAGACTGTCCCCGGCGCACGCCAGGGACACAACAGGGACACGCCAGGGACAGAACGGGGACATGCCAGGGACAGAACAGGGACACGCCAGGGACAGAACAGGGANAACTGGGACAGAACAGGGACACGCCAGGGACAGAACAGGGACACGCCAGGGACATGCCAGGGACAGAACAGGGACACGCCAGGGACAGAACAGGGACAGAACAGGGACACCCCAGGGACACCCCAGGGACAGAAAAGGGACACCCCAGGGACACACCAGGGACAGAACAGGGACACCCCAGGGACACGCCAGGGACACACCAGGGACACACCAGGGACAGAACAGGGACACGCCAGGGACACCCCAGGGACACGCCAGGGACACGCCAGGGACACCCCAGGGACACACCAGGGACAGAACAGGGACTCACCAGTGCTCCCCGTTTGTCTGAGCAGCGCTGCCTGGGGCACCCGCCCGCCCCAGCTCCCCGGGAGAGCCTCAGGAGGCTCCGGGCTGCTCCTCACCCGGGCTCTCCCATCCCCCACAGACAAGAACTGATATTCTCGACCTCACCAGAGGCCAGTGCAATTTTTAAAAGAGATAATTCCCAGAAATGCTGCGGCCACCTTGATATCTCTCCATTAGGGACAGGTGTAAGAAGGAACTGACCACCTCTTACAGTCCCAGGAGCTGAATCCACAGCGGCAGCCCGTGTCTGTCCCAGCTCTGCACAACTCTCCTCTCCCAAGAGAAAACTCAGGCTATGCCAGATGCCTGTTCCTCTCATTCATGAAGCTGCCACAGAGCAAAAGGTTGTCCTAATGAGCCAATGGTTTATTTTCTCAAGGGTTTTTCAACAGTTCAGCTTAAATTCTCCAGGAGCAGCTCTTCCAGCACCAGCCCTGTGGGCAACGCGCTCAGATGTTTATTTCAGCGGGGGATGCTCCATTGGGAGACAGCTCTGAGAGGGGGAAAAAACACAAATCTCTCAGATCAATCAAGCAGTGTGTTGGCATGCAATAAACACCAATTTCTAAAGGAGAAATCTTTCTAGAGAAACTTGATCAACTCTCTGACAGTGTTACAGAGTTGGAAGATGAAAAGAAAAATTATACATTGGAGTTGCAGTAAAATATTGGGTTTCATGTCTCGCTGCATCTTGATTGCTAATGTGGTTTGAGTTGCATGTGTGGAAAACACCACCACACTGGAAATGAGAAGGAAGTGAAACAGCCAGGGATCCAGGATAAGGAGCAATTCCCAGCTCGTGGGTTCCCTGCCACCTGCAATGCCAGCAGCAGGGAACAGCCCCCACTGAGGCCACCCAGACCCCTGCCCCAGCAACCATGGAAAACTCATGATCTGACCAGATGTCAGATGTGGCAAATCAGGCACAAAATCAATCAAGGCCAGGCTGGACACTGGGGCTTGGAGCAGCCTGGGACAGTGGGAGGTGTCCCTGCCATGGCAGGGGTGGCACTGGGTGGGCTTTGGGGTCCCTTCCAACCCAAACCAGTCTGGGACTGTTGGACCCTCCTCAGGGGCAGCTCATGGGCCCCTGGCTCTGGCCCAGGCTGCCAGCTCTGCCCTGGGTCCCCCTGCACACCCCAGCTCAGCTGGGAGGCAGCTCTGCCCTCCCTGCAAGCTCTGCTGCTGCTGTTCTTGGGGCACAGATCCCTTCCACAAAGCTCCTGCACCAGAACTGATGTTTCTCTGCAGGATTGCCTCCTACCCCATTAGGAAAACACTTCCATGACCCACCTCTCTGGGATTTGGGAGCTCACCACCAGCACTGTGGGCAGTGCTGGAGGGGTCCAGCAGAGCCCAAGTGAAAAGCCAGGGTTCAAACTGCCTGAGCAGGAGGCCAGACCCAGAGGTTCTCGTGTGTTTCTGGGCTGAAAGAAATCAGGAGTGAATTTATGCATTTTTCTGTCTCAAGCAGAGGGTACAAAATCCTCCCAAGTCCATTTCCTCATCCGACACTTCTGCTCTGTCACACCCAGCCTCGCGCTGATTTGATCTCTCTCCTCCAGTTCGTCTTTTGTATTTCCTCTCCTGTTCCATTCCTAATTCTTTCTTAATTCCTCCTATAAAAAATGACTGAGGCACCAGTAGGAAATGTCCACAGTGGCAGAGAGTCAGGTCCTCATCTGCTCTTACAGCAGCGGATGAGAGCAGTTTCCAGCTATAATATGTTACATCGAAAGGAAAAAAGCTGCTTTAAAAATCTATATTAAAGCTTTTATCCAATTAATATTTCATTACAGCTGCCTGGGAGAGACTCGTCACTCCTCAGTCGTTTCATTCTAAGCAGCTAAAACCCATTTGTGCAGCTGTAAATCCTTACTTTTTAATAAGAAAATTTTTTAAGGTACTAATTAAAAAAAAAAATTTAAGGAAATGCTTTTTCCTCGATTGGCTTCTTCCTCTTATGCTTTTTGCAGCGTGAGGAACAAACATTAAACCCATGCCAGCTCCCTGGCAGCGGCTCTGCCCAGAGCCGAGCATTTCATCTGCCCCCGACCATCAAGCAGTTAACAGAAAACAGTCCCGCTGCTTTTACTAAACCCTGACAAGCACGTGTTTGATAAGGAGCCGGGCGGGGCGCGGCGGGATGCGGGATCCGGGGTGCGGGATCCGGGATGCGGGGTGTGGGATGCAGGATCCGGGATGCAGGATCCGGGATGCAGGATCCGGGATGCAGGATCCGGGATGCAGGATCCGGGATGCAGGATCCGGGATGCAGGATCCGGGATGCAGGATCCGGGATGCAGGATCCGGGATGCAGGATCCGGGATGCAGGATCCGGGATGCAGGATCCGGGATGCAGGATCCGGGATGCAGGATCCGGGATGCAGGATCCGGGATGCAGGATCCGGGATGCAGGATCCGGGATGCAGGATCCGGGATGCAGGATCCGGGATGCAGGATCCGGGATGCAGGATCCGGGATGCAGGATCCGGGATGCAGGATCCGGGATGCAGGATCCGGGATGCAGGATCCGGGATGCAGGATCCGGGATGCAGGATCCGGGATGCAGGATCCGGGATGCAGGATCCGGGATGCAGGATCCGGGATGCAGGATCCGGGATGCAGGATCCGGGATGCAGGATCCGGGATGCAGGATCCGGGATGCAGGATCCGGGATGCAGGATCCGGGATGCAGGATCCGGGATGCAGGATCCGGGATGCAGGATCCGGGATGCAGGATCCGGGATGCAGGATCCGGGATGCAGGATCCGGGATGCAGGATCCGGGATGCAGGATCCGGGATGCAGGATCCGGGATGCAGGATCCGGGATGCAGGATCCGGGATGCAGGATCCGGGATGCAGGATCCGGGATGCAGGATCCGGGATGCAGGATCCGGGATGCGGGATGGAGTCTCCATCGGCGTTCGAGCAGTGCCCTCTGTTGCCTGCGGCGCTGGCACCACCCCGAGCCAGCGGGGCCACCGAGTGCCCCATCAGGCTCTTCACTGCCTCCCTCCCGTCCATTCCCTCATCGCCTTCTCCCCGCGCGCGCTGCGTTTCCGTGATCCAGCTCGTTTCCCGCAGCCGTGGTGCCACGCCAGCCCTTGGGTTAGGAGTGAACCCCTGAGAACCATCAAGCCCCGCTCCCTTCTCCTCGCAGAACTCTCTAACAGCAAACCACGCCTGAGAGCTCCGAGGTGCTGGATCCGGACAGGGGCACAGCTGCTTTTCGATCTCCCTGCAGCCAGATCCATAATTTACATCGGTACCAGCCGTGGGTTTTCCCAGGAACAGCTCTCCGCGTGCCGAGCCAGGAGCTCGACACGGGAGCTGGCGAGACAAATCCGCTGGGATGAGGCATTCCCAGCACATTGATTCATGTGGTCGATATCCAGAGCTGAAGGGTCAATCAGCAGCTCACAGGCTGTCTCTGGGAGGAATCAGCCCAATGCTGAACTCATCACTCAGGTCGGCGTCTCCAGGAGCAGCGAGTGCTCCGTATCTCTGCGGATCAGACACTTCCCATTCAACAGTTAATTAGGGGAGCGAGTACCCAATTTACTCCAGCCAGCCTGGAAGAAAAATGTTAAACTGATGCAGGTTAAGGCCAATTAACACGGGGACCTGCAGCCCCCTGTGCAGGATTACAGCAGGAAGCTGTTCCCCAGTAACAGGTTCCAAGAGAAGAAATCAGTGATTCCCCTCTGCTGCTGATCCTGCCCCTGGCAACTCCCCAAACATCCTCCAGTGCCTGTCCAGAGCTGTGCACCCCAACTCATCCCACCAGCAGGAACGGGGGTTGGGAAAGAGTCATGGAATGGGTTGGGTTGGGAGGGATCCCAAAGCCATGGGCAGGGACACCTCCCACTGTCCCAGGCTGCTCCCAGCCCCAGTGTCCAGCCTGGCCTTGGGCATTGCCAGGGATCCAGGGGCAGCCACAGCTGCTCTGGGCACCCTGTGCCAGGGCCTGCCCACCCTCCCAGTAAAAGCCCACAACCCACCACAGGTGTAAAGCTGAATCCCAGAGCTCTGCCACCGCTGCCACGCAGCCCCTGCAGAGCCCCCTCAGCTGCTCATGAGCAGGAAAATAAACGGTGCTGGTTCCACTGAGCCCAAGAGCTGCCAGGGCTCAGCCCCACGAGGGCCAGCCGAGGGGAGCAAACGTCCCCAGGTGAAGCAAAGGACCCCAGGTGAAGCCCCCCTGTGTTTCTCCAGCCCAGGGCCTCCAGGCACGCATCCACTGCAGAAGTCAGTCAGAAACTGCCCAGGCGAAGCAGGAGGTGATAAAGAATTGCATTTAGGGCACGTTAGCAGCAGCAGCCTGGGTAATGCCATGCTCTACGTGCCTCAGCCTGCGTCCAGCTCCACGGGAAGCTGTGGGAACCAGGCCACGCCAGGAAACCTCCCATGCGCTCGGAATGTTCCTCACGGGAATATCATCAGCTGCTATCTAGGCAAAGACAGAGCTCTCCACTGTGCATAAAATAAGTTTTGAGGTCTTAGTCCCTTCAAGACCTCAAATATTCCTCAACATTCCCCTGCAGTTCTTCCACCAACATTATTTTACAATTGCCTGTGCAATGAAGAACACTTTTCTCAATTAAAAACAAGCAATGCCACCACTGGATTGAGGATCTGTTACCTCCCAGATGCAACATTTGAGGGCCTGGGGTGGGTTGGTTTGGGGCTTTTTTCTTGGCAAGAAAACAGAGGAATCTAACTTAAAAATAAGATACTGTGAGGGTGGGCAGGCCCCGGCACAGGGTGCCCAGAGCAGCTGTGGCTGCCCCTGGATCCCTGGCAGTGCCCAAGGCCAGGCTGGACACTGGGGCTGGGAGCAGCCTGGGACAGTGGGAGGTGTCCCTGCCATGGCAGGGGTGGCACTGGATGGGCTTTGGGGTCCCTTCCAGCCCACACCAGTCTGGCAGGGGGAGGAGGGATGCAGAGTTAGAGCCACCTGATGCCATTCCCTGCTCCACAAAGGCTGCACCTGCACCTGGGATTGGCCTTGGCTCCCCTCTGCAGCATCAGCCAGAAGTGTTTTTTCTGTGTTCTGAGCCATGAGATAAAAACAAAGAGAATTCAAGGCAGAGATGTCAGAGAGAGACAATGTCAGCAATGCCACAACCCTCAGTACTTTTATTACTGCTCTAATTCCTCCCCTGCTCCGTGCCGTGACCTGCAGCTCCTCAGGAAGCCGTTCAGTGCACCTCAGGGGATCTTCCCTTCGACAGCTCCTTGAGAGAAACTGCCTTCCCAACTCAGAGTGCTGAGTTCAAACCGGGGTTCAGAGTCACCCCCAGCCCTGGGGCGGTGCAGGCTCCCTCCGCTGGGAGCTGGAGCCTGGAGTGCAGCTGGGGCTGCTCTGTGCCCCCGGGACACGCAGCGCCGTGGGGAGCAGCCCTCGCCCAGCCGCAGCGGAACAAGGGCACGGACCAGTGTCAGGGAGGGAAAAAGGAATCGGAATGATAGCTATGCCAGGGAATTCCTGTTCTAAACCAACCCTGCTGCCTGTGTTCCCTGCTGTGCCCGGTGGTTATTAATCCTTCCCTGCACTTTCTGGATTAGCAGATGGCCATTCTGCATCCACTCTCACAGGGTGTAAAAATGAATCTTTAAATTTTACCTTCTGACGGAGCATTTCCATACAAAACACTTCTCCTTGATCGGTATTCTACCCACAGACTCAGAGTATGTGAATGCTTGGCAATGGGTTCAGAATAATTTCCCTGTGTTTTACACATTTTTCACTTTGAAGATGAAAAACCATGACCCAGAGAAGCCGGTCCATTAGGATAAATCTCCATAATTTTGTAGTCATTAAACAAAAAAAATCCTACTTGTTCCTCTTTTCATTCATGTGTAGGAGCTGTGTCGGAGAGACCCCAGAAGTTTGAGCGGTTTTCAGTAAAAATGCAGGGTTTTTGCATTTTTAGTGTGGTGTAATAAGGACCAATGGCGCCACCAAGTGGGGACGTGCTGAAGGTGGAAAAATCGCGATTTCCGTGATTTCTGGTTGGGATGGAAAGTCGCAGAAAAGCAGAAATAGCCACTTCAGTGAAGGCCATTACACTGCCTTTCCCCTCGGATCCAGAGGTTCTACGTCTGCCATTTAAATTTTTAAGCACCGTAAAGTTGAAAAAATCGAAAAAATCAAAAACTGTTCGAAAAGTCCTTCCCATTCCAAATGTTTTCTTTTTCCACACAGTGAACAGCTGTGGCTGCCCCTGGATCCCTGGCAGTGCCCAAGGCCAGGCTGGACACTGGGGCTGGGAGCAGCCTGGGACAGCGGGAGGTGTCCCTGCCATGGCAGGGGTGGCACTGGGTGGGCTTTGGGGTCCCTTCCACCCAGACCAGTCTGGGATTCAGTGAGCACGGCCGGCAGCCCCGCGGGAGGAGAACACGGCGGAGGCCGAGGCGCGGCTCAGGGATGCCCCTGGCTCAGCCGGAGCCCGGGACACCGGGAGCCCCCACGGAACACCGGGACATTCCCGGCACGGGCGCTCAGCCGGGCACGGGAACAGCACAGCGAGCAGGAGAAACCACCGCCAGCTCCTACCGAAAGAAAAGCAAAGGTGAAGCAGGTGATAGATGAGCACCAAACAACTGTGTCACGTTATAAACCAGGTATTTGCAACACACGAACAGGTACTGCTTTGAGAAAAGCAGGAATATTTTAAAATTCAAAAGCCTAAACTTCTCACAGGAACGTTGGTGTTTGGAATTGTTGCAATGTTTAGTTCCAGGGAAGACAGGGAGCGCCTTGGGTGCAGGAGGCTTTGCTGTGACAAATGTCCCAGGAGTGCCCAGGGAACCCGAGAGACCCCAACCAAACAGCCAGAGTCAGCAACTTGTAAATTAAAGTACAGCAAAAAATGAAAATGAAAAAATCTGAAGGTTTTTTAAAATATTGGCCAAGTGTTAAATTTGCTGGATGGGTAACAGCATATTTCTGTGAGTGTCTAATTGCAGAGTGCTAACCAGCTCAAAAGAAATCAAAATGCAATCCTTATAACTTCTACCAATACTGAAAACTCCCTGGTCACAGCAAAGACAACACCTCGTGCCAGCTCCCCAAACTTGGGGTGAGCCAGAGCTCCTTATCAGTGCAAACATAACACCTGAGAGCCATAAAATCACAGGCTTGTTCAGGGTGGAAAAGCTCTCTGAACCCACCGAGTCCAAAACCATTCCCAGCACTGCTGAGGCCACCACTGATCCACGTCCCCAAGTGCCACATCCACACAGCTTTTGCATCCCTCCAGGGATGGCAATTCCAGCACTGCCCTGGGCGGCTGTGGCAGGGCTGGACATCCCTTTCCATGGGGAAATTCCTGCTGCTGTCCAACCTGAGCCTGCCCTGGCCCAGCCTGAGGC